>CM059270.1:13134497-13151997 GCA_030347295.1 Setipinna tenuifilis
ACCACCAATCACTTTTCCCCAAATAATATTTACAAACAATAAAATTGTTGTTTTGGCCAATAATAACACATATATTACACCCTCCACCAATGACATCATAATAAATCAAACCAAAATTCCCAAATAAACGTACAAATGCTGAAAATAACAAACCAACGAAATGGTGTACCAGGTGACGCGTTTGATTGACGGATGGCTTGGTGAAAAGGTTTGCTCCCCCAGCGGAAGCGTTTTCGCTGGGAGAGAATGGAAGTGGAGCAGGTGTGAGGTGGAAAGGTGAGTGGATTGTTTCTGAATGTTTGTACTGACGATGGAGGGGAAACTATGGCGTGTTTGTGTAATGGAACATGGCTAGTGGGATCCTCACTAGATGCTTATGATGTTTAGGGAGTGGTATTTTAGCGGAAAATGTTGTGGTGAGTGAGAAGCGATGTCTCGCATAAAAAACAAAAACCCTCGTGATCAATGGCGCCGCCCGCGGTCGCCAAACACTGACTAAACTTCCCCCACAAAGTCATTAAACATTCACCAACCAAACCCGACACAACCCAAGTCCAATACACCGTGCATTTGTCCATATTACGTGTGAGTGCGTGTATGAATGGCTGCGTGTATGAATGGCTGCGAGTGTTTGTGCGTGCGCATGAGAGTGAGAGAGAGAGAGAGAGCGTGCGAGAATGTGCACAACTGAAACGGTGAGGAGGGGGAGAGAATTCACCTCCTCACACTTCCCTCCCCTTCAGGAGTCCCGCCAACAGGGTGGCGGGACAAAAAGTCTGCTACCGCGTTCTGCTGCCCTGCCCTGTACTGGACAGTGAACCGGTAGGGTTGGAGAGCCAAGAACCACCTGGTAACGCGGGTGTTGGAGTCCTTCATCCGATCTAACCACTGCAAGGCGCGGTGGTCAGTTTCAAGGGTAAAGTCTCGACCCAGCAGGTAATATTTCAGTGTGTCCAGGGCCCATTTGACCGCCAGACACTCAAGCTCAGTCACTGCATACCTGGTCTCTCTGGGGAACAGCTTGCGGCTTATGTAAGCCACTGGCTTCTGCTGCTCCCCCTCACCTTGCAGAAGGACTGCCCCAAGGCCCACCCCAGACGCATCGGTCTGGACAGTGAACGGCAAGGAGAAGTCAGGGCTCTGGAGGACCGGTTCGTTGCAGAGCACTGCCTTCAAGTCCAAGAAGGCCTGCTCCTGTTCCGGCCCCCAGCTGACTTCGCTGGCGCCAGTCTTGCGTGTCAGGTCTGTCAGTGGAGCAGCTCGCCGAGCAAAGTCCGGCACAAAGCGCCGGTACCAGCCCACCAACCCCAGGAATGACCGCACCTGCTTTTTCGTCCTTGGCCGGGGGCAGTCTGAGATGGCCTGGACCTTCTCAGTCTGAGGACGAATGACACCACGGCCTAGAACATGGCCAAGGTACTGGACCTCCTCCTTTGCGATGGCACACTTGAGCGGGTGGATGGTAAGTCCCGCTCCCTGGATCCGTTGCAGTACGTCACCTAGGTGACGCAGGTGGTCTTCCCACGTGGCGCTGTACACAACGATATCGTCCAGGTAAGCGGCCGCGTAGGAGTCAGTGCCAGCCAAGACCACGTCCATCAGCCTCTGGAAAGTGGCCGGTGCCCCCTGCAGGCCAAAGGGCATTACTAAAAACTGGAATAACCCCTGTGGGGTTCGAAAGGCAGTGACTGGTCTGGCTTCTTTGGCTAGGGGTACTTGCCAGTACCCCTTGCATAAGTCCAGGGTCGTGATGAATGACGCCTTACCCAAGCGCTCAATCAGGTCCTCAAGGCGCGGCATTGGGTAGGCGTCAAACCGTGACTGGGCATTCACACGGCGAAAGTCGATACAGAAGCGCATAGTGCCATCCTTTTTAGGCACTAGCACTACAGGGTTGCTCCACTCGCTGGCAGAGCGCTCAATGACGCCCATGGAGAGCATCTCGTCCACTTCCGCTTTGAGGTGCGGCAAGAGACGTTCAGGGACCCGGTACATTCGTTGGCGCACTGGGTTAGTGTCTTTGAGAGGGATAGGATGTTCGACCTCTGTGGTGTAGCCTGGCCGCTCCTGGAACAGGCCAGCTGGCATGATGTCGGCCAGCTCCCTCCGCTGGCGGGAGGACAGGTGGGCTAAGTCAAGGGCGGCTGACCCCTGGCTGGTGGGGAAGAATTGCTCAGGGGTATCCTCTTCCTCAACCACTGCCTGGATCCGGAGTGTCAACCCTGGGCCCCTGTCATGCCACTCCTTGAGAAGGTTGACGTGGAAGACTTGAGTGGGCTTCCTTCTCCCTGGCAGGTTGATTTCATACGTGGCCGGCCCCAACTTCCGCACCACCTCATACGGCCCTTGCCACTGGGCCAGCAGCTTTTGTTCTGAGGTGGGCAGCAGGAGCAGAACCTTCTGTCCTGGCTTGAGGTTTCGTTGGCGGGCTGCTCGGTCGTACCAGGCCTTCTGTTGCCCTTGTGCCCTCTCCAGGTTAGCCCGCACCAACTCTGTCATCTCCTCCATCTTGTCCCGCATGGTGAGCACATGGGCCAGGATGCTGCGAGTCTTGGGTGTTGCCGGTCCCTCCCAAGTCTCTCGCAGAACGTCCAGCGGACCCCTCACCTGCCTGCCATAGAGCAACTCGAAGGGGGAGAAGCCTGTGGAAGCCTGAGGCACCTCGCGGTACGCGAACAGCAGGTATGGCAGCCATCGATCCCAGTCTCTGCCATTAGCTGCCACGAACTTCCTCAGCATCCCCTTGAGCGTCTGATTATATCGCTCTACGAGGCCATCGGTCTGAGGGTGGTAGGGGGTGGTCCGAATGCCCTTAATGCCCAGGAGATGGTAAACCTGCTTCATTGTCCCTGATAAAAATGCAGTGCCCTGATCTGTCAGGACCTCTTGGGGAATCCCTACCCGAGAAAACAATTGTAAGAGGGCCTCAGCTATGGGACGAGCTGCGATTTTTCTAAGCGGGAAGGCCTCTGGGTAGCGAGTGGCATAATCGCATACCACCAAGATATATTTGTGGCCTGCTTGGGATCTTTCGAGGGGGCCTACCAAGTCCATGGCAATGCGGTGGAAGGGGGTCTCTATAATCGGCATGGGCTGCAATGGGTAACGGGTGGTCTTCCTCTTGCTAGTCAGTTGACACTTGGGGCAACTCTTACAAAATGCCTGCACCTCCATGTACAGGCCTGGCCAATAAAACCTCGCTGCTATGCGCTCATAGGTCTTTGCATTGCTTAAGTGTCCTGACCAGGGGATGTCATGCCCCATACTCAGCACTCTGTCCCTGAGCTGGGTAGGAACCACCAGTTGCTCTGCCTTGCCCTCTGCTGGCTGATGGTATAGGAGGCCCTCCCTGACCACATAGCTCTCTCCACTTAAAGATGATAGTGTGTCAGTAGCGTACCCCTCACACTGGGTGACCTGCTCAAAAGCTTTCGCTAGCGAGACATCTTCCCTCTGCAGCTGTTCAAAATTATCCGGGATATCACTCCACTCATCTGGCAAACCTACAGGCAAGTCATTTTCAGGTAAGTCTTTGTCCGCTGTACCTACGAGCCTAGCCTGTCTACGCTGCCTACGACTCTTTTTAGGCTTGATTTTGGCTGGGGCAGCAATGTCAGCGTTAGCGTAGGCTAGCTCTCTGAAGGCAAGGGAATCTGGGTTGTCTTCGTTATCATTGACCTGTGCTTTCCTTTGGGACCTTGTAACCACACAGACTGGCTTAACTGTCTGCAGCAGCTCTGGTAGCACCACAATATCCTGGCCAATCACCATTTGATGGCTTAGCTTATCCACCACCCCTACTGACAACTGGTATCTCTGGCCAGAGATCTCCACATAGACCTCCGCCATCGGGTACTCATGCTCATCACCATTTACACACAATACCTTTAAGCTCCTACCAGCTATCATGTCCCTTTTCTCCACCAGGTGAGGCTGAACAAGCGTCTGAGTGCTACCCGAATCCAACAATGCAGTAGCTGGCTTCCCGTTTACCACTACGGCCATGGTCTGTAGCTTACCCTCAAACCCTGCCAGATCTCGCCCTGGTCTAGGAACACAGCTGTGGGTAGAATATTTCGGCTTTCTATTGGGACACACCGATATAATATGCCCTTCCTCCTTACAGTAGTGACATATTAACGGGCCTTTAGACTTGCTCTGGGGGTCACTTCGGGGCTTGGTTGGGGCATGTGCGGGGGCAGCTGCTGTATTGGGCTGGGCAGATGTTGGGGCAGATGTATGGGCAGGCACCCTGTTGTACTGGGCAACCCTTGGACCACCACCCTGACCAAACCCATCAGACCTGCCTCTCACCAGTGGTCTCTGCTGGGGGTCGAAGCGAAATCTCTTCATGCCGTTCCGTGCCGCCATGAAGCTTTCGACCAGCTCCGCCGCTCGCTGTCCATCTTGGGGCTCACGCTCCTTCACCCACACTCTGATTTCTGGTGCCAGAGTGCGCATGTATTGCTCCAGGATGAGAGCCTCCGCCACCTCTTCAACCGTCTTAGTGGACGGCCTAATCCACTTATTGAAAAGGTCCTTCAGGCGGGTATACAGCTCGCGGGGGGTTTCTCCTGCCCGAATGTCTGGCTCCCGGAAACGATGCCGGTAGACTTCCCCGTTGATCTCATACTTTGCCAGTATGGCCTCCTTCACCTTGGTGTAGTCCATGGCGTTCGCTACATCCATCGCCACGTAGGCACTCCGTGCCTTGCCGGTGAGGTATGGGACAAGGAAGACTGCCCAGTCATCCCTCAGCCAGCGGTATGCCGTTGCCAGCCGCTCAAATGTTGTCAGGTACTGCTCGATGTCATCAGAGTCTTCCAGCTTGGGGATGGCAGCCCTGGTCCATGCCACCGGTGTTGCTGGTGCTGGAGCTCTGGGCGCTGCTGTTGTTGGAGCTGGAGGCCCTGGAACTTGAGCAGGAGCTGCTGGTGGTGGGGCTGCTGGGGCCGCCGCTGGAACTGCCGCTGGTGCTGGTGCTGCTGGGGCCGTCGCTGGAACCGCCGCTGGTGTATACCGTCGGTCCGCCCCCACGTCCTCGCGTAGCTGGCTGAGTTGTAGCTGCAGACCCCTCCATCGCTGCTCCTGAACGTCAGCTTGCCTTTGCAGGAGCTCACGCAGCGCCGTGAACACTGGTGACTGCATCTGGACCTCAGGCGCGCCTGACGCTCCTCCCAGGGTCTGCTCCTCCCCAGGATCGGCCAGCTGGTGTTCATGGTCCTCCCGGGTCAGCCTTTGGCCTTCCATGCGCAACCACCTTCGTCCCCAGCTGCTGCGACGTGTCTTGCGTGCACCACGTGTTCCACCTCTTCTCTCCAGGTTTCAGAGACGTCCAATCCCACTTCTGACACCACTTGTGAGGATGCGAGCAGTCTCCCCCCGTGTGGGGGTAGGCAACCAGGAGATTGGAGGTGGAAAAAAGGCAGAAGGTAGTCAGGACTTCAAAAGATATTGGCAAGTTTATTGTTTCACATAGTGCAACAATCCCAAAAATGTCCCAGTGACAGCAAAAATGGTGGGTTAAAAATCCAACAAAAAATAGAAATCCCACAAAAATAGTGATGGCAAATGTCCATTCAAAAATGCAGAGAAAATAATGCTAACAAAAAATGCAGACTCTTGGCTTCCAGATGACAAAGTCAAACAAACTAAGTTAGCGTCAATAAATTGGAACTTACATTCAACAGCACAGTTTCTGGTCCTTCTCCCTCTCTCCCTACAGTCCAAATGACTGCAGTTTAAATACTGGTTGGCACCCATTCTAAATTGGACCAATTACCTGCTTGTTAATCTCCCATTGGTGCTCAACCCACCACCAATCACTTTTCCCCAAATAATATTTACAAACAATAAAATTGTTGTTTTGGCCAATAATAACACATATATTACACCCTCCACCAATGACATCATAATAAATCAAACCAAAATTCCCAAATAAACGTACAAATGCTGAAAATAACAAACCAACGAAATGGTGTACCAGGTGACGCGTTTGATTGACGGATGGCTTGGTGAAAAGGTTTGCTCCCCCAGCGGAAGCGTTTTCGCTGGGAGAGAATGGAAGTGGAGCAGGTGTGAGGTGGAAAGGTGAGTGGATTGTTTCTGAATGTTTGTACTGACGATGGAGGGGAAACTATGGCGTGTTTGTGTAATGGAACATGGCTAGTGGGATCCTCACTAGATGCTTATGATGTTTAGGGAGTGGTATTTTAGCGGAAAATGTTGTGGTGAGTGAGAAGCGATGTCTCGCATAAAAAACAAAAACCCTCGTGATCAATGGCGCCGCCCGCGGTCGCCAAACACTGACTAAACTTCCCCCACAAAGTCATTAAACATTCACCAACCAAACCCGACACAACCCAAGTCCAATACACCGTGCATTTGTCCATATTACGTGTGAGTGCGTGTATGAATGGCTGCGTGTATGAATGGCTGCGAGTGTTTGTGCGTGCGCATGAGAGTGAGAGAGAGAGAGAGAGCGTGCGAGAATGTGCACAACTGAAACGGTGAGGAGGGGGAGAGAATTCACCTCCTCACAATTTGCCATTAAATTAAAAGTGATTTGCTGTAACTTCATTGATAAAAGCATGATAAAAGCTGATGTAGATGCATATAGCGTAATACTTTTTCTTAATCCAGCAGTTAGAAAGAAATATAAAACATTTCAGTCAGCACCCCTTAGAAGTCAGGTAAGATTTAAAAATTCACTTCCTCCTTTGATGTGTGTCCAGGTGTCTTGTAGAGCATTGTTTGCAAAAAAGAAAATTCAAAGCTTTCCCTTGCCTGCTTGCCAGTCCACTCAACTACAACATTTGACATTTGACGGCAAAACCAAATGCCCGGCAGCCACGCACAAGCTGGCAATTTATTATTCAGGGCCATTTTGTGTTTGTGTTAAAGTTGTAGTGCAACACCAGTCTGGTGAGGGTCTGGGTGTGGATTTGTCTGGGTTTGTTTCATTTGGTCTTACACTCTAAAAAATAATGGCTCTTTAGAGCAATGCCATACAGTAAGAAGGACTTTTTTCAGTGCTTCAAAGAAGTGTCAAGGCGACAGTTCTTTTAAAGAACCATTTGACACCGATATGGCATAACATAGCCCATCAGGCTTTGAAGAACCATTTTCAATGTGAAGTATCCTTTACATACACGCTTAAAAATAGAGGTGCTTGAATGGTTCTTTAACCATCCCTGGATGGTTCCATGGAGAGTGAAGGTTCTTCTATGGCATCGATGAACCGGTACTGGCCCCATTATTTTTTAGAGTGTAGGAGTCTGGCTGCACCCCACAGACATGCACTTGCTTCCTAGTGGGCAGATACTTTCTGTGGACTTAGCTTAAAACTACTGGGCCTCTCTTCACCCAATCGCAAATGCCTGAATGTAGAATGGAGAGTGGAGATACTTTATTTATCCCAAAGGAAATTAAGCTGCCCAGCAGCATATACACACCATATACATATACAGTATATACATACATTTAAGGATTCAAGGATTTTTAGTGTCCCAGTGTAAGAGGGGACACAGGGGAAGAGGGAACACACAATGCGGCATACATACTCAAACTTAACATTCACTGTAATTGGTTTAAGCCCTCCCACCAAGCCTCTGCACTGTATGGTGATTGGTAACTGGAGTCTTCAGAGTGTTACCTGATGAAGCCTTTGTGGTGTTAACTGATGGTGTTACTGTAGAGAAATGGAGGAAACTATGGTGGTGATAGGCGGGCTATACTGCAGCACCAAAACAATAAATAAAAATGAGGAAAAAAGAAATATTAGAAAAAAAAACAAGCCAGAGTCTAGTGGAACGTTCCACAGTCATGTTCCACACTTTCTCTCCCCCATGAGCTTGGGAGTGAGGTGTGCTGTAAGCCAGGCCACACCAGGCCGAACCAGGCCAAGGCATCGCACGCTCCATTAGATGGGCATGATGTGTTTTGGCGCGTCCCCCAAATAAAAGCCCTCGGCTGGGGGGCCCTGGTCCAAAGCGCTGCCCCACCATGGCCTCCCCGGTAACCACAGGAGGGGGTTAAAAGGGGCAAAGCAAGCGGCGTATTCACTAAATGAAAGTCATCCGCGCTGAACAAATCTTTATGAAAAGACGGAGGCCATAAAGGACCTCAGAGGCACCCACTGCAGTAAAGGCATAGCTTTTTTTTGGCAGATATTTGAGTTGAGAGATTCATAAGGTTTTTTGTGTTAAATATACAGTTACAGGTACAGCAGTAAAGGCATTTGCTTGCTTGTTATTAATAAATAAGTTAAGTTCAGCGAGTACATGCTGATAGGTTTGCTGGCGGCGAAGCCCAAACTCTACACAGTTAGTTCCAATCTCCGTTCTGCTCAGTAAACACATGCAGCTCTGCTGGGCTTTTCCACGCCCCCCCCCAACCTCAGCTCTACCTGTCCACATCTAGAGCAGGGTGTGTGTGTATGTGTGTGGGGGGTGGGGGTCTTTGCACTCATGGCTTTATGATGTCTTTTATTTCGCTGTGTTCCTTATCAGCAGCAGGAGGAAGAGGAGGAGGAAGAGGAGGAGGAGGAAGAGGAGGAGGAGGAGGAGAGGGAACAGCAGCAGCAGCACTTTTATGGAGCGCCCGGTCGACAGCAGGTACCGTATGCTGCAGCTGCATCCCCACCAGAGCAGCAGCCCAGGCAGCAGCACATCTAGTGCACCTAAACCAACACCCATGATAACATGTCATAACACGCCTACATTAAGCATCATAAACACACTCGTAAACATGAAGACGAGAGTTTCCTGACTGAACAGAAATTAATTTTTTAGAACAGTCCATTAATGACTCTTATTGGCCAATGCCAATTAGGCAATCCTAATAGGTTCCTAATAGTGTTGACCTAAATTATATAACCATTAGTAATTCATGAGGAAAAAAAAAAGGTGTGTGACACGTGTGTGACTTTTTTTTTTTTAAATTAACAAACGTTTAGTGGCATTTGGAGCCTGGTTAGGAGCCCAGAAGCACAGTGACGCGGTTGCGTTCGTGCCTGCTCCACTTCTCCACCAGCGAGTCAGGCTGAGTTTTGTGTCGCAGACCGAGCTGTCGTCAGTGAAGTCAACGAGGCCATCGCAAGCCCGGTGCAGTGGAGAGACGAGTGAGGAGGGGACAGGGGGGTTGGGGGGGGGGGGGGGGGGGGGTGGGAGGCGTTGCCGGGTGCCGGGGTGGGGAGTCCCCCTTGTCTGAGGGGTAAGACTGACCTGAAAAAAGGAACCGGCTCTGAGCATATGTGCACATCTCCGCACTGGGTTGGGGGGTGTAGGCGGGGGTGTGGGCAGGGCTGTGGGCAGGGGTGTGCGGTGTGGGGTGGGGTGGGGTGGTATCTCTCTCACGAGGAAGGGACACGGACAGGTAGGGTAGGCTACTGAAATAGAGGTAGGTACAGACAAGATGAGAGGAGAGGAGATGCAGAGTGGCCAGATAAATATCAGATATATAAACCTTTACTTTACTGAAGACTGAAATCAATAACCTGCCCTAGACAAGCATATATTTCTCTCTCTCTCTCTCTTTCTCTCTCGTTCTCTCTCTCTTTCTCTCTCTTTGTCTTTTTCTTTCTCTTTCTATTTCCATCTCTCTCTCTATCTCTCTCTCTACCTCTTTTTCTCTCTCATTCACTTGCTCACTCTCACACACGTACACTCACAAATATATGCATACACACACGCACGCACACACACTTGTGCGCTTTTGCAATATCCTCTGCAGCATCGTTTCATTTTGAATTATTGATTATGGGTCTTGATGAATGCTTCAAATAGAGTACCTGCATTTTACATGTAGGAGACGTGCCCTTCATCCTGCCAGGACAAATCCGCCCGGCTCAGCCATGTGTTTGATAGCGAGGGGAGGAGGGCACACACACACCACTAGCGCTCCATACATGTAGAGGTGCCTTACCAACGTATGCTCGACAGTCTCTCTCTCACACACATACACACATGCACATGCACATACACACACACACGCACACACTGTGCTTAGACACACACAAGTGCACACAGACACTAATACACATGCATGCACACATGCACCCATGCACACACACACACACACACACACGCACAAACATACTTACTCATACACATACATGCACACTGAAAGAGAAGCACTGATGAAAAGGCCTCCCGACTATTCAGATGCCGTTTGCACTTCATAAAATATACAACACACACAGACGTGCTCGCGATCAATCAACATGGCCAACGTACAACAGAGCAAATGAATGTGCATGCATTGGTATGCACAGAAGTGCACTCACACGTGCAGGCTTTCTTGCTTGCATACACAGATATACATACACACACACTCACACACACACACACACACTCACACACACACACACAGACATCAGTCATCCTCCTTGCTTCAGTGGACTCATCCAACACTGGATAACCCAGTTTTTAATGCTCATCACAAACCCTGAACTGTCTTCAGTGGCACTGGGGAAAGAATTGTGACTCCTCTGAAAAACAAAACGCGCCCAGATCATGGCTCCTTTAAAATGAAAGGGCTTTGGCAGGCAGAAGGCAAGCTGCAAGCTAATTAGAGGCGAGATCACCTCCAAGTACCCCTCCAAGTACCCCACCCAGTGCAGACTAATACCGTCAAAAGAATCCATAATGTCTCCTGGTGTCCTGCTAATTTGTATTTAGCTGTCTGAAGGCCCGGTGGGACTCCATGATGGATCCATTTTGCATTGACTTCAGGACGGCGGGCAAAGAAGAGGGTGTGTACCACTGTGGAAATGTCTGATATTTCCGTGCGGCGGTGAGCCTCCCTCTTGTCTGTAGCCGAGGAGGTGTCAAATGGCTGTCATAGACAGGAAGCATCTTTTTCCTGTTGTGGCCAAGTCTTGGAATTCAGCATCCTGTTTTCTTTTTTTCTCTCTCCATATAAATAAATAAAGAAATAAAAAATAAATAATCGAGGGGCTTGCGAAGAGAGAGAACGTGGTGGACACAGTATCAGTGCCCTTTTAGTCAGAACAACTGCAACCTTTTTTATTTTTCACTTACCCCTCTGTCTGACTGTGGGAATCTACCAGGTTGACTTTATAACACAAGGCATTTACCAGGATACACCACCTACCCGTTTTCATCTAGCGAAAAAAAAAGCAGGCCTCGAGAAACAAAACAAAAAATGTCCGTTTGTTCCCGAGCCGGGCTCCGTGTAGGTGACGATACACAAATTGGAGCTGGGTATTTTTGTATGTAGACCATGGAGGCCTCAGTGGGACCTGAGGCTGAATTTAGACCTTCCCCAAGCTGGAGGAGTTCCTTGGCAGGTTCCAGGCTGCCAGTCGCATTCAGGGTAGCTCCGAGTTTCACTGGCAGGTGTGCTGAAAGACATTCCTCAAGGGTCTAGTTTGGCCATGTTAGGAGCGACCTTGAAATGTGAGGAACAATAAACTATAAATCAACATGGAACTACAGCAGAGAGGTTGAGAAAGAACGAGGAGAACATGGAGGAGAGAGAGGGATAGAGAGAGAGAGAGAGGAAGAGAGAGGAAGAGAGAGAATAAATGAGAGGAAGAGAAAGAGGGGAAAACGGTCAACACCTGTCATTCTGCATTTGGTTTATGGTTGTCAGTGGTCAGTTCAGTAGCTTGTTCTCTCTCTCAGACACACTCACACTCTCTCCTACTCTCCCTCTCCCTCTCTGCTCTCTCTTTCCCTCTCTCTCTCTCCCTCTCTCTCTCTCTCTTTCTCTCTCTGCTCTTCTCTCCCTCCCTCTTCCTCCTTTTTTTTGTCGTCGCTGTTCAGCGGACTCAGCAGAACGGGATCTGCACTCTCGCCACTGACCTTCAGGAGCAGGAGGCGTGGCAGACAGGAGAGCGAGCGAGCGAGTGAGGGAGGGAGGGAGGGAAGAGGAGAGCGAGGAGAGAGAGAGGGAGAGAGAGAGAGATAAAGAGAAAATGTGGAGTGCATGTGTATGTGTGTGTGTGTGTGTGTGTGTGTGTGTGTGTGTGTACTTACGTGCGTGCTCGGATGTGGTGGTAGGTGCCGGCTTGTGTAGAGGAAAAAAAAAAATCAAGGGGATGCCTTTTCACAGACTAGCTCAGGGTCGACTCTCAGCGCTTCATATAAACAGCAGGGCACAGGCCAAAGCGGTGAGTCTTTCTCTCCATCGCTCCCCTTTTTACTGTACATTCTTCTGTCAATCTCGTTTTTTCCCCCCTGTGCCTCTTTCTCTCTCTCTCCCTCCCTCTCTTCCTTTCTCTCCCTCTCTCTCTCTCTCTCTCTCTCTCTCTCCCTTTCTCTCCCTCTCTGCCTCTCTTTGGCTGCATTCCTTCATTTTCTTCCTGTTTTCTTCTTTCTTTTCTTTATCTCCTGACACCCTGGGAAAAAACACAAGAACACGGCGTATGAGATGAGACGAGACGAGGCCCCTGCCTGACATGAGACTGTAAAAA
This sequence comes from Setipinna tenuifilis, assembly GCA_030347295.1. Taxonomy (NCBI): domain Eukaryota; kingdom Metazoa; phylum Chordata; class Actinopteri; order Clupeiformes; family Engraulidae; genus Setipinna; species Setipinna tenuifilis. The sequence continues at coordinate 13,146,937 of CM059270.1, forward strand.
TAGCCAGGATGACCAGACTGCGGTCCAGTTCTGAGTGTGATTGAACATATGGTGTTTGCCAAATGCACAGCTAACTTTGGGCTCGCTGGAGACACCCAGCATATGGGGCGAGGGCTTTTAGTAGTCTGGAAAGGAAGGCTGGGATTTAAAAAGGTTGGATGCATTTCTCCAGGAACATTATCTCAAAACCTCACAGATTAGCATATTTGCATGCGAGGAGGGACACATGTACACATGAACACACACACATGGACACACGCACACATACACACACACACACACACACACACACACACACACACACACACATGCGCGCACACATACCTGTACAAGCATATTTTCACACACATATGCACACACATAGATCTTACACACGCACACACATGCACATGCATTTTCATACCTGCATAAGCATATTTGCACAAACACACCTATGCATGCACACACATACACACACACACACACACACACACACACACACACACACACACACTTGGGGACATGTACAGATATTCACAAAATTAGATATAGTGTGTGTGTGTGTGTGTGTGTGTGTGTGTGTGTGTGTGTGTGTGTGTGTATGTGTGTGTTTGTGAGAAGGAAACAGAGCGACAGGGAGAATGATTACACCGCATGTGGGTGTGTGTGTGTTGGTGGATGTGTGTGTGGATGTGTGTGTGCACTCATGATAAATCTCACCCTAGAATAAGCGTGTAAAAAGCTGCCATGTTTTATGAAACGCACTCATAAGCAACACTAAGTGAAATGCATTAAAGAGCCGGTGATTTGCCACCGCAGCCATTAATACAGGGAAATACACGCGTGGCTAATTTATTAACGCTAGTGTATCTGACATTCATTATGAAAGAGGCAGTGCTCACGGGGGCACTCATATATAAAAACGGGGAAAGATAAAAAAACATGCACACCCAGTAAGAGAGAGAGAGAGAGAGATGGAGAGAGAGAGGGAGGGAGAGAGAGGGAAAGGAAGAAAGGAAGGAAGGAAGAAACGAGAGAGACGAGAGAGTAACTTGGCACCAGACACGACGTGAGAGATATGACAGATTCATCCTCGGCTCTACTCCGCGACGGTGTCATTTTAATCAATGAGAGACCCCAAAAAGACTAACTGGACATTGGCCAAATTAGCCCACAGTTTTAGTAATGGTCTTCTCTCTCTTTTTTATGTGAAACTTTTTTTTCCCCTCCTGCCGCTGTTTAAACATAAATTAGCGTTGATGCAACTTATATTTAAGAGTGGAGGTGGTAAGGGGTGGGGTAGGGGTAGGAAGGATGGTGGTAGGGGGGGGGGGTGATAGGGTGGGGGTGGGGTAGTGGGGGGGTGTCGGGGCTGTGTGTCAGCGGTGCTTTTAAAAGGACAGGTAGAGATGTGCTGACTTGCACAAGTAGGGCCGAAACAGTGGAGCGACGCCATCAAGCTTCACTCCGCACGATTTGGCTGAGTGGTGGTCCTGCCGGCCATTATCGTTTAATCTGCGAATGCTTAAAGCGAGCCCAGGGGAGGCTGGCCGGACGTGGGGAGCGGAGAGGGGGGTGCCGAGGGAGCGGGCGGCGGGGGGGGGTGGGCGGAGTGGGAGTCCGGGGAGCCGGTGTTCATTTGGAGGTGCAAGTCCCAGACAAAATAAATCAGGGGCCCTTTCAGCGGCCATGGTGCAGCTACTTGGCATGAGCCTGTGTTAAGTGAATGGGATTTTTCTCTCCGCCTCGCTGAGGAAGAAAAATAAGAGCACCTCTCGGTAAATAAATAAATAACGCTCAGGGGAGTTACTGCAGTCTACTGAAGTAAGTGATGTGGAGGTTTGAGAAGTTCTGCCGTTGTACAACACAAAGTTTTCTGTGTTTATTTTCCTGTGAAAACAGACGTTTCGGATTAAATGTGTAAAGCAATTTATGTATCGCAGATTGTGTGATTTTCTCTCTTCTCTCTCTCTCTCTCTCTCTCTTCTTTTTTTATAAAACACAACAGGATGGACTAAAGATGTTTTTGGATACTGCTGTAAATCCTCCCTGTTGCACCCCATGCACACATATATGCAAGCAGACTCCCACACACAGACACACACAGACACACAGACACACACACACACACACACACACAGTGCACAAATATACGCATAATGCATAAGCACATGCATGCACACACACACACACACACACAGTGCACAAATATACGTAAGCACATGCGTACACACACACACACACACACACACACACTCACACACACACCTACACACAGTACACAAATATACGCATAATGCATAATCACATGTGTGCACATACAAACACACACACAGTGCACAAATATACACAAGCACATACGTACACACACACACACACACACACACACACATACATAGACAAAGTGCACAACTATACGGATAATGCATAAGCACACACACAGTTCACAAATGCACGAAAGCACATGCACACACACACACAGGCACACACACATATTTATCAGATTCATTTACTCCATGCATACACCACACCCCCCATTTCCCTTGAGAATCTTTTTTTAATTTTATTTTTTTAATGCAAAGCCAAGCCATCACACTTCATAGAGCTACTATGTGCTGAAGTAAAACATAAGCCCCATCATTTGAGTCAGGGATACTAAAAATTCCTGGCGTAGCACCCCCGTTGGACTGGACAGCATCTTCTCTTCCACTTCCACCAAACCCACAGCTCCGTGGAGGACCGACGCACGCACACAGAGGGGAAACCCCCCTGAGGTTTGTAACATCGCTTTTTCCTTGGGCCTTGTTAATAAACCTGCTGCAAGTACAACTCATATCCTCCGATTTATAGAACTCGCCACTCGCCACCGTGTGGATAGAAACCCATCATGCCAATTACCACACAGCCCAGGACAGTCTGGGAAAAACGGCAGTCAGCTGGGTTATTGCTATCACATACTAAAACCATGTTTTATAAACCTAAAGAGATCAAGCGGTACTGAATCCTCCCTGGGTTCCAGCGGGGTCCGAAACCATTCAGCAAGGGTTTGGATATGCATAAAAGACGCGTATAAAATGAGAGCTTGTGAACTTAAAGCACGGGTGATATTCCGGTATCATAAATTTAAGCTACACGACATTTTAAAGTGAGGTGGGTTTTTTTTTTTTCCTTCCTTCCTTTCCCCCTCGTCTCTATTTCTTCTCCTCTTCTACCCCCTGTCTCTCTCTCTCTCTCTCTCCCTCTTCCTCTCTCTCTCTCTCTCTCCAGTCTTGCTGTCTTGGCACGCTTTTATCGATAGTGCTGAACCAAGCGCGAAAGGAAATGAATAACACTCTCTAATGACTGGTGGTGCTGCGGGCCCCAGTGGACCCCTCCAAAAAACATAGGCAAGTGCTTTACATTTTACTGATGAAGAGAGACGGAGTGAGGGAGAGAGGCAGAGAGGGAGGAGAGGAGGGTGAGGGAGGGTGACGGAGGGAGGAAGAGAGGGAGGGAGAGAGTGCAAGAGAAATAAAGAAAGGGAGAGAGAGAGAGAAAGAGAAAGAGAGATGGAGGGAGGGAGGGAGGGCTGCAGCTGGCATACACTAAAACCATTCGGTCCTTCCCAGAATGGATTTATCCCTCGCTCCAATTGACAGCACGAGCGGCGTCCAGCTTGCCGTCGATGGCCGTGCCCTCGGCCTGTCTTAGGTGGATAACGGAGGGACAGGCTGGCGAAATGGCCTGGCACTGCTGCGGATGGGGGCGGGGAGGGCAGGGGAGGTGGTACAGTTAGTGGGGCGGGATGTCATTATTGTACGGGCCGGACAGGGGGGGTGGATGGGTGGTGGTGGTGGGGGTGGGTTAGAGTTCGGGAGGGGGGTGAGGGAGGTCAGGCAGGGTGCTGACACACGCCCCTCCGCACTCTTTGTCCAGTGCCAGCGGGCAGTTTGATTTCTCGGGGGCTGAAGCATCGGGACGGGACGGGGGGGACAGGATGGGGTGGGGGACAGGCTCCGACATGTGGTCACCCTGCAGTGTGCTAATCATCCTCCCGCAGCCCCCATCCCACCCCACCCCATCCCACTACCATCCCACCCCGCCGCTGCCACTCGTCTGCCCACCCCTGCATGGCATCCCTCCTCCCACCATGACTATTAGCACACATATGCTGCAGTGGCAGACGCACAACTGGGAAGGGCAACTTCAACATATGTAGCAGAGCCTTTTTTTCCCACCCTCAACCGCAGGAAGGGAAAGGAAAGGAAGGGGCTGGGAGTGGCGGTGTGTGGAGGGGGAGGGAGGGAGGGAGGGAGGGAGGCAAGGAGGGAGGCAGGGATGGAGGGACTGCAGTCTGGCACTGTCAAGAAATGAGGTAAGGGAGCGTCTGTAAAGTGTGCGCCATCGAAGGGCTTCTTCGCAGCCTTGAAGAGGAAGCTGCGTTGCGGTGGTCTTTTTTTTCACCGATGTCTTACACAGCATGACGAATATTTTGACGAGGAAAAGCTCCGATCTTAACATCCACGTTGGGTCTAGCTATAGGAGTGTAAAAAAAGGCAACCATAAATCAGTAGGAGAGAAAGAGCGAGAAAAGGCAAAAAAGACAGAACAAAAAAAATGAAAGGGGGCCAAAAACATATATAAAAATGAGATTGTAAAACTTAAAAAAAGGCTCTCTCCCCAGACTGTCGCATAAAAGGCCAACCGAGTCAGGCCTTCAGGTTGTCTGAAACATACCTCTGTATGAGATCAGTTCGGAGCTGGGGGAACAGCAAGGGACCTCACCCCACCCTTCTCCCCCCTTCCCCCCTTCCCTGGTGGGGGTCCTCGGGGCAGGCAATGTGGGGAGTGCTCCTGGTGCCTCTGTCTTCTCCTCCGGCGCCCCTGCAGAGAGGCCTCCTCCATCTCATTATTCAGACCCGCTCGCTCCCTTCATGGCTAAGTGGAAGTGCATTAAAAAACATCTATCAGTATTCTGATGGCTCCCCATATTGGAAACTTAGATAAAATGACATTTTCATTTCTCCCAATAGGACTCAGAGGATATCGCTCTCTGTCTCTCTCCCTTTTTCCCTTTCTCTTTCTCTCTATCTCTGTCTCCCT
>CM059270.1:13156997-13204497 GCA_030347295.1 Setipinna tenuifilis
TGAAGAGGGTTTAATTGGATTGCTGGAAGGAAGAACGGGGTCAGTGGCTTAGAGCAGGAATTTGACCCCCGTCTGTCGTGGAGACTGAGTCCAGGGGACCCGAGCCTTCTTCAGTGCGGTTGCCAAGTCATTGCTGTGTATGTTAAATAGAATTGGACTTGAGGAGCAACCCTGTCTCACTCCAGCCTCCTTAGGGATATATTGGGTTCTTCTGGATCCAATTTTGTACCACATTTAGCTCCTGACTACATTGATTTTATAATGTCATGTGTTGTCTCCCCCTACACCACTTTTATTTAATTTGGGGAGCAATCCATGCAATAAAAATGCCTCTTTTTTTAAGTCAACAAAACAACTGAACAATTTATTTTGATTTGGAGCGTATCTCAATTAGGGTGTGGAAAGTGAATGGTGATCACTGGTGAGGTATTTTGGTAAGACTGCTGTCTGGCTTCCACTTAAGGAGTTTTATGAGCTGGGAATTAAAAGATCCCACAGAATACTCTCCCCAGGTTACTGCTCACACAGTTTTCTATATATTATTTGGGGTGAAATATATCTCCAACTCTCCTAATATACAATATTAATCTGTGATTTACAATGTTATGGAAATATCCACCACCCAGAACTATATAGAATTTTAATTCACACATTTTAGCATTTTATGTAAAATGCTATAAAACCTTTTTTTTATTTGGGGGTGGGAGGTGGGGGGCGTTGTATAGAGTCTGGATTAGAAGGTGACTTGGCTGTGATAACACAGGGGCGCACATAATCTACTGGCCTACTCCCAAGAGGTGAGCAAAGGTGTCCCCTCTTATCCTACCACCGATAATATACACACCAGACTGCAACAGAGCAGCAGCAGTCTCTCTCTCTCTCTCGCTTTCTCTCTCTCTCTCTCTCTCTCTCTCTCAAGTTCTTTCGTTGACGTCCCTGAAATAGACCTTTAATGGTAACACTACACAGTTACTCTGTCTCACTCACACTTTCACTCACTTGCTCACCCACTTGTGTTCCCTCACTCTTTCTCTCTCTTTCTCTCTCTCTATCTTTTTTCTCTCTCTCCTTCTCTTTCTTTCTTCCTTCCTTCCTTTCTTTCTTTCTTTCTTTCATTCATTCTTTGTATCTTTCTTTATTTATTTTTTCCTTCCTTTCTTTCTTTCATTCTCTCTTCCTTTCTTTCCCTCACACTCCCTTGTCATGAATGCGTGCTGATGTTATTTATTTGCCTTCATCACGGCTCTCTCACGCTCTCCACTCCTCCGCCGGCGAGCCTCAGACGCAGACGCAGTCTCTGTGGGCCGCTCGTACTAAAGGACTGCGGTGTTAAATGAAAAGCTGACTAGATTAATGAAGTGATTTCCGGACAGTCCATATTACTGACAGCTTTCCCAAACTTCCCCCTGAGCCACGGGCCTTGCGTGACAAATGGCCCAGGGTGGCCAGCTGTTGTAATTGTTAGCTACTGCGCTGGAGCTTTTTAAAGAGCACCGAGAGATAAGGCTCTGAATACATCACCTATATTGCAGTCGCAACAACACCCAAGAACACACACACATACTGGCACACACACACTCATGTACACACACACACTTATGCACACACACACAGTCACACACACACCCACGCATAAACACACACACACACACACACACACACACACACACATACTCATACACTCACGCATAGACACACACAGATACTTACACACACACATACACACAAAGCGAGAGAGCAAGAGAAAGAGAGAGAGAGAGGGAGAGAGACTAAGAGCACACGGCATTAGTACATGCAAAAATGGCTGACACATACATGCACATAAATAATGTGTATTTGAATGCAAACGTTCTAAATACATAATATGCACGTACACACACACACACACACACACACACACACACACACACACACACACACACACACACGGTATGGTGCTCTAGTGATGACAGTTAGGCAGTAAAGGTGGGGGGCTGTATCAGCACAGGGGTATGCCCAATTTAGCTTTGATGACTTTGGGCTTCAGCCAGTTATGACAGTCACTAAACCCTACCACTGTGCACCCCAAAAATACACTCCTTACTCGTGCATAGTTTCTCTCTCTCTCTCTCTCTCTCTCTCTCTCTCTCTCTCTCTCTCTCTCTCTCTCTCTCTCTCTCTACCTCTACCTCTCTCTCACTACCACTCCATGGCTTATCGCTCTTTCTCCAATCCCCTTCCCTGCCCCTGTGCAAAAAATACAACAGTATTTTCAGTTGGTGGCTTAAGTTTTTGTTAATCTGACATGCACCTTCATTTCCTCTCTGCCCAGGACACACCAGAAATAAATAATAATACCATGGAAGCCCTTTCTGGGTTTAGTCTGATAATAAATCAGATGGTGAATGGCTGATAGAAATGCGGGCCATTATAAATGGACAAAAAATTCTCAGCTAACGTCAAAGACATAAAAACCCGATCATTGTTCATGGCCTTCATGGCCCAGACTAATACCTATACACTTCTTTAAAAAAAATAACACACTATTTTGTAGACTCAGATGTTCTAAATTATATACTATAGCAAAAAAAAAATAGTACATTTGTAAAACTAAAAAATGCAGATGGCAAAATGGTGAAAAAAAATTGAATGGCGTTATCAGAGTAGCTAAATTTAAATGCAGACTCTTGCAGTGACAGGTTCATTAGCATCCCTATGGCAGGAAAGCATTTAATGCTGCAGTTGGTGATAAGTTATTAGCTGTAATTGTGAGCGTGTGTGCCTGTAAGTCTGCATTTGTGAGGAAGCATTTGAATGGCACAGAAACCTTATTTGTGAGTTTGTGTTTTTTTTTGGACCTAAGCATGTTTTCGTGTGTGTGTGTGTGTGTGCATGTGTGTGTGTGTGCGTGTGTGTTTGCATGTGTGTGTGTGTGTGAGTATGTGTGTGCACGCGTGTATGTGTGTGTGTGCCGCCTGGCTGTTTACTGCATTGCAGAAGTAGCCTTCCGTATAGGGTGTGTGGAGTGGGACAGTATAGGAGAGGAGCGAAGAGGAGTGGAGAGGAGAAGAGAGGGAGGAGAGTAGAGGAGCAGAAAGGAGGAAAGAGAGGAATAGAGAGGAGAGGAGAGGAGGGAATAGAGAAGGAGAGAAGAGAGGAGAAGAGAGGAGAGTTTCCCCCCAGAGTGGTAAGTGGAGTAACACCCCTCTGAGCGCCTGACACATTGCTACTCATTTCCCCTAATCTCACTCACAAGAACCACAGGCTAACAAATAGCTCTTCATACAGATACAAACTGACAAAAAAAAGAAAAAAAAAAGAACGGCATTAAAACTCTAATTTGCTGCATTTCATTCTCTAAATCGGCCCCCTCCCTCCTCTCTCCCTCTCGCTCTCTCTCATGCTGTCTCTCTTTGTCTTTCTCTGGCAAACACACACACACACACACGCACTCACATATACACACACGCATGCATGCACACACATGCACACACAAATACTCAAGTACGCAAATTCTGACTGACCGCTTCATTTAAAGATTGCTACTGTGCAAACTGCAAGTTTCAAAACTGTTCTGATGATGCCTTGCAAATGTTAAATGAACTTTTAACAATCCCAGCTTTTCTCAACTCAAACAAAACAAACAAAATAAGAGAGAGATGTAGATTCCACAGTGCTGCGTTGGAATACACTGATTATCAGCACCAAGGGGGCTTTCTTGCCTTTGTCAGCAGTGCAGTGTAAGTGTCTTGACTGATCTCAGAACAGTGTCAGCGAACAAGAGGCAACGAGACAACGCCTTTGTGTCTGCAGATGCGAGGGGTTAGAGAATGAATCAGGATCTGTGTGTGCCAACCCTAGCGCCACTTATCGGGCAAAGGGGCAGTTTTTACGGCCACAGTGTTATGGTGTACCACAGGAGCTGATTGGCACTTTAATGGGCCGGGGGCAGAGTGTTGGGCAGCGGTGTGGGGACTGGTCGTGGGAGATTGACACTGGGGAATATTATGGAGTGGGAATGGAGTTACGTACAGCAGGCGGGAGGAGAGGAGAGGAGAGGGCGAGGGGTTGATTGACGACATTATGAGCCAAAGGGGTGGTTTTTGTGGGCACAGAGGAGCAGCTTTGGCATATTAATGGGCGCCTGGCCATGTCATTTCAGAGGGGAGAAAAGGTAATAAAATCAAGGTAATGAATAATTTTTGCTCAGTTCGAGAAAGGTCTGTGTCATCATTTTCATTGTTTTACTGTATAGTATCTTTGCCATTTTTGCAAAAAAAAAAGGTCCAACATGGCTTAGGGTAGACCAGTCACTCACTTCCTGTTGAAGACAACTGGAGCATCTTTTAACATGTTTCCATAAAATAGGCATGTTTTAATAAAGCCTTTTCATTAGTACTATAGAGTACTATTTTACTATGGCATATATGGTTATTTTAAAGACCCATAAAGATTTTGCAAAACATGGGTCATAGTTTATCAACAGAATATCAGGTAAAAACTGTTCATTCCTCTCAGGTAGGTTGTCTTAACATCTGACAATAAATCCATGCTCCAAGGTATGAATTTGCAAATGTTTAAAGTTTTTGGAGGTAGGCATGGCGACATATTATACTAGACTATACAAGATTACTCTAATACAACCATCACTGCCCAAGTGTGATTTATCTACCTGTCAAAAACTAGTGCCAATGGGGTATTATGCCTACATATTTCTGTGTTAGCAAAGAAGCAGGATCAAACATGTGTTATTAATTAATGTAATAAATCTATCATCGATATCCTTGAAGTAAATGCATATCATGACAGGCCTATTTAATAAATGTTTGTTTTAAAAGGCTAAATCCTGGAAACCCCTCTGGAAAGAGTCAAGCTTCTGAAAAGGGATCATTTAATATGTCCAAATCACTAAATCACCAGGAAAGAAATGTGAAAAGTGAATAGTCAATAATCGCTTTGTTTCTTATTTCTGTTCACATACTGCTGTGTAACTAGACTAAGGTAGCAGATTGTTTTTGAAAAATGATGTCTTTTCCTTGTATTGCATCTAGTTTATTCCAAGTGTTCAAACTCAACATTAAAGCTGTCAACCTTATGTATGTCGGTTACCAGTCATTGTTGTACTTGAATGTTACTCTTGCATGTCGGGTCTTTTCCACACATGCCTAGTCTCACACATTTTTTGTATTTCATCAGGGATTTTCGACATTTTTTACATCGAATGGTATGACTATTTTCACAATGACACAGTACAATAAATATAAGTTGACAAACTGCTGTGCATGGTAGCCTATGGAGTTGGGCAGACTGGCCTGTTAGCAGTGTGTGCATGCATCTGCATAGGAGTCGAGAGTCAATGTTTTAATATTCAGCACGTCAGCAGCGACTCTTTCATTGTGAGCAACGCCAATATGGGCCTGTTTATAATATAGGCCGCGCGCCACACAAATGTTAACAATGATGTTGCTGACTGTGTGACCCCCCTCTCCTTTTGAACAAGCACAAACTCTGCGCAGCCCACCGTTAAGACTATGAATTTGTCATAAGTCATACAGGACAATAATCACAAAAGTGTATTGTGCGCACGATGTGGGCATGTGTGTGTGTGGTGGGTGTGTGTGTGTCTTGGGTGGCACTGGGGGGGTGGCTCATGGGCTTGGTCACAATTGCTAAATTCTCTGTGGAATTTTTTTGTGAGTTTACAACTATGGACTCAGGAGTTCCGGTTTCACAGTTAACTTCACAGGTGTGCTTTTCTAAGTCACTGGGATAACCCATATTATTGTCAACATATAACATGCAGTCACAGCATTTACCATTTAAAGTTGTGCAAATAAAAACTGACATATGTTCACTCTTTCCCATTATCCTGTTAACGTGTCCAGCTTCACTGGTTTTTACTTACCTGGTTGATTTTAAACATAAGATCCATTTAAAAGATAACATTTTCATCTGATCATTATATACCATCATTTTCTGAGATGCTGTTGCACTGTAGAGGCTATCCCATTAGAGAGGGCAATAAAAGCAGCCTACAAACAGTTCTGGGCAAATAATGTAAACTATTATTTTTATTTTAAAACATTGTCCTATGAAATTACTTTACCATGGGCAATAATGACCTAAGGGATAGCATTTATGCTGAAACATTTAAATTTCAATTAAGATGTACATCATGAATATTTCATGTTAGTGGTACATTTTAAGTTTTGTGCACATTTGGATTATTAAATTCTATGTGTTCTTGTAGGAGTAAACATGATACATTGCACTATAATATCACACAACTGGACACAGTGTTTTAAAATGTTTCTAGAAGCTAATGATAGCCTCTGTTATTGGCAAGGCTACACGCACAGTCTCTGTGTCTAAGATACTTTGCACTAATTTCTATTACATCAGTACAAAGGGCAGAAAAAGATTTTGGAATGGCAAACACAGCCAGCTTGTCTCATCATAGCCATACTCATACGCAGGCCAAATTCAGACAATGTTTCTTTTTTCTCGGGTATCAGCACAAGTTAGTCCTGATCCAACTAAAAGTCTGTCTAACTGTCCACTATGAATAGCAATGATCACAATCATTTAACTCGAGGAATTTCAGAAGCACCATATTAAGTAGTATTAGCACTATCCTTGCGAGGAGTCTTACAATAATAGAGCTGGCATACTGCACACTGGCGCTGGACATTAAACAATTTAATTCCGGTCATGGAGGAAACAAGGAATTTACACCCTTGGACAAAGGGCAGAGCAATTGGCAGAGCCACATGGCACTGGCGAACGCTAAAGCTACAAACTGAAGACAAGTGATTGGCACTATTGTACAGTATTGTGAGCACATGACAGTTTCCTGGGTTCAAGCCAGTATCTTCATAGGGATAGTGGGAAAAAAACATCAGTATGAAAGGAATGTGAAAAAAACATCAGTATGATTGACCGTGTTCTTTATAAAACCATGTATATTTGATTTATTTGCAGTTGCCCTCATACTTGTTTGAGTGTGTGTATCTGCATGCATTTGTAAGAGACAGTGCTGTAGTCAAGACCACATTAACCAAGACCATGACCCTGCCGAGACCCTAGAGTATCAAGACCAAGACCAAGTGCAAGACCAGACACACTAAGGTATGACCAAGATCAATGCTGGTCAAGGCAAGTCCAAGACCAAGATAAAAAACAGACTAGGGTAAGACCTGACATACCTGGACTCGTATGAATTGTACAAAAAAAGGCAGTGCTATGTCATGACTAGCTAAACCAAATTTGTAATTAAATCATCCAGATTTGTTAAAGTTACACCTTAGGCCTATATTTAATAAACGTAACACTCGCTTTAGGCCCGATGAAAAATATTATTCTGAGAAATCTTCTACTATGACCATTTTATCATAATTCAACAGGGGAAAGAGATGAGATGTACCATAAAGATGTTCATATTATGTCTCTTATACAAGTGGAGGCCTGAGGTAACCTATAAATATGGCTACTTAATAACATTTCACTGAGGACTTCACTGTGATGTATATGATGTAGGTGGCTGATGAACTATGTGTGTGGACTGTGGAGCACTGGCAGTGTTTACTGAGAAAATGTATACAACTAGGGGTGGGCCAATCCGTCAGTTTCAATACCTATTCCGATATCTGGGTTTTGTGTATCGGTTGATACCCGAGACCAATCCTATATAACCACTGAATTAATAAACTGTATACCTCACCATGTGGAAGAGACTGAAAGCATCATATAGCTTATTCTCCCAACTGGACAAAAGGTCATACAATAATAGTAATGAATAAAAAAAAACACATAGAAATTTATAATTGAATGAAATAAACAAGTGCACTCAACTGCAATGTAAGCACCTAGCATTTTCAGTTTTTATGCCAAAGTTAAAGTAGGCTTCTGTCACTTTAATTTTCTCCGCCTGATCAAAGAGTATAGTATTTTGCAAAACACAGGTTACAGGTTCATTTTTGTTGCTACACCACTGACACACAGACTTAACATGAGCTAATTGGGTAGAACACCAACAGAAGTCATCCAGTGTAGTCTACTTCCTGGTTGTTCATTTAAGCCTGCAGTAAATAGTCATAATGTCACTGTCACTTTCACTGTAGCAGCATTTATAACATAGGCATTTCCATATTGTACCTTTTATATCTGAACCTAGCATTGTTCTAATTCATCAAAACATTATATGAAATACATGCATCTGATCTGCATCTTGCACCTTTTTGGCCTTACTGTTTTAGTTTTGTTGTACAGACAAGTGCGCTATGATAATTTGAATACTTAAATACTGGCTGCATTTCGAGTAAGGCACGTAATGAATAATGACACTGTCCTGTGATGATGCACATGAGCAGCTTGCTTGATTTTTGCGCAAGTCCCGCCAAGACCACTATGTGCGACACCAATACAAAACTGAGACCAAAAAGTATCAAGACCAAATACTGTTGAGTCCACGGCAAGACCGAGATTTGAGACCGGTCTTAAGAACTATAACACTGGTGTGAGATTAAGCAGGGGGGAGGGTGAGTGTGCATATGTGTGTGTATATATGTGTATGTGTGTGTGTATGTGTACGTGTGTATGTGTACGTGTGGGTGAGTATGTGTGTGTGAGTGTGTGTATGTGTGTGTGTGTGGGGTTCTGAGGCAGGCGGTGGCAACATTAACATTCTGGTGTGTGGAGATCCTCTGAAGGTCTGGTATCAGTCAAGCTGTCCTCTTCATGCCCGACTGATCGGGCAGTGGCAGCGACTGGGGCCCAGGAGCGAAGGAGCGAGCAAACGACGAATGAGCGACAGAGCAGAGGGAGGGAGAGAGAGAGAGAGAGGGAGCAAGGGAGGGAGGGAACGAATGTGAGGGACAGGCACGCACCAGTGTTTGGGCTCTGACAGAGACGGACCTGTCACCCTACACACACACACACACTCACACACACAAACACATACACACTCACACACACAAACACACACTCACATTCACACACACAAACACATACACACACATTCACACACACACACACACACACACACACACACACACACGTCAACCTCGCCTCACACCGCCCAATGCCTCGCCACTCAGCGGAGAAAAGAGTCAATTTAACGGCAATCAGCCTCCAGATCACAAGCGGCCTGTAACCTGCCACCACCTCAATGGCTTCATCACATGCCTCCCTCCCTCCCTCCCTCCCTCCCTCGCTCTCTCTCTCTCCCTCCCTCCCTCGCTCATTTCCTGCTCCTTCTTTACTCTGGTGTGTCCTCACTCTGTCAGTCCTTCCTGTATTTTCTGTACTATGAATTTCTACCCCCCCTCCTCCTTCCCTCCGTCCCTCTTTCTCTCTCTCTCTCTCTCCCTGTTACCCTCTCTCCTCTAGGTCAGCGAAGGGTCATTAGTCTTTTGTGAGTCGGTGTTTGTTTTGTTTTTCTCTTCCTTGCTCTTCCTCTCTGGCTGGCTGCTGGGTGATTGTCCTGCAGTGCCATGGACCGGCTGAGCTCGAGTGGACAATGGTGCCACCGCCACCTCCACCACCACCACCACCACCACCGTCCCCACACACCACTACTGCTGCTGGGGGTGGGCTCAGAGGGCAGGTGGGCCACCGGCTGCCCTGTAATGAATAGGGTGAAGCACAATATGATATCACACACACTTTTTTTCACAACAGCCCATTTTTCCTCTTTGACTGTTTTTTTTGTTTTTTTTTTCGCTGTTTGACAGCGCTGTTGTTGCCGTTCTTTTCTTCCCCCCTCAAAAACACAGGTTTGTGTAACACATGTAGCAGGTTCAGAGAACACAGAGGGCATGACTCGCTTTTGCTGGGCAACATTTCTCTTTTTCTTCCCTTCTTTTTTTCTTTCTTTTATTCTTCTTTCTTTCTCTTTTTTTTTCTCCCACCCCCAAAAAAAGCACTGTTTCTTGTGACATACTGTATGTAGCAGGTGAAGAACACAGCACAGTTTGCCTTAGGAAACAAACACACGTAGTATTTGCACTCACAACACACACACGTGCACACACACACACACATGCACATTATGCACACATCCCATAGAGACCATGCATGCACAATACAATACATCATATCTGCACACAAAAAACACATACATACACACACCAACAAACATCCCATAGAGACTCTGAACCTTGCGCGTGCGCACACACACACACACACACACACACACACACACACACACACACACACACACACCCTTGCATACCCCCTCCCCCCAACCACCAGCCCAACCCCAACACACACACACACACACACACACACTCATACAAACACACACCGTCAAACACCCTTGCATAAGCACCCCCCACCCCACCACCTCACCCCCCAACCACATACACACCCACACACATCCACGGGGCTATTTCAGTCTCCTGTGAAAGTTTAGTAAACTCAGCTGGCCCCTCTGGCCCATATCCCCCTGCCTGCCTGCCTGCCTGCCTGCTCTGCCTGCCCGCGCGAGCGGCTGCACCCGGCCAGCTAAATCACAGGCTGACAGGGCCCTTTCCTTTTATAGCTGCCCCCTGTGTAACCAGCCCAGAAAAGGGAAGAGCAGAGGGGACAACAACCATGGCTCTGTCACACACACACACTGTGTCACACACATGCATGTACACACACACATGCACACACACACACACACGTAGCATAGCATAGCTTAGCATAGCCTAGCATAGCATTCCATACACCTTTATGCACATGCATAGTATACACTCTTGTGCACATGTGCATGCATACACACACACACGCACACACACAAACAGAGAGCAAGAGAGAGAGAGAAATGCAATTTGTGAATGTAAAAACAAATGAACATACATTTGCAAGAACATACAGATTCTATTTGAAGACTCACCTACTCTATTTTCACACACACACACACAGATACAGACACACACTAAGAAACACACAAAGACACACATGCACACACACACACGCACACACACACACACACATACAAAGAGAATGCGACAGAGACATACAGTACTGTGCTAGAAACCGTGTTTCTCTCCTCCTCCCTGTGCATCACATGCATCTGAGTGTCGGCACAAGGGTATCGGGAGACGGGCGCTTCTGCCGACCAATCAATCTCCCCCATTCCCCCAGCGATAAAGCCAGGCCCTGATCAGTGCGAGACTGAGATATGTGCCTCGATCGGCTATTAGCACCGGTATCTGGCGGTGATGGTTAGTCTTATGGCCGGTATTTATTTCCAGACTAATTATGATTATCTTGACACGCATTAGTGTAATTAACTAGAGAATTATGGAACCCAATTTAGAACAATGTGCATGTTAGGATGAGGCATTGGGGCATTACCATTGATTCGGTTTGGGGGGGGCGTGGGGGGGGTGGGGGTGGGGGTGGGAGAGGTTGGTGGAGGGAAACAAGAGGATGGCACCGTGGTGGGAGAGGTTTGGGGTTGTATTGCTGATGTATGGGAAAGGGGGGTGGGGGTGGGGGGCTGTGGTGGAGGCCTTCCAGCACCACCCCTCAGGCAGGGGTGAGAGAGAGGCGGTGTTGGGTTTGTGGGGAGGTGGGTGGAGGGGGTGTGTGTGGGTTTGGGGGCTGTGGGGTTGAGGTCTGAGCAGGTGCATGTGAAACGGATAGGGACAGGTGAAGGATGGGTTACTGAGGCAAGCAATGTATTTGTGTGTGTGTGTGTGTATGTGTGTGAGCGGTTTGTGTGTGTGTGGTTTGTGTGTGTGTGTGTGTTTTGTGTGTGTGTGGTTTGTGTGTGTCTGTCTGTGTGTATGTGTGTGAGGGTGTGTGCTGTTGTGTGTATGTGTGTGTGCTGGTGTGTGTACAGTATGCATGTGTGTGTGTGTGTGTATGTGTGTGCGGCTTATGTTGTGTGTGTCTTTGTATCCTGCCTCTCCTCTGCTATTGTATCTAGGAGTGCACATTCACACACGTGCACTTTAATATGCATGTAGTACTTGCTTAGGTTACACTTTATTTTACTGTCCCTGTTACATCAGTCACTGTACAGTGTAACACAGTGTGTAACAGCATGTAACATTATGTACGTACAATGCACCATAGGATTAGGGTCAGGATTAGTGTTAGTTCAGTGTAAATACATAATATTACAAGTTGTTAGATGTAAGATAGATGATACACTAAAAAATGAACCATAAAATAGTGTTACCCTTTTTGACTCTGGAATGATCAGCATGTGACAGTATAGGAAACCCTTTTTTTAAACAAATGTGTTGAGTAGGAATGACATATAACCTTGCCAACAACCGAAAGAGTCAAAGGAGTAAGATGGAGAGGACAAGTGACTGAGAGAGAGGGAGAGAGAGAAAAAAAACAGTGAAAGAGAAAGAGGGCAAAATAGAAAGAGATAGAGAGGGAGGGAGAGAGAGAAAGAGAAAGAGAGAGGGAGAAAGGGAGAAAGAGAGAGAGAGAAACAGAGTGAAAGAGAAAGAGGGCAAAATAGAAAGAGAGAGGGAGAGACCAGAAGAGCACGACCGAGTCCATCAGACTTAGAGCCAAGGGCACATAACGGCTTCCTCCCCTCCCCTCTCCTCCCCTCTCCTCTCCCCTCTCCTCCTCTGCCTCCTCCTCCTCCTCTTCCTCCCCTGCATGATGTATGTAACAGTGTGGAGTGCATGGCAGCATTAAGACAAACTGTGTCATTACTCTTCCGCCAGAGCCCCACTCAAACACCAGCAGCACCACCACACCCACACCCAGTGCCAAGTCCTGGGCCCAGCCAGGCCCACCTCCACCCCCACCTCCACCCCCACTGCTGCTGCCTCTGCCTCTGCCTCTGCTGCTGCCTCCGCTGCTGCCTCCGCTGCCAGTGATGGAGCGGCACAATGGATTTTTTGGAAACCCAAGTCAATTACGTCCCAGAGCCACTTGGTTAAAATATCAAGGACACAATACCTTGATGGCAGTCCACGCTTAAGCACATCATTTTTCAATAGCATTGTCCACTCCTACACTCCCCCACCACATACAAACACACACCCACACACACATACACAAACACAAACACACATGCAAGCACACACATACATATCCACACAAATGCACACACACACACACACACACACACACACACACACACACACACACACACGCACATACACACACACACACACACACACACACACACACACACACACACACACACACACACACACACACACACACACAAACAAACCTACAGACACATATACACACAAACACACCCACAGACACACACATCCCCCAAGAGGTTGCATGTATTCAGAGTGCATTTGTTAACCCTCGAGTGCTTTACCAGTTCCAGCCTCTACACTGTGTGTCTGTGACATGTGTGTGCATGTGTGTGTGGGGGGGTGGCATTGTGTTTTTCATTTCACATAATAGAGTGCCTCTTGCACACCCCTTCTACACACACACACACACACACACACACACACACACACACACCTCTACCACCACCACCCCCAGGCCCTTCTGCCACCCATTTTGATCTTACTTGTCTGCTGGCAAATGAATGTGCAAAGGGGGGAGAGGGGAAATCCGCCCCACTCACAATCTGTGGCCTTTGTCAATAAGCATTAGAGGAATCATCAAGGTAAGAAGGGAGGCGGGAGGAATATTAAAAAAAAGAAAGAGAGAGAGAGAAAGAAAGAGAAATGAAATAGAACATTAGGCCACATGCCGTGTCTCTAAGCGCATAATAGCATTCCACAATTTGGCGAGATTAAAAATCAATGGAATTACGCTGACAAATCATATCCAAATAGATTTTGAAAAATCTATTCATATTAACCCCACTGAAGTGTGTAAACTTTTCTCGGCACGACCTGAAATAGACTCACAACCCCCACCTCCCTCCTTCCTCCCTCCTCCCTCCCCTGTGCGTGCCACCCATGGTAATCTGGAGTAACGAGAGCAAGAGAGGGAGAGAGAGAGAAAGAGAGAAAGAAAGAAACTAAAAAAGAGAGAGGAAGAGAAAGAGAGAGAGAGAGTAAAAGATAAGAGTGGTTAGGTCTGACTCTGTGGAGAATACAGACTGCTGTGAACAGCCAGAAATTAAAGTGAGCCGGGAGGAGAGATCTAAATCTAATCTTCTCATCGAAATCTCAGATCTACATGCTGTACCTCTATGCCTCTGGGTATACTCTTTTATTAACCAAAAAGGGCCGCCGAGGCCTGTTTTGCAGCGAGCGAGCTCGATAGACTCAGAGAGGGCCTACTGTACTTACAGTCCTCCTGGAGCCAGATGAAATAGTATTGCTCAGGACCCTCCCCACCCTCCTCTCTATTTCATAAACACCCAGGTTGTAAATTGGCAGGAACATGGTGATAGGATACATTACATAGCATGGTACAAGCGTTACGATGCAATACGCTGCATACAATGAGCATGGTGATATATTCCAGTTTATTGCAATCATGTTTTACAGGAAAAACACTGGCATTTTATATGGCAGTAGAAAGACCACTGCACCATAGGCAATTAGAAGAGGTAAAAGTTTCAGAAACTTCCTTTTGTCAAATTAAAATCTCATAAAAAAGAGAAAAGTTTACTTTTTAATGCACATGATATGCACATGAAGTTTGAGGGTTTAACCTGCAGAAATGACTCTCTAAGAAAAATCATGCATGGTAACTATGACATAAAATAAACAGTGCATTTAAAAAGCATAAAATAAACAGTATGTTTGGCGATAAAATGCTGAAATATAACGCTCAAATGTATCAGCTTTTTCTTCACACCCTGAATCTCAATGACTTTAGTAATAGAGGCCAGTAAATACTGAATCATATTTCAGATAAAAAAAAAGGAGCCACTTTGATTTTGATTCATCTTTCCCTTTCGCTCGTCCCTCCCATCCCCTGTTAGAATTTTTTAAAAGGGCTTCTCCGGATCTCAGCTTCCCCATCAAATCAACTGCAATGTCATTAGCTGGTCCTCAGAAAGACATTCAGGAATCACATTTAGTCTGCAGCATTTGAAGATAAGGCATCGCAATTCCGCTGCGGAAGAGCCTGCGGACAGGAACTCACTGATAGAAGAAGCTCCTGCATTGTTCGTGCCAAGAGTCTTTCATGCACATTTTTTTTTTTTACCTCCCATCACTCTCTACCAAGGTGACTATAGTCAGATCTGAAGTGCCACTTCTCATTTTCCCAAAAGAAAATCAGATTGGTGATTGATTAGTTGTTTAGACCGCAGAGGACACCTCTCAGATTAATCTAGCTCTATCGGTCACTGGCCTAACCTTGCACCCAGTTCTCTGAACAAGCTTTTTGATAATTGATGCATGACTAAGTAAATTGTTTGTGAAGACACTCTCTTGATTCATGTAATTAGGTGAGGCCTCCTTTATTACCTGCATAGTGAGGGTGTAAGGTTGCTGGGGGGTGGTGGGTGTGTGGGGGGGTGGGGGTGGGGGAAGCAGAAAATCCATGATGATAGTCTCTCTTTTTTTTTTTTTTGTTGGAGTGATTGACTCGCTCTTGAGCTAATCTCCTGAGTTCTTGTCCGCCCCTGGTCCGCCCCTGATCCGCTCTGAGTGGAGGCTTCTGGGGGTGGGCGGGGGGAGGGGCAGGGCGGGGGCTCTCACCTGTGCTCTCACCTCTGTTTATAAAGCTCTTCCAAATGAAATGCAGCCATTAAGACGTCACACCTGATGCACTGCTGACTCAGGCTCTGGGGGGGACAGTGTCAGGAGAGAAGAGGAGTGGGGAGAGGAAGAGAGAGAGAGAGAGAGAGAGAGAGAGGGAGAAAGAGAGAGGGAAAGAGAGAGAAGCAGGAGGAGTGAAAAGGGGGGTAACGAGAGGGAGGACAGATGGGGAGAATAGAGGAGGGGGAGAGGAGGGAAGAGAAGTGGGATATGATGGGGGTGGGAGATTTTTGAAGGACGTCCTGCATCAGTTCACCCCACCATCCCAACACCCCCCTACTCCCTCACCACCCCCACACCCCCCACACCCCCCGCAAAGCCTACATCTCAGCACCTGCCATGGTGTAGCTTTGTAAGCCTGTTGAGACTGAAAAGGTAGATTATGGAAACGCATTGCAAGGGTGTAAAACTACCCTTTACAGCAAACTGTCCAACATTTACAGATGTATCCTGCTCTGTCCATGTAAGTCAGATGAAATTGTGATCTCTGGTGACCTTAAAAGTGACTGAACAAGTCTAAGAGGGACAGCGGGCCCCCCCCCAGAGCACTTGTATAAAACTAATGTAGTGTGGTTTTAAAGAAATTACTTGACCAATATATTTAGTCCCTAGTGTTAAAAATGATTGTTCATGGTCGCCAAACCTTTCTGAGCAAAGCAAAGCCATATTTCTTCACAAAAAAAGAAAGAGAAAACAGCAAGATTAAAAGCAAGGGTATAGAATTGGATAGAAAGGCAGAGAACTATAGAAAACACTGTACAAGTGGAAAAATGTGTGTGTGTGTCTTGTGTGTGTGTGTGTGTGTCTGTGTGTGTGTGTGTGTGTGTGTGTGTGTGTGTGTGTGTGTGTGTGTGTGTGTGTAAGATATTGGGAGTGAAGGAGATTAGATGGGGGGGAGCTCATGCCATCACTTAGGAGATGAAACCAGCCAGGGAGAGAGAATGAGGGAGACACCGAGAGAGAGAGAGAGAGAGAGAGAGAGAGAGGAGAGGAGGAGAGGAAGAGAGAGAGGGGGGGGGGGGGTATGTGCATGAGAGAGGCCTGTCCTTCGTAGCTAGGACACCCTTTGTCTCAAATATTCCTTCTGTCTCATTCATTCTGTCCCCCTCTTTATCTCTCACATACACATAAATAAACAGCATCATTGCCCTCTCAGCACCATCAAAACACACGCGCACACACACACACACACACACACACACACACACACACACACACACACACACACACACACACACACATACACACACACACACACACACACACACACACACACACACACACACACACACACACACACACACATGCACACACACACACACACAAACTGCCCCCTCCTTTCCGGACGGGCTGTGATGGGAAGCATGGGGTACTGGAAGGGTAGTGAGTCCCGCTTTTGACCCCCAACCACTACCCACCACCCACCACCCACCACCCACCAGTCCACCAGCCCAGCTGCCCCCAGCCTCCATAAGGTGCATCTGGCACTATAGCCTCCCACTGCATTTGTCAAGGCCATAATGGAATTACAGAACCCCATTGTGCTTATAGGAAGTGTGTGTTTGCGTGCGTGAGGTGTATGTGTGTGCGTGTATTATGTGTGTGCGCATGTGTGTGTTTGCGTGCATGAGGTGTATGTGTGTGCGTGTCCGATGTGTGTGTGTGTGCACGTGTGTGTGTGTGTGTGGGCGCGTATGTGCATCCATGTGTGCATCCGTGTGTGCGTGTGTGTGTGTGTGTGTGTGTGTGTGTGTGTGTGTGTGTGTGTGTGTGTGTGTGTGTGTGTGTGTGTGAGGGGTTGGTGAGGGCACAGTGCTACCTTCCACACGTTAGGACATTTTTTCCATTTAAAAAGATGAGAGGTAATTTGTTTCTCTTCCCTCTCTCCCTCTATCTCTCCCTCTCTCTCTCTTTCTCCTTTCCTCTCTCCCTCCCTCGTTTTCTCTCCATTCTTTTGTACAGGTTCTGCTCCATTTTTCTCCCTGGATCCCCTACTGGGCCAGCCTGACGTGGGACGGGGTGAGGACGATGTGTGTGTGTGTGTGTGTGTGTGTCGGTGTGTGTGTGAGTGTGTGTGTATGCGTATGTATGTGTCTGTGTGTGTGTGTGTGTTTGTGTGTGCGTTTGTTGTGTGGCAGTAGCTGACAGGCCAGCAGTTTTTGTGTCAGTCAGCCGGTCCATAGTACGCAGGGTATGGTTCACCTCTCTCATAATGCATCAAAGAAAACCTTCCAGTCCTGTTCTTACACACACACACACACACACACACACACCCACACACACACAAACACAAGTTTAGCCCATATGCTTACATGATGGTAACAGTTCTTTTTTCTTTCCATACTCATCCCTTGTTCCGTTTACATCTCCCCTCCTCGTCACCATCCCCCTCTCCCATCTCCTCATCCTCTCATCCTGCTCTCCTCAAGACCACCTCCACTGGCTTTTATCTCCCTTTGCAGTCGAGGACACTGATAGGAATATTCATAGACTATTGATTGATCCAGCCACCAACATCTACATGTCTCTCTCTTTCTCTCTCTTTCTGTCTCTCTCTCTCTCTTTCTGTCTATCTCTCTCTCTGTTCCTCTTTCTGTCTCTCTTTGTCTCTGCATTCTTTCTTTCTCTCTCTCTCTGTCTGTCTTTCTCTCTCTCTCTTGCTCTCTCCCTCTCTCTCACTCCTCACACACACACACACACACACACACATACTTTTTCTTCATCCTCAGTGCTTTTTTCCTATTATTGGCAAGGCAGAAGATGGCAATTGCAAAGGTTAAGGAGAAAAAACGAGGATAAGTTTAAAAGTGATTCTTTCCCATGGTGCACTGGGGTCCCCAATATCAAAGCTGTGAGCTGTGAGCTGTGAGTGAAGCCCAGCAGCATTGTCCACCGCCAATAACATCACCGCCGTCACACTCACGGCCATCTCCTCGGCAACAAAGTGCTTCGCATCGGAACTCGCTCTCTCGCTCGGCTCGCTTGCTCGCCCGCTCTCATCTCGTCTTGAAAGCATCCAAACGCTGCCACCTGCCTCTCCTCGGCACTATATGTAATAATAAGCCTTAGAGGCCTGGCCTCGAGATTTAAATCAGCAGGAACGGGGACTTATACGGAGACGGAGGTTTTTTAAGAGGCCCGTGGCACAGTATCCTGTTCCATTAGGCCCCTTCTAATGTCCAGTGGTGAGGCAGCAGCAGCAGCCAGCCTCCAACCACCCTCATTTTTTAACAGACGCATAAAAGTCCATTTGAGACAGATCAACAGGCGTGAAATGTAAAACGAAGACATTTTTCTGATGGGGCAGCTGGGGGAACTCCTATTACACCTTTAAGCACCTCGCCTGTCGACTCGTCTTTGGCACTGACTACATGCTCACAGGCACACAAAAATGCCTTTTTAAACGGCTATCTAATCCCGCGTAATGAATTACAGTGCTTATCATTTTTGTCAGGCGAGCGGGGTGGCCGTAGCAGTAATTGAATGTGTGATGTAATGTTGAATTACGCTCTCACGTTGCTAGGGAAAGTACAGTAACGCTAGCGCCGCACAAAACCATCGGAAGACCAAAGAGAGAGGTAAGAGTAAGTAAGTGGTGTTGAAGTGGCAGCGAGAAGAAGGATACCAAAGGATGCCACTGCGGGAGGCTTTTGTGTGTTACTTAAGGCTCCAATCATGTCTTTATGCGACCACACAACGACCTTTGGAAAAGCATTATAAGACATGAAATGAAATGAGACAGAATAAATGACTAGGGTAGGGTGGGGTGGGGTGGGGGTAGGAGTGGGGGGTGGGGGTGCTCTGTACTGGACAGGAATCCAATCTTAACCAAATGTCTCTGACCCCCCCCCCCTCCCCCCTTCATCCCAGCCTGTCTCTGCATTAGCGGCTGTCAGATACGCTGCCGCCCCCCCCCAAACCCCCCACCTCACCACCATTGAGTCTGCCTCCGCTACCCTCCACCCACCCACCCACGAATCCCCTAGTCGGACCATACTTCATCTGAGTGACAGTCCTGCGCTGGCCCTAAGCCTTCTCATAATTGGAGCATTTAAAAGGTTACTACTGAAACGAGAGCAGATTTTGGGAGTTACAGTACAAGCGGGGGCGAGCACTTTTGGGTCCTTCTAAGGAAGTCCAGTGAGATTCTGTAGTGCTGTGTGTGTGTGTGTGTGTGTGTGAGTGTGTGTGTGTGTGTGTGTGTGTGTGTGTGTGTGTGTGTGAGTGTCTGTGTGTGTATGTGTGTGAGAGAAAGTGTGTGTGTGTGTGTATGTGTGTGAGAGAGAGTGTGTGTGTGTTTGTGAGTGAGTGTGTGTGTGTGTGTCTGTGTGTGTATGTGTGTGAGAGAGAGAGAGTGTGTGTGTGTGTGTGTGTGTGTGTGTGTGTGTGTGTGTGTGTGTGTGTGTGTGTGTGTGTATGTGTGTCTGTGTGTGTCTGTGTGTATGTGTATGTGTGTGTCTCTGTGTGTGTGTGTGTCCTGCTGCTCCCCAATACTGTACTTTTCCAGTAGCTGCAGTTGCACCCAAACAAGGGACTTTTTTTTAAGAGTTTTCAGTGTTTGCTGTTTTGTACTAGGGAGCCACAACAATGCAGGCTTTGGCGAGGATGATGAAAAGAAGAGAGAACAGAATGAAAAGAAGAGAGTGCGATTTAACAGATAAAAAGAGAAAAGGGGGGAGAGCTAAGGCAGATCAAAGTGGACACAAGCAATCTGTAAAAGAGAAAAGTGAGCAGGCACTTGAGATTGTACAATGCAAGTAAAAAAGGGTAGGGGGAGAGAGAGAGAGAGAGTGAGAGAGAGAGCGAGAGAGAGAGCGAGCGAAGCAGGGAGGGAGGGAGGGAGGGAGAGAGCGAGAGAACGAGAGAGAGAGTAAGAGAGAGCGAAAAGTGGAGTGAGTTGAACATTTGTCAGGGCTCAGAGAGTGGTGACCTTGGCAGAGTGGGGCTGGCAGAGTGGGCGGACGGAACGGGACGGGGCGGCCTGTCGGAGCAGGCGGGAGAGCGAGCGAGCGAAACAGAGCGAGCGAAAGAGAGCGAGGGAGAGAGCGAGAGAGAGAGAGAGGGAGAGAGCGAAAGAGCAAAAGAGAGCGAGAGCGAGCGAGGGAGAGTGAAAGAGAGCGAATGAAAGAGAGCGAGGGAGAGTGAGAGAGAGAGAGCGAGAGAGGGAGCAAGAGACAGCGAGAGAGAGGGGTGGCTGGAGAACGTGTCTGCCTCGGCAAATCAGCGGCGCGCCGCCGATGAAATGTGACAGGCACAAGCGCTAGAGGCCACGCAAAAATAGTCACCATACGGCCGCAACAAGCGCCCGGTGACACGGCTACAGTTACAGGCCTGACAGCATCGGGTTTCGGTTTCGGGTGGGGTGGAGTGAGCGGAGAGGGAGAGAGAGAGAGATAGAGGACGAGAGAGCGCTAGAGAGAGAGAGAGAAAGACAGAGAGAGGCAAAAAAGAACAGCCACCGATACAAAGAGAGGCATAAGTAGACAGTAAGAGAGAGATAGAGGGATATAGACGTAGCAAGAGAGGGAGGGAGAGAGAGGGAGAGGGAGAGAGAGGGAGAGAGAGAAAGCCATAGTGGGGGGATGGGACGGTAAGGACGAGACAGCAGGAGAATAAGATATGGGCCTACTGAGGGAAGGAGAGAGGGAGGGAGGGGTGGAGCGAGAGAGAGAGAGAGAGAGAGAGAGAGAGACAGAGAGCATGGGGAGAAGATTAGAAGCCCTCAAACATAATTATCCTCATACCATAAGCTCCATAATTGCATTTATTGACAGGGTTCCTCTCCTCACGTCTTCATTTCTCCAGCAAACTGTTCAATGGAGCAGTGTATTAAAGGGCAACCTGTAGACAGCCTGCTGCAAATGAACTCCACTATGGAAGTGAGAAAATAAAAAAAAATAATGAATAAGTGAAAAAAAATAAATGAATAAGGCGAGCGTTAGGGGAATCATATTATCCGCTCGTGGGTTTTGTCATCTTTTCAAAGACGTGTCATATTAGAAACAAATCAATTACATGTTGACGAATGGGGAGAGGGGGAGAAATTCCCATGCACACAGAGAGAGAGAGGGAGAAAGGGAGAGAGGGGGAGAGAGGGGGAGAGAGAGAGGGAGAACTACATGACTGTGGGGATGTCCGTCCTGTTGCACAGAAGCCGCTGGCGACCAGGTAGGTGCCAACAAGGGCACGTGTGCCAAGCTGAACTGGCACACATTGTCGGAATGACCTTGGTGTCGTCCCAAATGCTGAAGCCCCAAATACTAGCGGGGACTGGGATAGGGTGTGAGAGTGAGAGAGAGAGATAGTGTGTCTGTGTGCATGTGTGTGTGTGTGTGTGTGTGTGTGTTGGTGTGTATGTGTGTGTGTGTGTGTGTGTGTGTGTGAGAGAGAGAGAGAGAGTGTGTGTCTGTGTGCGTGTGTGTGTGTGTGTGTTCGTGTGTGTGTGTGTGTGTGTGTGTGTGTGTGTGTGAGAGAGAGAGATAGAGTGAGTGTGTGTGTGTGTGTGTGTGTGTGTGTGTGTATGTGTGTGTGTGTGTGTATGCGTGTGTGTGTGCGTGTGTGTGTGTGTGTGTGTGGAGGAGGAGGGAAGGGGGAAGGGTGGTGGGGCTTTATGCTTTTGGCTCTGTGTGCTTGTGATGCTGGTGTAGACGTAATGCTACAGTATGAGGCTCATAACTGTGAATATGAGCTCATAACTTTGAGAACCACCGGGATACAAACATACAGATACACTCTCTCTCTCTCTTTCTCTCTCTCTCTCTCTCACAAGCACAAGCGCACACACATATACACGCACACGCACGCACACACACACACATACACACTATATGTACACATACACACATGCACACAAAACACCCCCAGATCTTTGGAACAAAAGCTTCTCCCTCTCCTCAATGCAACATTAGCAAGAATTACTTTTCTTCAACATCTCCAAGTCTAATTACTCAAGTAGAACCTCCAAATGAAAACATATGTCTTCCTAAAAATACCTAGCACATCCCCAATCTGAGAAGAATCCTTATTAGTGTGATTAGTCATCTGCCATGGCCGCCACATCCTCTATTCACTTACCAAAATGGCTGTTGATGGGCTACACAGCAAAGCCTAGCCTTTTGGTAACTGTTTGGTAACTATTGGTATTGGTAACTGCTGCTCTGTAATGTGAACATATGAGTGTTATCATGTATGCTGTATGTTATTAATATTACTACACATGTTCTTATTTACATATTCTTATACACATGCTTTCTCACTCAGTCACACACAAACACATACACACACACAGTCTCACACATACATGCTATGAATAACTTAGCTCTTAACTTTGCTTGTACTATTTTCTTGCTAATTTGAGCAGCCAAACCCAAGAACTTTACTCTGTTAAACTAGTGTAATGACATATAACAAATCAATCCTAAATCTCTCTTAAATCTTCAATCTGTTGTAAATACATAAGTAGTGGTGAGGCCACAATCATGGCCTTTAGCAGCGAAACAGCTAAAGCTGCTCCTGTCACCAGTAGGCAATGCTGGTACTGAATAAAAAAAGGCAGGGCCGTCTGCATGCGTGTGGACAGGAACGGAGGCCCCATCCCAGATGTTGTGCCAGTCACATGTTGGACTGCGGCTCTGGGGCCCTGCTCCAGTGACGGACAGAAGATGGATTAGTGCTATTTGTTCTAGATCATGGCGGCGTCGAGCCTCTATTTGTTTACCTCATTTAGCCGAGGGTATTCTCACCGAACACTCTTCATTAAGCCCACTGCTCCTGGTAATGTGGTTTACTTTTAATGCAATGGAGGATACATAATGTATGATGAGGAATAGGAGGGGATGAAATGGGATGGGAGGGAAAGGGAGGGAAAGGGGGGCGGCGGGGGGGTGGGGGGTGGGGGGGGTTTGCAGGGGAGGCGTGTTGGAGAGTGAGGAGGTGTGGGGAATTGCAGGGTGATACTGCAGGTGTTACTTAAGTTTGTCTTAAGAAAGTGAGTGTGTGTGTGTGTGTGTGTGTGTGTGTGTGTGTGTGTGTGTGTGTGTGTGCGCGTGTGTGTGTGTGTCCAAAAGGTGTGAGTGTGCATAAAATGGTATGACTACCAGTGCATTGACATTTAATGTTCATGTGACATGTCACACTGAATGTACTGTTCATTGCATCCAAAGTATATCTTACACGCAAACACTACCAGACCCACAGACACACAGACACAGAGACACATTCACACACACACACATACGCACACATGCACACACACATGGACACACACACACATACGAGCACACAAATAACGCCACTCTGCACAAACTTCTAATTCACTTTTCAGCTTCTTATCCCCAACCCCACCCCTTCTCCACACACACACACTCCCCACCCTTCCCAGCCTCTCGTGTACGTGCATCTGTATTAAGATGTGGGCCCCATCCAAACGAGTATCAGTGTGAGGACAGGCGCGCCCCTGCATCAGATAGACAGCGAGAGGGGGCATATCACCACAGCGGATCGCAGCGCGTATCAAAGCTGAGCAGACACTGGGGTTACATCTAAGGGCCACAATCAGAGCAGTGGTGTGAGAGAAACAGGGAGAGAAAGAGACATAGGATAAGAGAGAGAGGGGGAGAGAGAGAAAGAGAGAAAAGAGAAAGAGAGCGAAAGAGAGAGGAAGAAAGAGAAAGATGAGGATAGAAACAGAGGGAGACACAAGGAGAGAGAGTAAAGAGAGAGAGGGAGATAGAAAGAGAAAGAAAGCAAAAGAGCAGGAGAGAGAGAAAGATAAAGACAGAAATAGAGGGAGAGAGGTAGAGCGAGTAAGAGAGAGAGAGAAAGAGAGAGGGAAAGAGAGAAAGAGAGAGGGAGGGAGACAGAAAGAGAGAATGAAAGTGAGGCCCTTTCATCAGGAGGAGTTAAGCACACGAGGGGAAGGCTCTGACAGGAGACAGGCCGCTACATCTGAGCGTCGAGCGTCGGGGAGAGCCGAGTGAGAAAGACCAAAGCTCATCTCACGGCCCGCGAGTGTGTGTGTGCACGAGAGGGGTGATTATCGTTTAGCACATGAAAGTTAAATGGCTGTTTAATCTGAACACGGCGATAAAGTGTTTATAGGTCTAATAGGAACCTGTTTCAGTGTGGATGGGGTCAGATAAAGTAAGTTTACTACACACGAACACCACACAAGTTGTTATAGTCTGGCATTTTATTCTAATTTCCCATGCTGTTTAAAAAGATATTAATATAAGTAATTCAACACCAATAAACATCATTTTTTATCTGTGCTTTGGTGTAGAGGTGTGTATATACAGTAGATAAACATGTACAAATGCACAGACACACACACAGACGCACAGACACACATACTGCACACACACACACACACACACACACACACACACACACACACAAACACAGGAAAGAGAGAACAAGAGAAATAAGACATATAAAGAGGGAGCAAGAGAGAGATGAGATACACACACAAAAAAATAGAAAGGAAAAAGGAAGGAAAAAAAGCGAGAGAAAGAAAGCAAGAGAAAGGGAGAGGGGTATGATGAAGTCTGCAAAGTAATCTTTCAAGCTGGAAGAAGGGGCTGTCTGGGCCAGATTCACATCAGCTCTATATCCCTGCCAATCCAGCCCTGCCCCGCCTCATCGCCAACCCCACTACATCCCTCCAGACCAACACACACTAACACACACACACACACACACACACACACCCCTCTCACCCCCCCCCCCACCACCTCTCTCTCCCTTTTTTCTCTCTTTTTTCTCTCTTCTTTCTCTCTCTTTTAAATTTAACTCAATACAAAGTTGCTTAATCAGCATGGCTGTTTGGATGCAGTGCTGCCAAACTTAGTGTTAAGAGTAATATAATGAGAACATTAAAGAAAAAATTTGCTCACTCTCATAGACACACACACACACACACACGCACACACACACACACACACACACACACTGATAAACATATACACACACTCACAAATGCTCTTATGCACACATGTGCAAAAGTGAAGACCACACCACTTCATATGTTCACACACAAACACCCACATGCATGGACACACACACATACATACACACACACACACCTCAAGCCTTACATCACTCACCTGACCCCGCAGGCATCAATTTATCAGCAGAGCAATCCCCACCTGGCAGCAATTCCGCCAGGAGAAAAGAGTAAGCGTGTGTGTGTGTGTGTGTGTGTGTGTGTGTTTATATGTGTGTGTGTGTGTGTGTTTGTGTGTGTGTGTACACGTGTGTATGTATGGCTGGTGTAAAGGAGTGAGTAAGATGATAACACACACTGTATCAGAGTGTTAGACATGGTAACCCACAGAAACTTTAAGGTCTTTTGGAGAACTAGAGAAAGTTTTTCCAAATCTCCCCCCGGCATGGGCACCTAGTGTATGTGCTTACTGCCCTCTACACCTACGCACGTGCTCACTAGGGATGTGCCGAATACTGTATCCACTGTTTAAAGCAACACTAAGTTATTTTTTTAACCTTAAAATAATTGTTTCAGTGGTTCATCAACTCCTAACAGGGTGAACGGCACTTCTGAATTTACTTTGCAGCTCTCCATGGGCTGTAACTGCTCTAATGCAGGTTTGCAAAAGCTGGTTGCCGATCTGTAGTTTGAATGAAACATAAGAAAGATAATTCCGCTTCAAACCTGTAGGGTGACCGAAGAGGAAAATTACTTTAGTGTTGCTTTAAGATTCAACCAAATCTGAATACTGAATTCGAATCTGAAATAAATACTGCCAACCAATACTTTTTCTGCTCACAATTTTCATTTTCCCTTTTTACTGTATGTTCACTGTATTTAAACACCTTCCTGTAATCATTGGCAGCATCATTGCATCAATGTGGGTAAGACAAGCATAGGGTTTGGTTCAGAACTCTAGTCAAAAGCCCAGAACGCAAAACCGAATCCTGGATTTGGTGCATCCTCACATGCTCACCACTCTCCACACCTATGTCCAGTGCTTAAAGTGGACCAGAACGCACCAGAGTGCATTCACACCGGAACACATATACATTTTCTTCTTTTGGGTTCCGGCACTTATTGAAGCTGATCCGGCGTGGCCAGCAAATGTCCCAGACAATATCGATAAGAACGATACAAGACTACCCTTTGGCTATCATATGACATCCATGAGTCCCAACCACATGCGTAAGGGCAGGTGTCAAGCGAGGCGAACTGTTACTGTGTATACTGTAAATATCATGCTCCCAGTGGTGCAAAAAAGGGGGCATGCAACATATGCGGACCATAGGGGCACCAGGGCAGGGGGGCGCCGAAATAGAGACAGAGAGAGAGAGAGAGAATGAAATGAAAAGAAATGTCTGTTTGTTTTTACCTTTGTTGTTTATTGGTTAAATATGCCTATGCCATTAATGTGTGTATGTTAAAATATTTGGTAACACTTTCTGTTAAGCTTGTATTCATAAGACTCTATAAACACAGTCATTAAGGGTTATAATGCCCTAATAAAGCTTACGAATGGTTGAAATTAGTTTTCATAACTATTTATGTATACTCATGACTGCACTCATAGGCAGGTGAAGCTTTATAACCAAGAATGTACTGTCACTTTCAGTTGGAACAGGGCTTATGACATAGGATTATAATGCCTTCAGAGTACAATCATTTGTATGTATACATAGTTATGAACAATTTACATATTTTATGAATGAATTATAAGCCTTTATGAATGTGTTTATAGAGTCTTATGAATACAAGCTTTATAAAAAGTGTTACCAAATAATATTAGGCTAATTTACATAGACGGCTTCTTGTACTGCTAGTGGTATTTTGGAATCTTGAGACAGTGGGCTTGGGCATGCTGACTGCAAATCATCTTGTTTTATGTAGTGTGTAGTCTCGCATAGTCACGATGGAGAAAACAGCCATAAATAAACTTTCTGGGGTGCACTCACAGGGTAGCATTGGTTGGATAACGTTTCTACATTGGGGTTACACTGACTTGCTAAAGTAATTTATATGCATTTAGGTTTGCTACCTAATACTGGCTAAAGTATTTTCAAATTCAAATTAAAATTTTATTTGCCACATACAAATTATACATAGTACAATGTGCAGTGAAATGCTTGGTCCACTGACTCCAAAGACTGCGTTTAAAAAGTTAAATTAAAAAAAATATATATATATACATATATAACAATAAAATATCCATGTTTAAGATATATACAGAAATGTTATTTGTGGTTTTCATTAAAAGTGCGTATAGGTTGAAGATAAAAATCTTGCCTCAGTCCTTGTTTTCAGGCGTCTTCTCCAGAGAGAAGAAGTTGTTGGGACTACAGGGGTCCCTAATAATTTTCCTGGCTTTGGACCTACACCATTTCAAGATTTGGCAGGGTAGTCCTGATGGAGCATTCTGCTGACCCCACCACTCTTTGCAGGGCTTTATGATCTTGCTGGTTACCATAGCAGGCTCTTATATTCCCTGTGAGGCCTTTTCAATAATAGCACTATAGAAGTTTGTGCGGAGATGTTGAGGCAGCTTGAACTTCTTGAGTCATCTTAGATGGAAAAGATGCTGCTGTGCCTTCCTCACAAGGGAAGCAGTGTAAGTGGTCCATGATGATAAGTAACGTGGATGCCAAGATACTTCAAACTCTCCACCATCTCCACCTGCGAGCCATTACTATTAAGGGGATGGTAAAATTCCTGTTGATTATGCCCAAGGTGTATGATCACCTCTTTTGTCTTTAAAACATTGAGAAGTAGATTGCTTTTCTGTCACCATTGTGTTCATTTATCTACTTCCATTAAGTAAGGCTGCTCATCGTTGTTTAATATGAGGCCAAGTACTGCTACATCATCAGCGAATCTTACAATAATGTTGGAATCATAGTCAGCTTTGCCGTCATATGTATATAGAGAGTACAAAAGAGGGCTTAACACACAGCCTTGTGGAGCCCCTGTGTTGAGGGTAACAGATGAAGTGATGTGTCCACCCACCTGCACCACCTGAGGTCTGCCAGTGAGGAAGCTGAAAATCCATTTACACAGAGAAGTGTGCAGACCAACATCCCTGAGCTTGTTAATGAGTATAACAGGTTCAGTGGTATTAAATGCAGAGCTGAAATCTATACACAGTTTTCTTTCATATTTTCCACTCTTGTTGTTAAGGTGACTAAGTGCCGTATGTAGAATGAAGTTAATGGCATCATCTGTAGATCTGTTGGGTCGATATGCAAACTGCAGGGGATCAAGGTTTTGGGGCAATGTGGAGCGTATATAGCTTTTGAGTAACCTTTCATATCCTTTTCATAGGTGTCATAGCAACGGGACGGTAGTCTTTCAGGCAGGTTGGATCTGATTTGTTAGGCACAGGAACAATTGTTGATGTTTTAATACACAATGGTACTGTTGTTAAAGTTAGGGACAGGTTAAATACTATCGTGAACACTGGTGCAAGTTCATCTGCACAGGCTTTGAAGACACACCCTGGAATGCCATCTGGCCCTGCTGCCTTTCTGATGTTTAAGTTCTTAAATACTCTCCGCATGTCATGCTCTGACAGAATGAGCACACTGTCTTCCGACGGTTCTTCCAAAGTCACATGTCATTTAGCAGCTCCGTTTGTGTTGAAGCATGCATGGAAAGCTTTGAGGTCATCTGCTAGTGTTCCTTAAGCACACATGATGTAGGATCTTGGCGCTTTGTAGTCCATCATTTCCCTTAGCCCTTGCCACGTGCCTCTGGAATGACATTGTTCAAACTGGGACTGAATCTTTTCTCCATAGTGTCTCTTCGCTTCTTGAACTATGCACCAAAGATTGTAAGGGGCTGCTTTGTCCTCCTCCATATTGCCAGATAGAATGCTGGAGTTGTATGCAGCAGTATGTTTATTCAGGGCATCGCGGATTACATGATTTACCCATGGCTTTTGGTTCGGGTACGTCTTGATGGTGATCTTGGGGACGATGTTATCCACTAGCTTTCTGATAACTCCAAATACTGCTTCAGTGAACAATGTCATGAGAGCTACATCTGAACACATCCCAATGCACTATTTTTGTAGATATTGTTGCCAATTGGCCTTGTTTCAGTGTTTGATGTCACTCACACACAGGTTGTCTTTGTTCGATTCAACAACATCCATCCATAACCTGCTTAGCTACTCATGTGATGTTAGCCCAGCTAGCAGAACTGCTAAGCTTGTGCTGTTGTTAGGCCTGTCATCCTAGTTCTAGTTCTGTCAGCACTGGAGTTTTGGGGCAAGAGGGCTTAAAATGATCTAGTTTTTGTAATGGTGTTGCATTGACATTTTAGTTTTACCAAATCACTATGCTTTTAAGCCATTGAATTAAATGCTACGCTTATTTCTGTAGCTATATAAATAATTGCTAAGCATATGTCTATAGATCTAACAACCTTTAAAAGTGCACCAGAATGGACTAATTACTAATTGTTTTTTTTCTGGGGAAGAGGTGAAAATTCCTGATTATTACAGTTCCGGGGCTTATTTTTTTCCCCACTTCAAGCATTGCCTATGTCAGTATGTGTTAACCACTCTCCAACTCCTTCACCTACCACCCACCCCCACCCCACCCCTCTGCAGTGTCACTCCCATGCTACAACACTTGGAGTGTGTCCTTTACTCTGCTATGCTATGCTATGCTATGCTATGCTATGCTATGCTATGCGTGCTATACATACTGTGCAGAGGACTCAAGCAGGGAGGGGGAGATGGAGCAAGACAGACAGCACAGACAGACAGGCTGACAAGCAGGCATACAGAGAGACAGACAAGCCAGAGTGTAGACTAAGAGACAGATGATAAGATAGACAGATGATAAGAAAGACAGAGGGACAGACAGACCAGTAGACAGACAGACAGAGGGACAATCACACTGGCAGACAGACAGACAGACAAACAGACAGATAGACAGATAGACTGGCACAAAGGAAAGGGAGGCATGGGCACGTAGGGAGAGTGTTCGGGGAGGCTGGTATCCCCCAGTGCAGCATGCACCAGTGCAGGCGGAGAGTGTGTGGAGTGAAATGTCAGACTGAAGTGTGTAATGGAACCACAGCCCAGCGTTTGCTCACCATCAGCAAGTTCCCAGATCTGCCTCCCCGCTTTGTCGTCCCCACGCTCTTTTTTTTACTATCTCTCTCTCTCTCTGTGTCTTTGTCCCTCTCTTTTTCTATGCCCCTCTTTCTGTTCTCTTTCTCTCTCTCTCTCTGAGCCCCTGTTTCGAATGTTGTACTGTATGAACCCACTAAACCCACATAGCCGAAAATTCACTTCACACGCACATGCACACACACACACACACACACACACACACACAGGAAAAAAAAATGCTCAAACACACATACACATATGCACACAAGCTTGCATGCTCATACAAACACACACAAGCTCAAACTCACACATGCACATGCAAAAGCTCTCTCTCACACACACACCCACATCCACACACACACACATGTACGCCCTCACCTCCACACACACACACACACACACACACACACACACACACACACACACACACACACACACACACACACACACAAATATTCACACACACACTCTCCCAAGTCTTTTGTCTGCACCTTTATCCAATGCTGCTGCTGCTGCATCTCACTAATTTCAGGACCTTGAATAAAATGTTGGTGATAAATCAAAGCTGCCACTGTAAAAATACACACAGATTCATCACAGGATTAGTGCTCTACTTTTATTCATTTTGCTTTCTCCCTGTGCCCCCCCTCCCCACTTTCTCCTCCACCCTTACACCCCCCCCCCCACTCCCTCACCAACAGCTCTCCCCACATTAACCCTTTCTCCCCTTCAATGTCCAGTGTGACATTTCCCTCCTCATGTGACTGTGTGGGGTTAAAGACAGTAGGCAGGTACCATGTGTGTGTGTGTGTGTGTGTGTGTGTGTGTGTGTGTGTGTGTGTTGTGTGTATATGTGCGTGTGTGTGTGTGTGTTGTGTGTGTATATATGTGTGTGTGTTGTGTGTATATGTGTATCCGTGTGTGTGTGTGTGTGTGTGTGTGTGTGTGTGACAACATTGTGTGTGGGTGCACTGTCAGCTGACAGCACCAGTGTATGAGTGTCCCTGCACTGATCTCAGGTCAGTTGTTGTTACAGTAGCTCCACCTCCCCCACACCTGCTATGACGAGAGATACAGGTGTGGGATTTGTAAAGCCTTGCGGTGTAGCCGGCAACACCTAATACAAAAATCTCCTTGACAGAGGTCCTTTGTTTACACTTGGCCCAGTGTTAAATAGCATTGAGCATTCCTGCTCTGTAACAGCTGTAATTGTAGAAACGGGGAAATTGATCATTTTTTCGCCACCCCCTGTGTAATCCCTTGATGAAGCACCAGAAGCATTATTATCAGCTCAGCCTACTGCCTACAGTCACACAGACCAATTTAAGGAGGCCCCCTTTTTTATTTTAAACAGCCACATTTAGCAGGATTTATTCCGAGAGTTTGCAATGACCCTGCACTCTATTTTCAAGTCCAGTCAGTGGTATTCCCTCCACCCTCCCACCCCCCTGCACCCCCCACCCACCACCACCCTGCACCCCCCCACACACACACACCCACCACCATGCTGGACCCACCCCACCCCACCCGCCTGCCCACCCACCACTGCCTCTCCACCCGCCCCTGACCTTGGTCTTGCCAGCTCCATGTCCAAACAGCTGAGCTCCAGGGGCACCGTAGCTATTTATTGCCCCGGTAGCCGGCGAGGTGCTGAGACACAGCCTCTGTGTAATGGGCCCGGGGCCTTGTGGGAGTTTTTGACTGGGGGAAGATGATCTCCTTGCTAAGCAGGGTGAGTGTGGTGAGCAGGAACAGATGTAAGGGGGGGTGGGGGTGGGGGTGGGGGTGGGGCTGGTGTTGGTGGTGGTGGGGGGGGGGTTGTTAACACAGCACTGCAAACACCCCCCATCCACCCTTGCACACACACACACACACACCATCACCATCACCCCCCTACTAAAACCCCCCCACCCACACACACGCACGCACACACACCATTGCAGGACCAGAGCCCAGGCTAGCAGCATGCAAACCTGCAGCTTGTTCTACACCTCCTCCTCCTCCTGCACCCCCCTAACCACCACCAGCACCCACCCCACCTTCCTTCCATTTCTGTATCTGTAATCTGGATTGTTCTTGGTGTTTGAGCTGCCTTTGTGGCCTGCCTTATTTACTCACTTTGATCCACTGTCCTTCCCCTGCTTGTTTTTTTCCCCCTAATTATGCATCTGTCA
Organism: Setipinna tenuifilis; assembly: GCA_030347295.1. Lineage (NCBI taxonomy): Eukaryota > Metazoa > Chordata > Actinopteri > Clupeiformes > Engraulidae > Setipinna > Setipinna tenuifilis. Next base: position 13,189,914 of record CM059270.1, read on the forward strand.
GTGGCATCTCTCCACCGCTTGGCTCTCATTAATTGTTGTCATGGTTTTTTGCCCACTCTATTGTTCATAAAACTCCACTTATCACGGCCGCTGTGATTCCACTCTTCTCTCTCAGTGTGTTATTTTTTTCCCCAGCGATGATTCTCTCCCTCCCTCTCTCATACTCACTCACTCCCTCAACCTCCCCTCATTGTTTTTTTTTTTTACCCCAATCACCACTCCCTGTTTGCTTGCTGTGCCCTCTCTCTCTGTCTTTCTCTTTCTGTCTATCTCTCTGTCTCTCTCTATCTCTCTATCTTTCTTTCTCTCTCTGCCTCTCTCTTTCTTGCTTTCTCTCTCTCTCTCTCTCTCTCTCTCTCTCTCTCTCTCTCTCTCTCTCTGTGCTCTGTCCTCAAGTGGCCAAGAGAGTGATTACCCAGGACCAGAGTGAGATCCATCACTGCTCCGAGCATCAGCTCCCAACTCCCAAAGCCCAACAGCCCAACTCCTGTCCCTCCGGCCCCCAACCCCGAGAGAGACACAGATAGATAGATAGATAGATAGATAGATAGATAGATAGATAGATAGATAGATAGATAGATAGAGAGAGAGGGGGGGGCAGAGAGAAATAGATAGATAGATAGATAGATAGATAAAGAGAGAGAGGGAGAGAGACTACAGACATGCATGCCTTTCTACGAAAGAGGAGAAAAAAAAGAAATGAAAAGTATGACAATAAGGCTAATTAAAAGCCTGCTGTGATCACCACTGCACTACTGCAGTGCTCTTCGAGGGGGAGAATGAGCCACAGACTGACAGAAAGGAAGGGGAGGAAGAAAAAAGTAAAAGAAGAGATAAGGAAAGGAAAGGTGAGAAAAAAAAAAAAAAGTAAAGAAGACACAAAAGACAAAAAAAGAGGAATAGATAAAAAGAGGGATAACAGAAAAAAACTAGACAGATGCATAGCTTTTAAAGGCAATATAAAGAAGGGGGACAGTAAATGTCTCAAGTTGCCTGAAGATAACTGCTACACGGTGAAAGCTTGGGCCAGCGGCCAGTGATCTTCCACCAGCTGTCTCTCTCTCCTCTCTACCCTCTCTCCTCTCCTCTCCTCTCTCCCTCTCTCCACTCCTCCCTCCTCCCCCCCCTCTCCTCTCCTCCCCTGTCCTCTTCCCTCCTCCAGCCTTCTCACCTTTCCCTGCACTCATATCTGCTGTTCATGCAGTCACTTATTAATAAACAAACAAAGCCAAGCAGCTGAAGTTTACATTGGGAACTGACAGCCCAGGAGCGCTTAAAAACTCACACCACAGCTGGTCTCTGACAAGACCCCTGAGCGCATGGAAATCTGGCCTGAGGGTTCATTGGCCAAAGCCGTGCAAGTTGATACTACCCCATGTCAAAACATGGACTAAATAACATGGACTACTATATGGATATACTGTATATCAAATAATATATGTATCTATCTTCTGTTACACTATAAATATGTAAATAGGGGCCTAAGTGTTGAGACTATGACATGCAAAGATCACAAGATTTTGGGGCAAGAGGTTTTTGGAATGGCACCACAATTTACATATGCCTTTGTGACAGAATTATGATGTGGGGTCGATACCATGCATTAATAAACAGTAATTCAGCAGTCAACGGACGCATTGTCAAAGGACTGTAGTACTGGCAGTACACATAGACACACACACAGAAATTCACAAAAACACAAAAACAGAGAGAGCTGCAAAGAATACAATTGACACATTTTATTCACCTGTTGCATGGGAACCACACCCCATCCCATCCCATTCTTTCATTCTTTATGTTGCTTTCTCTTTTCCAAACATGCACATTTGCTCACATAATCACACACAGGCATTGTTCCAAAGATGTGAGACTGGCAATAAGATAGTTGCAGCTGTGTGTGTGTGTGTGTGTGTGTGTGTGTGTGTGTGTGTGCGTGTGTGTGTATGTGTGTGTTTGGAGGGAGGGCAAGACATGTGCTGGCCAAGGGAAACCAGAGAGGACTGTGTGTGTGTGTGTGTGTGTGTGTGTGTGTGTGTGTGTGTGTGTGTGTGTCTATATCCCCAGCTGTCTAAAAACACTTGAGAACAGCCACTGCTTCAGCTTACCAGGCTCTTCAAACACTCACACTCACACACACACACGCACACACTTTCTCTCACACACACACACACACACACACAGACACCACTCCATCTTCCGAACATCATTTAACCCAGATACATCAAATCAACATTTCTTCACAATAAAAGTCATGTGAATAGGTCATCTTCTAGATGACAATGCCATTTTTAAAAATAGGTATTCTCTTGGAGCCAAACACGTCCTCACCACCTCCCCCCATCCCACTACCCTCCAACACCAGCTCTTCTCCTCCTCCCCCAGCCTTGCTGCCTTCTGACGACTGGGGCTTTCAGGCCGAAAAAGATTTCCTCTTTTTTTCCCCCTCTATCGTTACAAGAGACACGTTTATATTTAGATGTCTTTATCGATTCCGCGCTGACACAGTACACTGCGCCTGTCTGGGTCCCATAATTCTCATTCAGTCATTGAGATTGGCCAACTCTTTATGCCATTAAATCACCAGACGCGCGGCAGCCTGGTGGCTGGCACTGTGGCGTGGTGACAGATGATGTGAGGGGACCGGCGACTCACTCAACGCACTCAGGCTCTTTTCTTTTCTGGGAAGAAAAAAGGAGGAGAGGAGGAGGTGGGAGAATGGTAAGCTGAGTGATCACGGCCTGGAAGCTACTGAGAGGGAGGAGAGGGATGGACGTTTGGGTAGCGGCAAAACCACAAACGCGACCACAGCCATCAGAGTGGCTTGGCAAAAGATTGGGACAGTTTCCATGACTCTTACAAATCAATTATTTTATGGATAAGCCACTCCTAACCTTTGCTGTTATTACAAGAAGCAATCAGCAATTAGATTTTAATGTCTTTGTGAATGTTTTCAAGAATTAAGCCTAAAAAAAGAAACATTTACAGACACACACATGCTCACAGACATACAGTGAATTCAGACAGAACACAAAGAACACACTTTTGTCATTTGTATTTATTTTTCTTATCCTTATTACATTACAAATATCTGTCAGACAAAAATATCAGATGCACATCAATTTCCAGCCCAGTTAAAAACAACGCTGTCACACCACCTTCCCATCACCCCCCAACCACCACCCCCACTCCCTCTCACCCCCCGAGAGGTGGAAAATGTGCCCCGAGCATCTGTTTGCTGGCACCTGCGGACGAAAACCATTTACGTCTGGGCCGCACACTGATCCAGGAGCAGCCCGCGTAGCGCCGAGCCCCGTCTAATCCGGTCGTGTCCTCCACGTCATGCCTGGATCAGGCCCAGGTTGGAAAGGCACCCGCCCCCCCCCCACATCTCACCGGTTGGCCCCCGCGGCATGCTGGGAGTTTTTGGAGGCCGTTCCCTCTGCCGGCCCGCTAACCTCGGCTGTTCCATGCTGTTACTGTGTGCTGACCCCACGATGCAAACACCAGCTGCTTGCCGTAGCTCACAGTGGGCAGCATGGCCAGAGCATATTGCTCAATTAAATTTCTAACCAGAGACAAACTATTTACATATGTATACATGTAAACAACCGCTGTCCTCTCCAAGCCCAGCACAGAATGGCATTTGTCACACACCCCAGCCCAGCTCTGCAAGCCCATGTTAGATCTATTACACTTGACTGGTGCTGAAAGTCACACCCTTGAGTGTTCGATCCCCGGCAAAAACCTTTTCCCTCTGTTTTATTGTTTTGTTTTGCTTTTCGCACTACCTCTTCTGATCCTTCTCAACAGCTGGGGAGACAAAGCTCTCCCTCTCTCTTTCTCTTTCTTTCTCTCTCTCTCTTACTCTCTCTCTCTCTCTCACAGAGACAACTCAGAGAGTTAAGCGTTGGATCAGCGTGGTGTGTATCCATTGCTTCCTCCTGCCACCGTCTTCAATGCCCCCGCATCCCCCTCCTCCACCACCCCCACCCCACACACACACCCCCCTCACCACTCCCCAATGCGGAGAGAGCATTCATCTCCTAGCCCACTGCACAGCGCCAAAGTAACGCTCCCCTGGGAGATTTAACTGCATCCTGCACAAGGGAGAGAGAGAGAGAGAGAGAGAGAGAGAGAGAGAGAGAGAGAGAGAGAGAGAGAGAGAGACAGAGACAGAGACAGAGACAGAGAGACAGAGAGAGAGAGAGAGAAACAAAGAGAGATAGAGTGGGGAGACAGAGGGAGAAGAAGAGAAAAAAAAAACAAAGAGAGAGAAAGGAAGGGAGAGATTGCATGGCCTCGACACAGGAAGTTTAACATTTTGCAGTTTTTCCTCAAGTCTGCAGTTTGTGTAGGAAAAGGTGAAATTAGATCCAAGTTGCGGAACCGTTTTGATATGAAGATTGCATGCATCCTAATGCATTTGCCGCAATTAACTCATAAAATGTCACCATCAGCAATTAGGCAGTTTGTTATTAATTAGGAGCTCTGTATAAAATGTATGATACAATAACATGTTACTCTTAAATACAGCAATGATGCACAGGTCAGGGCTTTTGAGTACTTACACCACCAACAAAAATGTGGGTTACTAGCGGGACTGCATCCATATATAAGAGCCAAATGTATCCGTATTTGCTTTATGTTAACTAAACCTATTCATTTAAATAAAAACACAATAGTGTTTAATTCTCATAAGCTTATCCGGTGAAGTCTGTGTAGTCCGATACATCCATTACTGAAACTAGCTATAGGCTGTAGAACAGGGCTATGCGCAGGGCACCGCTAATGGGCTACAGAAACAATACACTGACTTCAAAGTATGGCATTTGAGTCCAGGCTACTAAATAAAAAATAAATAAACAGACAAACAGTGTCCTTTGTTGTATAGCAGCCATAACTAACTGCCCATTTAAGACCCGAGCTCTCCAATTCCCTCTCTCTCTTTCTCTCTCTTTCTTTTTCCATCTCCCTCTCTCTCATTCTCCCTCCCTGTCTCTTGCTCACTCGCTCGCTCGCTCTGTCTTTCTCTCTCTCTCTCTCTCCCTCTCTCTCTGAGATAATGCATATCACTGACATCTGTCATAACTCTTCATAGTGAACTTAAGCTAAGTATTAGCCGTGCTATCTCTGTGTAATCTTTCTTGTGCTAGCCTTAGCCTTTACTTGCTGATCCACAAGAAAAAGTTTTTGTGGTGTAATCTAAACATGAAGCTATAAGATGCCACCTGGGAGGAAACAACCCTGAGGATGAAACCACAATTGCAAATTGATGATGAGACTGCTGATAGGTCTCACTGTATTAAATGAGGCTGCAATTATAAACTATTTTGTAAATGATAAGCTATTACAAAAGCCTATCGGGTGTAGAGAGACGTGTAATGCTTAATAGTTTGGTCATGTGGATTATTGACTGGCAGGATGTCTGACAGGACCCTTATCCTCTTGTGTGCCAGCTTGTGTTTGTGTGAAGGGCGGGGCAGGGGGAGAGAAAATGGTGGAAATCCCACTAGTAGCCCAGTTCATAACCTATATAATTTAGTCCAAGCCTGCAAGTTTTTTTTATAACATAGTTGGAATGCCGCCTTGTAGCTTTTTGAACCTTATTCACCTGGGCCAGCTTTATTGTACAGTAAGCATACCTGCACACAAGCCCAAAATATCTACTGTTAAGGTAAGCCAAAACCGATTATGATAAGATGAGGTCTATTGGCATTTTAGACAACGTATCTACAGTATACTATATATAAAATTCATCCACTGAATTCAGGGTCCTATATCACCTATGGTTTATGCTGAGCAACTTCCCACGTGCAACTGATGTGAAACACGCAAACGTTTTTAGTGAATCAATAATCACAGAAATCTGCAGAAAGATCATTGCGACAGACCATAAAAGCCATATTATCTAACCATAAATCTATACGATGCCAATATTACCTTTAGTCAATGCTGTCATTCTAGTTAGAAGACATATACCATCCCACCACATTTCTTTTCTTTCAAAAATATGTTATATGTGGTCTAGTCCACTGATCAAGTCCACATATGTGGGTACACAGACGAAAGCAAATTGTGGTAAGATTTGGCATGAGATGTCTTGTGTGAGCATAAGATTGACGCTGAATGCATAAGTGTCGCTTATGAGTGAGAGTTGGCAACCTTTTTAGTCTTAAGTACCTGGATGTTATGGGTTAACCCATATGTACAAAAAAGGGAAAGATAAATAGACACAGCAGATAACAAGAGAAACAAAGAGAGACAGATGGAGACATAGGGAGCAAGAGAGAGATGTACAAAGGGAGATGGAAAGAGGGAGAGAGAGAGAGTGCATTACTTTCATGTTTTTATATTTATGTTGGTATAGTATATGTGCTTTAGCAACACTGTTTCTATTTGAATGGTCATGTCAATAAAGCCTTTTGGATTGAATTGAGAGAGAGAGAGAGAGAGACAGAGAGAGAGAGAGAGAGAGAGAGAGAGGAGCTGCATGTACTGTATGTCTTGCATTGGAATATGACGGTCCAGATAGTTTTAACCCCCCCTCAGCTGTGACAGTGCTACGCATCTCCACAAATAACCTCTGGCATCTTGCCACCAGAATGCACTCGGAATGACGGTCACCTGTCCCCAGAGGTTACCCTGACGGGGGGTGTTAGAATATCCTCATAAATTAAAGCGACTGTTAAGCATTTGGGCAGGGTAGAGCATCCAATAAATACATGCTGTGACTCTTGCCTTTGTCATTGCCTCTGCAGTTCGGATGGCAATGATTCACTGCACACATCTACAAGGGAGAACAAAAAAAACAACAACAACATGTTAAAGCATCACACAAAGCTAACATACGTGTAGCTCTTGATCCCAAAGCAGCCTAGCAAAGTTGCATGGTAGATGCAATTTAAGTCGCAATGGGTAATTACTTTGTTTTCCTTAGCTGACACTTATTTGGCTCTGGGTAAGACAGTAACCTTTTTAATAGATGCCGTGAGATGTTGAATGTTGGTGAGCTAGGTCCAAGCCGTGACAATATGGTGCACAAGAGAGAGTAGGTTACAGCACACTGCCTGTTTACCTCCAGGACAACTAAATGAGCGTGTGATCCTTTGTTCTTGGCCAGCAATAATATTAATCTCCAAAATACAGTCAGCTGGCATCACATCTATTATGGTCTGCATGGCCTGAAGCGCTACCCTGACCTTGCTGGATGCAGCTGTATCTGCATAGGTTGGGTTCATTTAGCTGGGCTTTTCACGCCAACAGTGCTTCCCTTTACAGCATGGCCGTGGTGTAAGTGCAAGAAATGACATAATGCTGTTGATTTGATACAGCTCTCTCTCTCTCTCTCTCTCTCTCCCTTCCTGTCTTTCTGCGCTCTCCACTGTATTAGGGGTGTCAGTGATATTATTAGCCATTACTCTAGGGTCCAGTCATGCTACAGTCAAGGCTGGTGTGTCCCTGTGTTCCTGTCCTTCAGTGTGCCTCTTTCTCTCTCTCTCTGTCTCTCTCTCTCTCTCTCTTTGTCTCTCTCTCTCTCTCTGTCTTCTCTCTCTCTCTCTCTCTCTCTCTCACACACACACACACACACACACACACATACACACACACACACACACACACACACACGCTCAAACATATATGTGCCCACGCACCCACATATGTGCATACTTTTTTGGGTATGGACACACACAGGCAAAGCAAAACAAACACACATACGCACAAATCAACACACACACACACACACACACACACACACACACACACACACACACACACACACACACACACACACACACATACATACACACAGACACACACTCTGCCTTGTCTGTATGTCAGCCTCATTCATCTCCCTCTATAACAAGGTGCAGTCCTTACTTGTCTCTCATTGTATTAAGTGGCACTGGAGGAAGTATAATATTAACTTAGACTCACCTGAGTGGGCGAATTATGGTTCTCCATTCTCCTCAGTGCAGCGTGTGCTAATGTACCATATTTAATTCTTCACACTCTGTCTTTCTTCCAAATCGCCTCCTTAAAAAGGAAGATTGTACTCATGGTAGTACAGTTGCATCTTATAACACATTTATTACAGTGTAATTGAGAAATATAATATCATAAAGATGTACTTCTGCTTGGGATTGGGGGACTAAAGTGTCATTACTACATTTGTTTTTTCCATAATCACTAGGTTTCTAATTTGTATGCAAGTAAACAAAAGCTATTTCAACACTGTAAATTACTTAAGATGCTTATTTGAACATCTACACAGCAAGCTCAGGACCCTGGAAATACTAGGCGAGTGCCATTAAGTAAAAGCTTGAAGTTTGTCTGTCTGAACAGGTTTACAGAGATATCTCTGTGGTTGGAGAGTGGGGTAATTATTATATAATTCACGTGCGTGCATATGTTACAGCACAGGGCAGAAAAGCAGCAGGGCAAAAAATAAAGCAACTTGAAGAAAATTGGAATATTTGTTATGCATGCCAAAACACCAGTGCACACACATAAACAACACACCCACACGTGCACACACTCACCTGCACAAAAATACACACATACTAGCACAAAATACATACACAGCCCTGCACACAATCTAACACACGCACAGGCACACACATACACACACACACAGTCTCTCTCTCTCTCTCTCTCTCTCTCTCTCTCTCTTACTCTCCCTCTCTCTCTTTCTGACACACACACACACACACACACACACACACACACACACACACACACACACACACCTGTGCATACCAACACACACACACACACAAATTATAATGTTGAGATTTATGTAAATTTAGCTACCGCCTCACCTCCTTGCAGTCATAAGTGTAAGCTTGTCCTAGGTCATATGCATAATTAATTTTGGGGAAAAATAATGCAGCCTGTTCCAGACACATACCTTTAAAATGACTGTCATGCTTGAAATAGCCTCTCGACCATTCTCCTTATTAACATGCAGAGAAGGAAGCCGGCTGCTCTATTTGTTTTCATGGAACTCCCGTGGCCTTAAACTGTCATGTAACATCACTGTTATTGATCAACATCTTAAGTGATTTGGTCAATGTTTTTGAACAGGCATTTTTAAAGACCACCTGTCACGTGAGGATGGATAAGCGTTAAAGGCCCTTGAATGTTCTTCCCACTGTAATCTGATTCTGATCATCAAATGTGAAGCCTCAGCAGCACACACACACATACAAATGCAAACACACAAATACACAAATACACACACACATACACATGCACGCACGCACACACACACACACACACACACACACACACACACACACACACACAAAAACATAAACACACACACATACACATACACATACACATACACATACACATACACATACACATACACAATGCAGCATAATGCAAAATCACACATAAATCACAATAACAAAAACATTTCCTATCATGAAAAACCTTATCTTTGTTAGGCCTATGTAGTTGGTTCATTGCCCATGCCAATTTTCTATAACATCCTATTGGATCACAAGACATCCAAGAAAGCACATGGTCAGCCTCCCCTTCTGTTTGCCTACCTTCCATGTCCTACTCATTAGTATTCCTGACCAAACATAGTACAGCATCTCAATTAGTGTTATTACATGAATTCATTTCTCCACTAAAGGAAATTATGGATCTTATTATTGTTTTCCATTCCTCTCTCTTTAAGTCACTGAGTTGTATCCTTTTCCAATTTATCTTCCGCGGCCGAGCTGGACCGTTACTCAAGAATGATTTGGAAGAGTTTTGCGGATTTAATTTAACGAGGAGGCTCCCGCTTCTGAGATTAGGTACTCTGTATTAGGTTTATAAGAAGAGCCATGAACATTTCTACAGATCAGACTGAATCTACATTTTCTTTGACATTACTTCACAGAACTTGAGATGAATCTGTTCCACTGGACTTTGCCAAAAAAATGTTCACAATAGCCACAGACCTCATACGTGTGGTTTCATTTCGACTGCTTTATCTGCATTTTGCAAAAGGGAGAAATCCCCAAAAAGATTTTGGTTATGGCACAGTAAGTATGTGCACGCGCAAGCACATACACACACACACACACACACACACACTTATACACACTAGTACACACATACTCATACACACACACACAGACATACACATGCACAGTTTCCCAGGAGCAGTCGAGCAGCGGAGATTGCCTCTTTAAGGTGGAAATCAATATCTTTTCTTTTCCCATCTTTCCCCTCCTCCTCTTGTTCTTTCAATTCCCCGACCGTCTTTCCACATATCCTCTCTCTCTTCTCTATCTCCCTCTCATTCTCTCTCCCTCTCTCTCTCTCCCTCTCTCCACCCCCCCCCCCCCTTTCTAAGATACATTCACCCCACAAAGAAAACACTCCATCTGGACAGGAGCAAGGAAACACTCAGATAGCAGAAGACATCAACTTACAGTAAAACAACCAGCGCTACATCCTCCAGCTGATCAATACAGAACACGTGCTGTCCGGAGACACTGGCCCAATGACACACATACAGTACCGCACACCCATCGCAACAAGCCTGGACTTGTTAAATGAACACACACACACACACACACACACTGATTCAAATGAAGAAAAGGGAAGAGAGAATATGTGGAGTGTACAAGCACACGTGTATTGGTATGCTGGGGCTGAGTAGCAAGCTATCGAACCAGGGGAGACACCAAAAGCACTGACACATCTCTTCCCTCCTCCTGCTCCCTCCTCTCTCTCTGTCTCTCTCTCTTTTTCGTTCTCTCTCTCTCACATACACACCCTCTCTCTCTCTCTCTTCCTCCTCCCTCTCCTTCCTCTTTCTGTCTCCCTCTTTTGCTCTCTCTCTCTCTCACACACACACCGTTTCCCTCTGTCTCTGTCTCTCTCTATCTCTCTGACACACATACACCAATCTCTCTAACTCTCTCTCTTACTCCCTCTCTCCCTCCATCTCTCTCTCTCTCACACACACACACACCCTCTCTCTCTCTGCCTCTCACTCACACACACCCTATCTCTGTCTCTCTCTGTCTGTCTGTCCTTCTCTCTATCTCTGTCTCTCTCTCTCTCTCATCCCCCTCTGACCATAGATAGCAGGTCCTCATTGAGTCACCCAATCTGTTGGTTGTCCCAGAGCTGCTGAGCTGGGCTTGAATGAGCTGAGGTGTGGGTGGGTGGGTTGGGTGTGGGTGTGTGTGGGAGGTTGTGGGGGGTACAGGGTGCTATCAGGGGCTGCACACCTCTTTATTTGGGCTGCCTAAAAATACACCCCCGTGTGTGTGTGAGCCGGGGGGACAGCAGTTGTCTCAGGGCAGGGTACAACTCCCGGACAGGGAGCGAGAGGAGCGATGGAACTGCCGGGGGGCCAGGGAGGGCCGTGGACAGACAGACAGATAGAGAAGCAGACAGATAGACAGACAGACAGGCAGGACCTGTGGAGGTAGGAGGACAGAGGGAGAGAAAGGGGAAGAGGAGACCCTGACAGGGACAGAAGGGAGTAGGAGGGAGGAGCAGGGGAAAGAGGGGAAGAGGTGGGGATGTCACCGAGGTGGGCAGAGGTATAGGGACCCTCCTCCTGCACCCATGCCCAGGATAGAGTAGTCAAATGACGCATAAGCGATTGGACACCTCTCTTGTCTCCTACCCACACTCTCCCACCCTTTCTCTTTTCTCCCTCCCGCCTAACATTTCCCCCTCTCTCTCTCTCTCTCTCTCTCTCTCTCTCTCTCTCTCTCTCTCTCTCTCTCTCTCTCTCTCTCTGTCTCTCCCAGGCCCCTCCTCCCCTTATTCTTCCCCTCCCTAGTCATTAACCAACCCCCTGTCGTTGGGGCGAGGCACACACTTGAAGCAGGGCTATTTTTTGCCCTGCCTCACTAAATAAGGCCAGGCAGTGGCTGGGGTGCGAGCGCCAGGCCAAGGGGGGGCGTCCAGTGCGGGGCCGGCGCGCCACTCTGGGTATAAAAGCCCCGGGCCGGTGGGGGGCTATGCCGATCACGCTGACGTCCCGTACCCTCTCTCTCTGTGTTTCTCTCTTCCTTCTCCTCCCTTTTCTTTTTTTTTTTTTTACGTCCATGTTGTTGTGATCCAAACAGAAACCGTGTTTTGTTTTGTCTTTGGGTTTTTTTTTACTCTCTTTTTATTATTTGGTTTGATCTTTTGTTTTGTTTTTTTTTGTTTTTTAGAAAATCATTGGTATAATTGGCACCGATTGGTTGTTTGAGGGTGAGGGGGTTGCCGCTGTTGCTGTTGCTGTTGCTGTTTTCGACCTGTGGACGTACAGTACTGTAGGTTGTGGCGCTGGTTTGACCTCTGTGGCGCTGGCTCAAGTGCGCAGGAGCTTTGGCTGACCTCGTGAGGACTTTTCTGAGGAGTGTGAGGAGGAGTGTGTGTTGATTAGGAGTGGAATATGGGGACGAATGCAGTATGTGCGAAGAAAGGACTGAGCAAAAAGGGAGAAAGAGAACGGAGTCGGGGATGGATTAGTAACTTTTATGGGCACTGGAATACTGCATGACACTGTCTCTCTCTTACCTCCCTTTCAATCTTAATTACTTTTCTTCTTTCGTTCCCTCTTTTCTTCTATCCTTCAGCTTTTTTCTACTACTCTCCTTTTTTCTTTCTTTGTACAACTTTGAATAACTTTCTTCATTTTTTTTCTAATTCTCTAGAAGTGTGTCCACTAATGTGTTAACATTTTGTTCTGTGATTGCGTCTATGGCTTTACTTCCCCCCCCCCCCTCCTCTTATTTCTCTATATTTATCTCTATATTTCTCTCCTGCTAACTCTCTCATGTGCTAACCTTCATTTTCTCTCCCTCTCTCCCTCGCTATAACTGAGTCCATCTACTGCCTCCTCCCTTTTTCCCCTCCTCCTCTTCCTCCTCCTCCTCTTCTCTCTCTCTCTTTCTCTCTCTCTCCCTTTCTCCCTCTCTCCCCCTCTCTCTGGCTCTATCAGCACGCCGTTCTCACTCCTCCTACTATTTCAGTCCTGCTCAGCAGAGACTCAGCACAGGAACTTTGGGCAGGTGGGGAGGAGTGAGCAGAGAGGAGAGATGGAGGGATGGAGAAAGGGAGAAAAAGAGAGTGAGTGAGGGAGAGAGGGAGGGAGGGAGGGAGGGAGAGAGACAGAGAGGGAGGGAGGGAGGGACGTTGTGCAGGCGGGCTGACGCATGTCCATTCAGACGTTCACGCGGTCTTTCTCTGCCTTTCATCGCTGCTGTCAGTGCGCTGTGTTTCATTCTGATGCCAAGTTTTTTTTTTTTGTTTTTTTTTGGTTATTTCTTCTTACCCTCCAATGGGTTTTTCTTTTTTTTTTTTTTTTTACAATCGAGATTTTTTTTCTTGTTAAGAAAGAAAAACTGAGTTCTTTGCTGTCCCACTTGAGCGAGAGACAAGGAAGCAGCGTCATTTCTTTTCCTCTCCTCTCCTCCTTTCCTTTTTCTCTTCCTTTTTTCAGCCTCCCACCCCCGCCCCCTACCTTTCCTCTCTCTCCTCTCCTCTCCTCTCCTCCCCTCTCCTTTCTTCTCTTTTCCTGTCCTCTCTGCATCCTTAAACTCAAATGCTGAATCAGCTGGAGACGAACGGACGCTCTGCACCCCGACCCAGCCCCCCCCGGCACCCCCCTCCCCATCGACCCCCCCTCCCCCTCCCACATCCTCCTGATTCACACAAACCGACGCACCCCATGGAACGCCATCCGTCCAGCATGTGAGTATGTCTTTAAGTCAGTACCGGTGCGTGAGTGTGTGTCCGTGTGCATGTGAGCATGCCCCCCTATCCCACACACACACACACACACACACACACACACACATACATCCCATCCCGTGTTCTTTTCCTCCCTCTCGTTCTTTCTTTCTGTCCCTGTCTGTCTCTTTCTCTCTTAGTCTTTCTCTCTCTCTCTCTCTCTTTCTCTCTCTCTTTCTCTCTCTCTCTCTCTCTCTCTCTCTCTCTCTCTCTCTCTCTCTCTCTCTCTCTCTCTCTCTCTGTGCGTATGCTGTAGTGTGCGGGACACGGAGAGGTGGCTGTCTGATCAGACACTGCACTCCAGTATAAGTTGCTTTAGCGTTAGCTAAGAGGCTAACAGACGCAGGCTACTACACAAAGCTTTGGATTCTGTGTTTGTACTATGCGACACTAGGGCAAATGGACAATATATACGTGCATAAAATAGATCATAAAAAACAATTTGCAATGAAATTATTGTCTGAAATTATGTCAATTTTTTGAAATGTACAAAATGTTGTGTAATTCTTCTTGTGTAAGATTAGCAATAAAACACAATGTTAAATAGTGTCCAGTTTGGTCAACATTTTCCTTTTTGCTTAGTTTTTAAAATATATATATTTTTCTATTTTAGGAAGATTGATAGGTTTAGAGGCGAACCTGTGAGTAGCTGCGAATTTTGAAATGCTTTAAATCATTCTGTCATTCTTCCATGACCTCTGTTACACAAGGACGCATAATGAAATTCAGTCTCCTAGTTTATGCGAGAAAAAAGTTAAGCGAAGTAAACAGTGAATTCACCGTGTTGTCAAGTTACAAAAAAAAAGGCTGCAAGGTCTTTCATATTCTAAAATTA
>CM059270.1:13209497-13216997 GCA_030347295.1 Setipinna tenuifilis
TTTCTCTTTCTTTTTTCCTCTCCACCTCTCCCTCTCTCTCTCTTTCGCTCTTTCTCTTTCTCTCTTTCTTTCTCTCCGCTGCTGCAGCTGCGCCGCTGTGCATGAGACTGAAGGTGAGTGGTGTTCCGCTATGCATAGACTGATTAAGCCTGGGACAGAGGCACTCGTTCGCTCGCTCCCTCGCTCTCTCAAAACTAGCACATGCAGGAGAGGAGCAGGAGGAGGAGGAGGAGGAGGGGAGGAGGAGGAGGGGAGGGGGGGTAGGGTAAGGCGGTGGGGGAGTTGGAGGGTTGTTGGTAGGGGAGTACTGTAGGTTGCTTTTCTTGGTTTGTTTATGGCATTGCAGTTATTCTTCTCTTGCAAATCTTGCACACCATAAGCTAAGCGGGCAATGTGTGTGTGTGTGTGTGTGTATGTATGAGTGTGTGTCTTTGTGCGTACATGCGTGTTAGTGTGTGTCTGTGTGTTAGTGTGTGTTAGTGTGTGTGTGCGCGCCCATGTGTGTGCAAATGTGACAGGAATGCTATGGGAAGACAGAGAGGCGTGATAATTAAAATGATGTATGATTTGAAAGTTACAGAATGCGCCGACAGCGGAGGATAAGTGCTCCGGCAAAAGGGGGAATGAATAAGTGGCGTTGCTCACCAGCCAGCCAGCCAGCCATCCAGTGAGCGTAGAGAGAGAGAGACTTTTTTTTGCCTGCTTTATGGTTCCACTTTTCGGGATGGCGCGCCGGCTTGCGCGGTTTATGTGTGGGGAAATGATGCGCAATGATTGGAAGCGTGAGCGGCTTGACCCGAAAAAAAAAAAAAAAAAAAAGAAGAGAGAGAGAAAGGGAGAAAGGGAAAGAAAGTAGTGTGACTGCGGGCAGGGACGAAAAGTGGTAATTTGGGGGGGTACAGACAGCAGCAGCAGCAGCAATAGCAGCAGTAGCGGCGGCAGCAGCGGTAGCGCTAATTTGTTTCCGCAAATGTGCAAAAGTTAGCGAACATGCTCAACGACGATGTCGTGCAATTGCTGTACATGTGCCACTATGTGTGTGTGTGTGTGTGTGTGTGTGTGTGTGTGTGTGTGTGTGTGTGTGTGTGTGCATGTGTGTGTGTGTGTGTGTAAAAAGTGGTGTTCTCATTGTGCTCATTCATTCATTGACAGTTCAGTGAGGGGGGGGGGGGGGGGGGGTCTAGAAAGAGAGAGAACCATGGCATGACATCCCATCCCATCCCATCCCATTTCATCCCCATCCCATCCCATCCCATCCCAGGCCCCTGAACTAATATTTTTGGGTCTCCCATTGAGAGGCCAGGAACCCTCATAATGCGGAACACACACACATTTAGTTCCTCCTATACCTAGAGCTAGAGCAGAGACAGAGACAGAGGCTGCCCAGAGTTCCTGTTTGGGGGACATACTTCTTTATGTGCCCATATGAACAAGAGCAGCTATGGAATGTAAAGAAGTATGTATCCCAGGTAGGAGAGAGACGGGGCAAACACACCCATGCACAAACACACAGAAACACACACGCAGACATACACACAAACACACACACACACACTCTTTCTCCCTCACACACACAAACTCTCGCTAACACAGATTAAAAGACATATAAATGCGCAGAAAAAGCGGGCCTTCCCAAGTGTGTGAGAGAGGCCCCCCTCCGAATCGACTTGCTAAATCAAAGCCGCTGACATACTGTAAATTCCCCCTTATTTATGCAATTTAAATCATTGGGGAGGGGGGAAGTATATGCAATTACCTGCTTGTAATCACTTTGATGAATGACCGTTCATGTATTGTACACACACACACACACACACACACACCACACACACAGAGCGCGGAGTGTTAGCGTCGAGAGTGAGCATCGAACAGAGAGTGTGTGCGTGCGAGAGACGCTGAGACGCTGTCGTAATTCATCCCCGTCCTGAGCGGGAGTGGAGCCCATCTTTGGATGATTCATGTGTGTTAGTTCAACTCTTTAATGAGACTTTGCCTTTAACATATGCATCCTGACGGACACAGCACCGGGATAATGTACTGCGGACATCATGTCAGGGTTTTTTTTTTTCCTTTCTTTTTTTTACACTCCCCCTCTGTCTCCTCTCTCTCCCTCTTTCTTTCTCTCCCTCTCTTTTTCTCTCTCTCTCTATTTCTCTCTCTCCCTTTTTTTCTTTCTTTCTCATTCTATCACATCTCGTTTTTTAAATGGGGTAATCAGAGCTGGTGTCTGCGTGGAACAGAGGGCCACAGACAGCAGTCTGAATGGTGCAGTGTACAAATGCTTAGTAATGGATAAATGTGGGCAGGCTAGCGAGAGCGCCGGCGTGTGTGTGTGTGTGTGTGTGTGCATGTGTGTGTCTAGTGTGTGAGCGCGAGGGTGAGTGTATGAGTGTGTATGTGGCAGCAGGCCATAAGGAGGACAGACAGGGGTGATAGCCCAGACCAGACCCGACCAGACCAGACTAGATTAGACTAGATTAGACCAGAACTTAGAAGAGGCTGAAGGCCTGCAGAGAACTTTGAGCTATTCTACAATTTTTCGACCCTTTCGTATGATCTTCACCTGGCCCTAATCAAACAGACACCCACTGAAAAGATAAAAATAAAATAAAATAAAATAAGTAGTCAATTCAATATAATATATATTAAATATAATATAGCATAAATAGATTTAGAGATAATTCATGGCTTTGGCTATTACACATCAACAGATTGAGGGTGAAACAGTGTCACACTACACCCTACAAGAAGACTTTTGTGGTGCAGATACTAACTAAAATAATTTTGTGCTCTCCTGGTGATATGAATTTATTTCAGATGGAAAAGCAATTAGAAATGAATTGAGAAAAATAAACTGATGTAATGATGATACAATTTTTTTTTTTTTTTTTTAAAAGCAATCTTAACTTGATTTACCTGTACCTCAATTTCTCACACTCCATATAAATTCACACACTCTTTTTAGTCACTGACTCCACATCAGAAATCCACATCCTCTGTGAATGGCATAGATGTGTAAAGAGAGAGTGTGTAAAGCGGTGTGTGTGAGAGAGAGTGTGTAATGCGGTGTGTGTGTGTGAGTGTGTAAGGCGCTGCCAATGTAATTGTGTGTGAAGCAGTGCAGTGCGGCTGGGAGTGTGCTAAGCGGCTGGGCTGTTTTAGCTCGGTCCAGTGCGGGAAAGGAAAATCAGGCCGGGCAGGCGGGCGGGGAGGTGGACGGAGGTGGACGCAGCTCCAGGAAGTAGAGAGAAGAGAGTGCAGGTCAGAGGGGAGCGTCCAATGGGAAAAGCCATTAACACAGAGACAGGGAGGCAGACTGCACACACAAGCACACACACACACACACATGTGTGTGTATATAAATATATATATATATATATGTAGGGGGAGAAAGAGAGAGAGAGAGAGAGAGAGAGAGAGAGAGTGAGAGAGAGAGAGAGAGAGAGAGAGAAGAGAGGCTTTTAAAAAGAATTGTCTGTGAGCAAGAAAGAGAGAGAGAGAGAGAAGGAGAGAGCATTACCAAATAGGGATGGACAGAGCAAGGAGCTGAGTTAAAGGATGGGAGAATGAAAAAGAAGGTGCCTGTGTGGGCACGTTTGTGTGTGTGTCAGCGTGTGTGTGTGTGTGTGTGTGTGTGTGTGTGTGTGTGTGTGTGTGTGGAGATAGAGAGAAAGAGACGTGAGCCTGGGACGGGGCAGACGGGGGTGACAGCAGCAGACGAGAGAGTGACGGTGATGTGAGGGTGAGTGTGTATCTGTGTGTGTGTGTGTGTGTGTGTGTGTGTGAAGGGGGGTGGGGGGGGGGGGGGGGTTGGGGACGTGGCGATGATAGAGATGCAGACTGAGAGAGAAAGAGAGGGACGGACACAGAGAAAGACCACAGGCGCATCACCAAAACGTGTGTGGGTCTTTGAGTGCAAAAGTGTGTACAGTATGTGTGTGTGCATGTGTGTGTGTCTGTGTGTGCACGTACACACACCGGCAATGAGGGACAGTGTGTGACAGCAGGAGCAGTGTGTGAGGGAAGGCTGGATTGATGATGGTGCTCGGGGCTGGGAGCAGGCAGGAGGGTGTCAGTGTGTGTGTGTGTGTGTGTGTGTGTGTGTGTGTGTATAGGCAGGGGGGTTGTGAGGCTGGGGAGAGGTGTGGTGTAGGATAGGACAGGATAGGATGGGATAGGATAGGATAGGATAGGGGTATGGGGGAGGGGGCGTTGGGGGGGTGGTGGTGGGGGGGTGTATTGTTCTGTCACTTTGCCTGTGTCAGCAGGTGGAAGCGCTCATCAGGACATTAAATATGCAACAATGCTGACTGCGGCACCATGCTGAGACAGCCAAAGCCGGCCGGCCGGGGGGCCCACTAAAGCAGCGCCCGCCTGCCTGCCTGCCTGCCTGCCCGCCTGCCTCTCTCCCTGCCTGCCTGCCCGCCTGCCTCTCTCCCTGCCCGCCTCTCTGCCTGCCTCTCTGCCTGCCCGCTGTGTCCCTGCCTCGCTAACTCACTGCCCACTCCCCACCACACACTTCCTTCCGTGTCCAGACCGGACCTCTATGTCTGGCCCTGTGTGTGTGTGTGAGAGAGAGAGAGAGAGAGAGAAAGAGTGTGTGTGTGTGTGTGTGTGTTAGTGTCTGTCCGACAGCATAGCTCTACAGCATGACTGGACAGGAGGGAGGGAAGTGGGCTATAGTGAGCATTAAGAGTTGTGACAACTGTATGATGCGACAAAAGAGTGTATCAGTTGTTGAAAATAATGGGGTAGATACAGATAAAAAAAATAGTCAGGTTGTTGAATACTATACATACATTTGTGCCATTCAAACACACACACACACAAAAAGACATTTTTTGCAAATAATGCAAATCATATGCATATGCGGTACGCTGTTACATTTTTGTACGACCTCCGATTTTTTTTCTTTTTTATGTGAACACTTATTTGCATGTTGTTTAGGGAATTCTGCCTATTTGCTACGGTGCCCTGCATTAGCCCGCATCAGGAGACCAGACAGGGAAGCTAATGAAGAGGCTAATGTGTAGCGCCGCTCACTCGCTAATAACGCACAGCTTTACATTCCTGCTTTATGGTGCTGCCGAGTGCGTATTCAATGAATAGGTGGCGCAGTATATCAGCGCATTCCATAAAACAGAAAGGTGTAAAGAAAGGAAAAAAAAAAACAAAAAAAAAAGTTGTGAAGCCAGTGAAGTCGGACGGAAATTTACAACGCCATTGTACAACAAAAAACCACGAGTGCGGGGCAGTTTTCAGCAATTTAAACTTTAAATGAATGCGGTATAGCTACAATTTAAACTTTAAATGAATGCAGTATAGCTACACACACACACATACACACACACACACACACATACATATGTACGCGCCCGATTCATTTCGTAGCTGTTTGTGAGGAGCTGTTCGTTTATGGTGGAATCTAATTCTGTATACAGTACTTTTGTGGAGCAGTAATTGGTTATGATGGGGATTCAGTGTTGACATCTGATTTTACAATCCTTACAATCCCCGACCAGAGGGAACGCTGTGGCTTTGGGTTGGGTACTGAATTACAGTGTACTGGAAGGGAGTGCTGAGAGAAAGACTTTTGTCTTGTATGAAACAGCGTCGTGTTATATGAACTGAGCTTTATATTGCTGACCGGAGCAAATTAGTTGACAAAAATCATTTTATTCTTCTATTATTATTTTTTTTTATCACTTCACTTCTTTTATCGTAACCACAGTATTCAGAGCAGAGAGCAAGGTGCAGTTCTTATGATTTTCCAATTTATATTTAATTTAATTTCAGGTGTAAAAAACACAAGCGATAGGCATAAGCTTTATAGAACCCAGGAATAGAATGTACTGTTCTACACACACACATACACTCAATCTTTCTCTTCTTCTCTCGCTCTCTCTCACTCTCACACACACACGCATACACACACACACACATGCACACACACTCACTTCCCCTAACCAGCCTCGGGTTTCAAAAGAAGCGTGGACCTGTGACGTCACACGCGAAGACAGGATCGATTGGCGGTGGGAAGGGTGCGGTGGTGGTGGGTGTGTGTGTGTGTGGTGGTGGGGGGGGGGGGGGGGGTCACCACCTCTGCCACACAATGAAATGATACCACAGGACGTCAATACTCACAACTTCCTTTGCGTGTAGAGTATGTGGGACAAGGGGGGATGGGTGGTTGTGGAGGAAGGCGGGGGTAGATGTGGATGGTGGGGAGAGATGGGAAGGAAGAGCGGCAGTTCTTAGAGTGTATAAGCTGGCCTGAGATCAGTGGGGAGTGCTGGAAAAAAGAGAGAAGAAGAAGAGGCCTCTGACATCCCCGATGAACACACAAAGGGCAAAGTGGAGGTCAGGGGTATAAAAAAAGGGAAGGCTATCGTGCAGACAGGCACGGCCTCTCACTATCACTCCCTCCTCGTTCACTCACTTCGCCTAGCTCTCCTTCGTCCTCCTTTCTTTCTTTTTTTCCCCACCTCATCCTAGGGT
This sequence comes from Setipinna tenuifilis, assembly GCA_030347295.1. Classification (NCBI taxonomy): domain Eukaryota; kingdom Metazoa; phylum Chordata; class Actinopteri; order Clupeiformes; family Engraulidae; genus Setipinna; species Setipinna tenuifilis. Next base: position 13,215,996 of record CM059270.1, read on the forward strand.
CTGTCTGAAGCCTCCACCGCTTCACTATATAACACACTATATGGTGTGCCAGTTGGCTCGGCTGATTCACTACATAGCACACACTTTATAGTGAGCGAGTGGACGTTTCGGATTCGCCCCCCCTCCCACCCACCCTTTTTCCTTTCGCTCCGTCTATATATTTCCACCGTCTTTTGGTGTCTTTCCCAGCATGCCTTGCAATATCCCTTAGTCATCCCACGGCTCTATCCATCCATCCGCCCATCCATCCATCCATCCACCCATCCATCTATCCATCAGTCAATCAAGGAAGCAGATTTTGAGTTGGGGTGTCCGCTGCGGTGAGGCGTAAGGGGTGGTTTTCCCGGGGGAGGGGGAAAGAGTGAGATGGCAATGAATACATTAAGGAGGCAAATTACGGCATGACAGGGAAGATCTGCGGCCATAGCTCAGCATCCAAATTATGGGAATAAATATTCAGGGGGAAGGAACGCGTGGCTAATAGTTGCAGCAGCTGTAAGCACACACACACACACACATACACACACACACACACACACACACATACACACACACACACACACACACACACACATACACACCAGGCACACACGCACGCACACAAATTCACTGATTGATTCAAGTCAATAGAATAAACAGCTATAGAAATTAAACGAGTGTGCGCAGCAGGGTTATACACATTAAAGAGTAAAACATAGATGTCATTAAAACGTCTAAACAAATTCATACAGTTGAACTCTATTGAACTGCGCTAAATTGTAAATGGTAAAATGCATAGATTAACCACCACAGTTACACTCAAATACAACACAACATGAAACACAACACAACACATAACATCATTTTTGCAGGGGACAGCTTTGTTCTCTCGCTCTCTTTTCTTCAAAAGCCTTGTGCACATCGAGCGCAATGGAAAAAAGCTAACTGATTGACTGATTGATCGGTGAGGGGGGGGTGGGGGGTGGAGGGATGGCAGCGCTGGTCAGAGAGCGAGTCTGTGGG
>CM059270.1:13219497-13239497 GCA_030347295.1 Setipinna tenuifilis
ACAGAGAAAGAGAGAGAGAGAGAGAGAGATGGAGAGAGAGAGGGCAGCACTTCTGGTAAATAGAAGAGAGAGAGGCGAAGAGGGCGAGAGAGAGATCAGCCGATGAGAGATTGAGATGAGGGCCGAGAGGCATGGAGGGGAAAGGAGAGAACAAGGGTGGTGATGGAGGATGAGAGGGAGCGATAGAAGAAAGAAAGAAAGAAAGAAAGGCAGGCGGAATGAAAGAAGCAGCAGCAGCAGAGGTAGCAGCTTCGGCGTGATGGGAGACGAGAGGAGTTGTGGGAAAGGAGATGAGAGAGACGGTGAAGGGGCCAGCGTGGAGGAGGTAGAGAACAAGAGAGAGAAAGAGAGAGAGAGAGCAAAGGAGCAAAGTTACACACACACACACACACACATACAGTACACAGCATACACGGACACGTGCACACACTCACACTTACACACATTAAAACATAGTCACACACACACGCACACACACATACACACATACACACAAGCAAACAGCATGCAAGGATACACACACACACACACACACACACACACACACACACACACACACACACACACACAAAGGGAAGAGAGGGCAAGGAGAGAGGTGCATGTTCCCACATGAACTATTAATGCAGGTAAAGAGTTACACACTCCTCCTTCGACCCACTGCCTGCAGGAACTTCAGAGTAACGGCTGCCCCTAACATTAATATACATGGAGAAGCTACTAGAGAGGGAGAGAGAGAGGGAGACAGGGAGAGAAAGAGAGAGAGAGGTGAAGAGAGAGAGAGAGAGAGAGAGAGAGAGAGGGAGAGAGAAGGAAAGAGGCACACTTGAAGGACAGGAACACAGGCAGAAGGTACTGGAGAGAGAGGGCGAGAGAGAGAGGGCAAGACAGAGAGAGAGAGAGAAGAGAGGATGGGATGGGCAGAGAGGCAGGGCAGGCAGGCAGGCAGCTGAAGCTGAAGCAGTGGTGGTGGCTGACAGAGAAACATGGCGGGGCCTGGGCAGGGGCAGAGGCAGGGGCACACAGTAGCGCACACACTAGCAGGGAAGTTGCACATTTGGCACTTTGAGGCCAGGCTAGCGTGACTATCGGCAGGCCAAAAAAAGGCAGGAGCCGTTAAGAACGGCTTAGGGACCTCACAGTGAATTACACAGAGTATGAATCATTAACAACGCTGCCTGCATTGGTCAAGCAGCGGGAAAATGGCCAGAGGATGGTGAGGGTGTGTTTGTGTGATGCGGTGAGGTGTGTATGTTTGTGTGTATGTGAGTGTGTGTTAATGTATTTCTGTATGTCTGTGTGTTTGTGTGTGCAAAGGTGTATGTGTGGATGCGAGTGCATGGCTGTGTGTATGTGTGTGTGTGTGTGTTTGTGGGTTTATGTGGGTGTGCATGGGTGTATGTGTCTGTGTGTGAGTATGTGTATGTGCGTGCATGCATGTGTGTGTCAGTGTGTGTCCCTGTGTGTGTGTTTCCGTGTGTGCATGGGTGTATGTGTCTGTGTCTGTGTGTAAGTATGTGTGTGTGTGTGTGAGTGTGTGTCCATGTGTGTGTGAGAGAATGTGTGCGACTGTGTGCGTACTCATGTGCTGTGTGTGTGTATGTGTGTGTGTGCATGTGTGTGTGTGTGTGTGTGTGTGTGTGCGATAGAGAGAGAGTAGGGCTGTGCATAGCGAGCAGTGTGTGTGTGTGGCTGGTGTGAGGTACTGTAGGAGGCGCGGCGTGCAAGGTCTCTGAAGGGGAGTTGAAGGTGAGGAGAAGGACTGGGCCGGCTGCCGCACCGCCATAAAAAGGAGTAGAGAGAGAGAGATGGAGAGAGTTTTAGAGAGATAGAGAGAGGGAAAGAGAGAGACAAAGTGAAACAGAGAGAGAGAGGGGAGAGAAAGAAATAGAGAGAGGGGGCAGAAAGAAGGAGAAAGAGAAAGGTTTGGGGAAAGAGAGGGGGGGACAAAGTGAAAGAGAGAGAAAGGGGAGAGAAAGAAATAGAGAGAGAGAAGGGAGAAAGAAGGAGAGAGAAAGAGAGAGGTTTGGGGAGAGAGGTTTGGAGAGAGAAAGAGAGAGGTTTGGGGAGAAAGAAAGAAAGATAGGGCAGAGCTAGGAGGAAGGGGGGAGTGTGTGAGGGAGAGAGGTAAAGAGGGAGGACAAGCAATTAATGACAGAAAAAAATGTGCCTGTCAGTGGCAAGGATTCAGAGAAGTTACCATATGCTGCACCTATTTGCCAGTGTGTGAGGATGTGTATACACAAGAGGGGAGGTGTGTGTCCCTGTGTGTGTGTGTGTGTGTGGGTAAGAGAGAGAGTGAGAGAGAGAAAGAGAGAGAGAGACAGAGACAGAGAGAGAGAAAGAAAGAGGGAGAGAGAGTCACTCACACACATATGCATGCAGAGAAAAAGAGAGAAAGAGGGAGAGGGAGGGAGGGAGGGGTAGTGTGTGTGTCTATGTGTGTGTCTCTGTATGTGAGAGTGTATGTATGCCTGTGTGTGTGTGTGTGTGTGTGTGTGTGTGTGTGTGCGCATGCTTGCACACACGTACCGCATTAAGAGCCATAGTGTAGCGGCGCATGCAGAGTGTGTGATAAGGGGAGGGGTTCTGACAGGCCAGGGGCTGATTGGGAACATCACGTGCCACTGACCTCTGCTGCAGCCACAGCAGCCCTCCACAATCTGCCCACACCTCTCCAGCACTCTCCACTTCACCTAATCTCTCCTGACACACACTCACTCACACACACACACACACACACACACTGACACACAATCACGCTCACACATGCAGACACACACACACACATACATACATAGTCACGCTTACACATGCAGACACACACACAGAGACATGCATACTCACGCTTACACATGCAAACACACACCCTCACACATAAATGCAGACACACATGCACACTCACACATCCATACACAGACACACACATTTACTCACACATACCCACACCCACCCACACAGGTATACACATTTGCACATGTACACACACACAGACTCACAGCGTAACACACACACACACACACCCAGAGGACATGCGTGTGAAAGTAAACTTACCTGAAAGATCAGCATTACTTTGGACTGTCGCTGACATGATGAGAACTAAATGTCCAAATTCAAGTCAGGAATTTTTCTGCAGACGTTCTCTCTCTTATCACATCCAGGTGTTTTAGATGTAAATCTTATCTAAAACAACGACCTTACTGTAATCTCCTGATTTATTACATTCCACCTCACTCAGATATAAAAGGAGGGCGGGGGGTGACTCATTTGTAATATGTAACATCTCTTTGATACAGAGATAAAGGTCATCACTGTGCCATTAACACTGCTTATATTTAAGTTCAGATTTATCCGTGAGTGATTTCAAATTGCCCATGAACAGAATGGTCTGGTGTGTGTTTGCAGCTCTACGGATACCTGCATTAGGAGTGAGTGTGACGGTGATTCAGCTGAACTTTATGTGTGTGTGTGTGTTTGTGTTAGTGTGTAAATGTGTGTGAGAGTGAGGGTGAGTGTGTCTGTATGTGTGTGATGTGTGTGATGTGTGTAAGATTACCTAGAGGGTGAAACAGAGAGCAAAGAAGGACCAGTAGATTTGGGTGGCCTGTGATAGGCTTGTCTTCAGTTGCAACTGAGTTTGTGTTTGCTCTTTGTGTGTGTGTGTGTGTGTGTCAGAGAAAGTGGCAGCATTTTTTTAATAGCGTCCTCATTGGAGAGGCAGGGGGTTGGGGGGGTGGGGGGGGGGGGGGTGAGAGCCGTCGCTGGCATTACAAAGAGGCGTCGCCACGGGAACAATAGTACGCCTGTCAGGTCGATCTGTTTTCTGCCCCATGGCTCTCCTCACTCACGCGTGCCACGCTGTTGTTCTTTCTCTCTCTGTCTCTCTCTTTCTCTCATTCTCTCGTTCTCTTTATTCACACTCTCGCTCTCTCTTTCTCCTCTAGAGGTTAAACGGGGAGTGAACCCCTCCGTCCACTTTCTCTCTTTCACTCGTTCTCTCTTTCTCTCTCACACACAAACACACACACACAAACACTGACAGAGACACTTTTGTTCTGTTTCACTGGGCAGTAATGAAGGCTTGATTAAAAATTATTGTGCCGGTTCGTCATTAGAGTGAGGAGGGGCAGAGGTTCATTCTCAGGGTGTGCTTTAGTCCGCATTGGGGTGCAGAGGAGAGAGGGAGTGAGGGGAAAAGAGAGAGAGAGAGAGAGAGAGAGAGAGAAAGGGAGAGAGAAGAGTCAAAGGGAGGGAGGGAGGGAGGGAGGGAGAGAAAGAGAGAGAAGAAGGGAGGGGGAGCTCTCGAGTGCATCAGCTGCAGTTAGTGACTTACTGACGCCAGAGATGCAGCACACACACGCGTGACATCGTCACCCGACTCCTCCGCCTCATGACGTCACCTACAACCCCCCTCCTCAAAAAAAAAAACCTTTCAGTCTCCGGCACTCCCTCTGTGTCAGGTGCTGCTGTCTGATGTGTCCCCCAGAGCTATGCACCAACACCTCCCCGCCCCACACACACACATACACACACACCACCGCCTGCCCCCATCCGCCCATTTCATGCGGTAACTTTCCTGTCGGAAAAAGCCTTCTTCTGCTGAGTGTACATCTCTCTCTCTTTCTCCCCTCCCCTCCCCTCCCCGTCCGCCAGCATGCTAAAGGCTGTTGGTTTTTAAGAAGGCCGCTTGCCCTCCTGCTGTAGTACACACACCTCGTCTTTCCGCTCTCCCTATGCAGAGTTTAGCGTCTGACCCCAAGGCAGTAATCGAGGGTATTAGGAGAAAAGTACCTCTATTACTCGTAAACCTGTGTTGATGTATGTGTGTGTGTGGCTGTCTGTGTGTGTGTGTGTCTCTGCACATGTTTGATTTTTTAGCGTGTATATGTGTTTTTAATCTTTACGCGTGTTTGCGTGTCCTTCGAGACAAAGGCCGCAGTCTCCAGTCTCCCGGCATATGAGTGCTTAATGCCATGCGGTTACCTGCTGTGTTTTTTTTTTTCTTTTTCTTTTTCTTTATTTTTTTTTCCTTTCCTTTTTTATCGGTGCCTCCTCTCTGCAGCCGTAAAGATTTTTATACTGTCTCGTTTTAGCCAACATATTGCCCCCCCTCCACACACACACACACACACACACAACCTTCCGGCTTCAGTATAAATACCCCCACCACACACTTAAAGCCACACTCAAATCACGCCCGCAGATAATCTCTGTTTCCGAAGAGAAACCGCCGCATTTCTCCGTAGCACATCACATCTGATTACTGGGCCCTACGCCGCACACCTATCTCTGTGTAAAGTCTTTCAGCAGTACAGCGTGCCATGTTCACATTGTGGATGAACACAACAAATTCTCCGACACTGGGGGAAAGTTTTTTTTTTTTCAAAAAAGGGGGGAAGAAAAAGAGGGGGGAAAAAAGACACAAGGAGGAAGAATCGTAGAGGTAAGCGAGGGGAGAGCAAATAAATAAATAAATCATCTAAATTGCTATTGATTTCTTTAAAGGGTGTTACCGTTAGATTAAAAGGGTTAAGAAATAAAACCGCTTTGAGAATTAAATCATTCTGAACTAAAATCAAAGATTTAAGAAATAAAGATGCCAATAATCACAAGGTAATCCTCATAGTGTGATCACAGTTAATTATGTGCTATAGGCTTTTCCATTTAAATACCCCCAAATGATAAAATGGTGCCCGATGAATACAAAGAAGCCAATCCCCGTACAAAATAGCCATGAGATTTATGGAAAGGCAGCCGCAAGAAGTCGATTCTTCCCCTTTTTACAAGCGGTGTCATCAAGGCTCGCCGTACTGTACCGTCTTCATTCTGGATGGGCCAATCAGAACGCAGAGTAGTGCTGAGTCAGGGGCCCGGGCAGCGCTCACGTCCAAATGCAGGGGGAGAGAGGAGAGAGAGGGGAGAGAGAGGGGAGGAGAAGGAGGAGAGAGAGGGGAGAGAGGGGAGGAGAGGGAGGGGAGGCAGCACTCCAACGCACTGCAGCACTCACTCCTCCTGCTCCCTTGACACCAACTACTCCTCGGAGACCGACCACGACGGGGTGTGGGGGTGCGAGGGTGGATGGGGGGGTAAAGGGGTTGGTGGGAGGTGTGTGGGTAGATACAGTAGGGAGTAGGGGGCCATGGGGAAAAGGGGAACCGCCGCCACGCTTTACTCGGCTCCCATGCTTAGTGTGGAGTTAGTTAGGCCTGGTACCCAGAACGCCGCACTCTTAGTGGCCACAGTGTCTTGGTTGGTTAACGTTGTTCACGCAAACCACCGCAGAGAGTGGGTGACTGTTGTGGGTGTGGGGTGTGGCAATGGGGGGGGGGGGTGGTTCAGAAGCATCTTCCTGAGAGGTAAATAAAAGAAGTGGGAGGTTAATAAACAAATAAAGAAATAAAGAGGCAAACACGGCCAGGGCTTGTTAAAGTTTACAGCCGAGGCACGCGCAGGTCAGTGCGATACACTGGCAGGGTGGAATTAGTTCAATTAGCGCCTGATTAATTAAAAAGGCTGTCGGGACCCCGTGTCGTGGGGGGCGATTGGAGGCAGGGAGCGAAGTGGCAGGTGGGTGGCAGGGGGGCGACCTGCACTAAACAGCACATGAGGCGGAAAGAGACAATGGCACACATACACACACAGACACACACACAGACACACACACACACACACACACACACACACACACACACACACACACACACACAAAGCTGTACACAAATTCACATACAATACACATGAAATACACACACAGTACACACAAATCCATACACACACACATACACAAATGCTCATACACCATACACACACTCGCTCCCTCTTTTCCACACATGTACTCTCTCTTACTATCTACTTTCTCTCTCTGCCCCCCCCAACACACACACCCACACACACACACACAGACACCAAAACTAACTTCTCAAAACTACCTCTGATAAGTCTGGAAAAGTCTAGGCCTGCTTTTTGAAAGGTGTTTGGGCGGTGGCATTTGAACAGGCCTCCAGGGTGGCGTATAATAGGGGGGAAATCTGGAGGCTCAGTCGCAGCCCACACTCGACAGCAGTGAAGCCCTCACTCGCTGGGATAAGCACTCTTGTGTAAGGACGCCTGTGAAAGTGAGAGATAAGAGAGAGAGAGAAAGAAAGAAAGAGGAAATTTGGAGAGAGAGGAAAAGAGAGAGAGTGAGAGTGTGTGTGAGAGAGAGAGAGCGACAGAGAGAGCGCGACAGAGAGAGAGAGAGCTCTACTCTTCTACTAAATAACCTCAGCATTACTTTGTTTTTAAATACCTTATTTCTATGATTTCTTTATAGAAAGTTTAAACATTTGTCCTTGACTCTTTGGCTTTAAAAAAAAGGACTCTAATCTTTTGCCTTTGCTATCTCTGTCCATAGGCCGTTTGAAAAGCAGAAAGGTTCACACTACCGTTACGGATAATGGTGCTGTAACTGTGTGTGAGAGTGTGTTAAGGACACGGGTGACCCAGTATAACACTGTGACAGAAAGCACTGTGATGTGACAGACACCGGACGGCAGGTGGGCCCCTCTCGGCCCCCCCCCAGCCTGTACTGTGTGCCTCAGACAGGGAGGTGGTGGTGATGGTGGGGGTGGCGGGGGTGGAGGTGGAGGGAGGGGTGGAGTGAGAGAGAGAAGAGCTGCCCAGATAAGGAGAGAGTGAGAAAACGGGAGAGAGAGAGAGAGACAGAGAGAGGGATAGATGGGCGCAGCAAGGGGAAAGAAAGAGAGAGGGAGAGAGAAAGAGACAGCGAGAGAAAGAGAGGTTGAGGAGTGCATGAGTGTGACACAGGGAGGGGTCGAAGAGGGCAAGGGGGCAGGAGATTGATGATGCAGGGAGGACGGATCAGGCTCAAGGGTTGCGGGGGATTTGTTGAGTGACCACAAAGATGGAGAGAGAGAGAGAGAGAGAGAGACGTGGCATGAAAGAACACGACACATCGAGTGAAACGAGACTTGACTGCATAATGACGCTATTTGCCCATGTCATTGAAATGAAAATGGCCAAAATGGTCGTTGACATGAAATGATAGCACACAGGAGGCCAAGCATATGCCCCCCCTTACTCCCTTCCACCCCTCTCAACTACCCCAACCACCCCCCCCTCCACACACACACACACACACACACACACACTGTCCTCCCCCTCCCCTCTGCTGGGCTAATCATAGACTCTCATGCTCAGCTGTCACAGACCCTCTAAAAGTGCACCTGGGCATGCCCCTCCCTGCCCTAGATAACCCACACTCACCCACCCACCCACCCACCTTAGCCCCCCTGTTCCCCCCGCCCCTGCTGACTATCTCCCCACCCACCCAACCCCCCTTGACCCCACCCCCAGCTGTCCCAGTGCAGTGGCTCTCCGCTCCTCTTGCGCCCGGCGAAATAAGGCCTGGAATGTGCGAGCGGGCCGTACTGGCCCAGAATAGACCTGACCGCTTAGACCTCTCACACGCCAGCCAGACTGACAGAGGACACACCGCAGATCAGCACCTACTGACGCACACACACACACACACACCCACAGAATTTGCTATCACACACACGCGCACACACACACACTTACGCGTGCACACATTCACACACACCAGACACGCACACAGAATTTGCTATCACACACACATGCGCACTTACAATTTACTACCTCACACACACACACACACACACACACACACATAAACACACACACATAAACATAAACACACACACATACACATGCTGCGCATGCATAAGCAAATGTTCTAGCCACACTTTAAAGCCTTGTCCTTCACATACTCTTTGAACACAAGCAAACACGCAGACAAGCAAACATGCGCACGCACACACACAAACACACGCACACACACACACACACACACACATGCACCGATGCAAACACACCCATAGACATCACCGCAGTTACACACATTCTATTACTCTGCACATAAATGGCTGGAGGCCTTTCTGTTGTCAGTGAGTAGTGCATATTTGATGTAGTAAGTGTAAGTCTGACGGCGTGTATTCTTTCCCCTTCTTTTACCCCTTACACTTTCTTCCTTTTTGGAGAATTTTTTTTTTACACTTCAAAACAATACTGTAACAAAAAAAAAAATGAAACAGCAAAATAATTCAATTTAAAAAAGAGGACAAGTGTAGGTGAAAGCTTATAGGTGATAAGTACAAATAAATGAAATATTTAGGTAATTTTAAATGAAATAGTGGAACAAGTAGGTGACACCTTTAATAAAAAATAAGCAGGGCATTCCCCGCAGTAAGCCTGCTGTTGTGCGGCTCAGTGTTACCTCGACCTGCACCACCCGGAGTGGATGTGAAGAGATGGGGGGGTGATGGTGGTGGTTGAGGGCGGGTGGGAGGACGAGGGGGTGGGTGGGTTATGGTGGTGGGAGAGGGAGGAAGACCAGCAGGTATTACTGTAGGATTCTCTCTGTAATCTCTCCGTGGAATTAAATCTCCACAAAGAAAGTGAGGAAGGCGAGCAAGAGCAGGTAAGAGAGAGAGGGAGAGCGAGGGAGAGGGGAAGAGAGGGAGAGAAAGTGGTAAAGAAAGAAGAAGAGAGGTAAGGCAATGGGAAAAAAAAAACAGAAAAAGGGATTTGATGCAGTGCAGTGTCACCCCTGTGGCCTTTCCAGTGTAGCGTGGTCCTGTTCGGGCTTTGGGGCTGGATCCCTCATCCCATCCCAAGCCATCCCTGCCCATCCCATCCCATCCCATCCTATCCCATGCCTGCCCGGGCCGGCAGCACCGCATGGAGACAGATTAGAGCGGCCGCTCCCCCGAGCCTCACCGCAAGCAGGGCTGCCTGCCTGCCTGCCTGCCTGCCTGCCTGCCTGCCTCCCTGCCTGGGATCATGCATGTGGAACTGATGTTTTCCTCCCAGCCTCCAGTCCCTGTGCTACCACATACATGTGGACACACACACATGCACATACACACACACATGTACGGATGCACGGACGCACACGCACACACACACACGTGCACACACATGCACACACGCAAGGAATGTGTCCTTTCTTTAGTCTAGATACACCTGTGTAGATACACACCTTCTTTTACCGCATCTTTCCTGTGCTGTGTGTGTGTATGTGTAGGAACTATAGGGATGGGCACATACGTACACATATGCTCACACACACACCCACACACACACACACACAAAATGCATGTACATATACACAGATACTCACATACACAAACAAATATGCACACACTCACATAGGTGTACACACACACACACACACACACGCATACATTGCACACAGCGCTGTTCTGCAGTGCTGTAGAACACACTGGGATACAGCTGAGCGAGAAAGAGAAGGGCAGCTCTGAATCCAGGCCATGTATTTGCCGTGTTCTACTTCCCATCGACGTCCTCCTCCTCTCCTCCACTCCTCCTCCTCTCCCTCCTCTCCCCCTCGCTCCTCTCCTCCCTTCGCCCTCTCTCCTCTCTCCTCTATTCTCTTCTCCTCTCCTCTCCATCCCGTGCGAGGGACGTCGTGGGCTCCCTCATCAATTTGCCACATTCTGCGGTGTCAAGTTTATTAAGCACCAGAGAGAGACAGCGAGCGCGACGACTTGCCGTGCTCTTTAGCTACGTCGGACTGTTTTTAATCATTCATTTTATTATCTCTCTCCGTTTCCTTTCTTTTTTTGCGTTTCTCTCTCTCTCTCTCCCTTGCTCTCTCTTTCTCTCTCTCTTTCTTGCGCTCTGTTTTTCCTTGTATTTAGTTTTGTTTTTGCTGTATGTGGAATTGCCCCATCATCTGTCTTGCTTAAAAGTGGTGGCAGTGTGTGTGTATGTGTGTGTGTGTGTGAGGGAGATGGCGGTGGTGGTAGTGGTGGTGGTAGTGGTGGGGGTTTGTGGGAATTGTGCAGTATCCTGGCCCCCCCGAGACCAAGCGAACAAAAATGGCCACTTTAAGAATCCAGGTTAAGATTTTTGTGTGGCGTCAGCGCTATTGGGGCGGCCGTGGTCCGAGCGCGGTGGCATGTTCCATCACATGCTCTTTGAATTATTTTTAAATCGCTGCGCAGGGGAACATGGCCTCATTGTAGTAAAGGTCATGCTGGAGGTCAGGGAAATGGCATAGTGTTTTTTTTCTATCTCTCTCTCTCTCTGTGGTGTAGTTATATGCTGAACACGTGTGTGTGTGTGTGTGTGTGTGTGTGTATGTGCGAGTGTGTGTGCGTGTGTGTGTGTATGAGTGCGCATTTCAGGTGTATGCCTGTACCACTGGATATAAAGGGGTCTGTGTTTGTGTGTGTGTGTGTGTGTGTGTGTATGTGTGTGTGTGTGTGTGTAGTGTGTACAGTAAGTGCGCATTTCGGGTGCATGGCTCTGTGTATGTACCAGTGTATTGGTGAGTGCGAAAACAAGATGGTGTGTGTGATGGCGGTGGTGAAGGTGTATTTGCGAGTACATGTGTTCCCATACTGTATTTATTACGCTATAGAGGAGTAGCTATTTCACACATGAGACCATAGCCTTACAGGGAGGTGTGCTGCCCCCAACACACACATGCACAACTACAGTACACACACCTACAACACATTGCACACACACACACACATGTGCACACAGACTTTACACACACAGAAATACACACATGCACACAAATACACGCATGCACACATACACACACACACACACACACACACACACACACACACAGAGTCCCCTGCAGCACAGCCGTGAGCATAAAAACACAATCACAGGCGAGTGCATAGCCATGCGTTAAAGGGAGAGAGGGGAGCGAAGGGGAGAGAGAGAGAGAGAGAGAGAGAGAGAGAGATGCAGAGAATACAGGAGAGGAGGAGCAGGGGAAAGAAAGATGAGGGGGGCAAAGACACAAAGGAAGGAAAGAGCAAGGTGGTCGAGGTGGAGGAGGAAAAAGAAAAGAAGGAGGAGAAAGAGGAGGAGGAGCAGGAGCAGGAGGAGGAGGAGGAGGTAGTGGCGAAGAGGTTTACTGCATTTCCAACTGCATTGAGTTTCTGCATCAGCTTTTACTGAGGGCTGGGCTCACAGAGGTAAAGAGAAATGGAGAATGAATAGAAGGGGGGCAAGAGTAGGAGGAGTAGAAAGAGGAGGAGGAGGAGGAGGAGGAGGAGGAAGAGAAGGGAGTAAGAGACTAAGAGACTAATAAATAGTTCAGCATACAGACGCAATGGCACTGCAGCCCAGTGCCTCACCTTGCCTCATCTCGCCTCATCTTCTGCCCCACCCCACCCCACACCACCCCGCCCGCCGCCCTCCACCCTCCACCCCGACTGGCCTCTACTCCCCGCTCGCTTCATCTCACATCACAGCCGTGTCACTTCCTCCTCCCCTCGGTGCCGCCCTGTGCCGCCGCGTCTCGACAGACGGCATTCTGGGACGCGCCCGAACACACACTCTGAGCGCAATACAACAAAAAAGAGCAAAAAAAGAGAAACAAAAAAAAAGTGCCATGCGGAGGACCCACCCACATGCCTCCGGACTCCACATAATATCAATATGCGCCACTTCCATTACGGCGGGGCCCAGGGATGAGCAGTGGCCAACTTCCCTAATGGCAAAATGATTAGCTAATGCTAATTCAGGAGCAATTTGAGCAGGGCGCCAGAAGGGCACGCCAACATGCACAGCAGAATACAATGAGGTTGCCTATGGTGTCTATATAAATATATAAATATATATATAAATATATATATATATATGCGCAGTATATACGTTGTCGTATGCCAACAGAGGATAGTATGCAGTGTGCCGCACAAACCTGCGGCTGTAAAAACATTAGATGCAAATGTAATGAAGCAATGAGGGTGTGTTTAAGGGGAACATATTGACTCAGCGGAGGATGCCCCAATAGGGGAAAGAAAGAAAGAAAGAAAGAAAGAAAGAAAGAAAGAAAGAAAAGAAAAAAGAAAAAAGAAAGAAAGACAGAAAGGGGGAAAGAAAAGAAAAGAAAAGAAAAAAGAAAAGAAAAGAAAAGAGAGAGAGCGAAAAAAAGAGAAAATGGGCGATGGAGAAAGCTCTGCAGTGAGTGGAAAAGGAACACTGTGGAGGTCAATAGGAGCTAATTTTTGCAGTGTCGTTGCCGTTGGGTTCATTAGCAGTATTGACAGGACCATGATAAATTCATTGTTTTCTCAAGTTTGTCTGCAGTCACTGCTTCTAAGTACTTCGCTGTTATCAGCCACAACACCACTCTCATCCACACACCCCTCGCTCCTCTCCTCTCCTCTCTCCTCTCCTCTCTTCTCTGCCTCCCTCCTTTTCTCTTCTCTAAAAAATTTTTTGCTTTCATTTCACAGTTCGCTTTCAGTATTATGCCGTATTTTACACTGCTTATCTGTAACAGTCTGTTTCTATGACATCTCTGACACACCTTTGTTGTCTGTGTTTGCAGTGTATGTGTGTGTGTGTGTGCGCATATGCATGGGTTTGTATGTGTACTTTCCACACGCATGCATGTACAGTATATATATGCGTATGTGTATAAAACAATATGCCAGTGTTGGTATAAAGGCAGACAGGTGAAATTAATAGTGTCTGCTATCTGCTCTCCCTGCAGGTTGAAACACCCCTCCCCTCCTTCTTCTTCTTCCTGGGCGCAATGCCAGCCGTGCACCTACCGCTACCACTCCGGCCCTCCACCCTTGGCTGCCCCCCCGACTCAAAAATGCTTTGCTAAAGCTGGTAAAATGGAACCAAATCAACTGTTCAATGGATTTGGTCCCCTTCAACCAGCTGTAGCTGCGCATTGATCACCCCAGTGGTACCAGCGGGCCAGAACCAGTCAGCCAGCCAGCCAACACCTGAGCCTTTTCCACCCGACGCAGTAGCGCCTTCTGATCCGATGTGCTTTTTCTCTTTGCACCGTCGGATCCAGCAGTGGACGACCGGCCGGACGGAACCTACTGATTCAGGAAAAGGGGGATAAGTGGCGGAGGGGGACAGTGCAGCCCGACCCTCTAAAGGCCATCTAAATAGCCCCTATAGTGCACATCGGCACATCGACACCACACCATACCGCAGCCACCACCACCACACCGCGCTCCTCCCTCATTAACACGCTGCAGCTATTGTCCTATACAAAGCTCTCTATGTAAGCCACGCAGGTGAGTGTCGGATTCATTTCATTAATTGCTGCCGGTGTTCCTACACACACACACACAACACACAAACATACATACAAACACACATACAAACAGACACACACACACACACACACATACAAACACACATAGAAATGGCCACACACACACACACACATACATATAAACACACATCCACACACACTTGGTCCCAGACATACACACAAAAACGATGGACTGTTTTCATGTCCTGTATGTATTCACCCACCATCAGTACCATTGGACTAGGGTCTTATCATTCTTTATGGCAAAGGATTGATTTTTTGTCTCCTGTGTCAGCAAGGAAAAGACGGGGGATGTGCTTGTATATATTGGTATGTGTGTGTGTGTGTGTGTGTGTGCGCGTGTGTGTGTGTGTGCCTGTGTCTGTGTGTGTGTGTGCCCGTGTGTCCGCGTGGATGTATGGTGGGGGTTGTCTGCATAAGTAAAGAAGTCATTTCTTTTTTTTCCACTTGCTGTGATTCTTAATGCAGGAGTCTGATCAATAAAAGCTCATCCTGAAGTTCATAAACTGCTGAAGTGGTCTTTGCTTTGATGTGGGGCTCTTTCAGAAGGGGGGGGCAGTGTGTGTGTGTGTGTGTGTGTGTGTGTGTGTGTGTGTGTGTGTGTGTGTGTGTGTGATGGTGGGTGGGGGCTGGGAGGGGGGGTGTAAACGGGGGTAGGGATGGGAGGGGGTGATGGATGGAGGACAAATGGAGGGTTGGGTGGGTGGGTGAGAGGGGGGGGGTACTAAAAGAGGGGAGGGCTGTGTTTGGAAAAGAGGGAGGAGAGGGATGATGAGGGGAAATATGCAGAGAGCAGCAGAGAGGATGGGGAAAGGAAGAGAGGTGAGAGAGTGCCAGAATGAGTGACAGAGAGAGAGCGCGGAGAGATCGAGGGAGAGAGGGAGAGAGGGAGAGAGGGAGGCTTTGGAGGGCCTGCAATAAGCCTATCTATAAGGCAGCAGATCCTTCACGGAGGGAGACAAGAGGAGATACGGTCCACCTCCATCTTAACCTCCGCCACTGCCTCAACCTCCACCTCCAAACTCCCCAACCTGGTCAGCTGCCCGGCAACCTCATCACCGTCAGAGCCCATGACAACAAAAGTCACCTTACCACCTCCAGCCTGGTGGCCTGTTTTCCTCTCCCCCCCGCCCCCCCCCACCGGCTGCCTCCCCAGGACTCTCTGTATCTCTCCATCTCTACTACTCCTCCAGCTCCTTCCTCATCCTCCTCCTCATCCACATCCCAGGCGATGCATCTTGGGGCCCCGGTTTCGAAAATCTCCTGTCCTCCCCACTCCATCTCCCCCCTCCTCGCCTCCCTGTGTCGGCGGGTATCTCTGCGGCAGTGAAGGTGTGACAGATGTTTTAATGTGGCCACGATTCCTTATCACTTCCCCCGGCTGAGAGCTCAATTTGCGTCCCTCCCCAGTGATAGATGGCAGCCTTGGGCTTCCCAGGGAGCGCTAAGCAAACGACAGACTTCCCCCCCCACACACACACACACACACACTCCCTCTCCGCCGATGGACAGAGCAGGCAGACAGGGAGGGGTGGAGGTGGAGAGATAGGAGGGAGGGAGGTAGGGAGGAGCTGGCATGGTGATGGGTGGGGGGTTGTGTGGGGGGTAAATCATTTAGTTGGTGTGGAGGCCGGACAGGCTTATGTCTTTTTTATGGGATTATCAAAAGAAAATGGCAACTCCGGCCATTGATGGAGGGGGATATCAATCTGGGGTTTTAGCATGCACATTCGCAAGCACAGACACACACACACACACACATACACATACACACCAACACACACATACAGTACCCATGCAAGCACACATGTACAAACTAATATTCTTATTGGCTGAGGGAACCTTGACCTTAACTGAACCTCATCTTGAAATCATATACCACGGCAACAGGTGGACAGAAAAACACCATTAACTCCCACTCCGCAACTGCCTCATTCAATCTACCCCCACCCCAACCCCACCCCACCTCCACCCCATCTCACCCCCACCTCCCCCATTCCTAAGAGGCCATCAGTCAGTCCAGTGGCCCAACAGCTGATGTATATACAATCTCATGTCAACATAAATCACCAGCACTTCACCAGTCCATTCAGCCTGCATGGCTATGACGTAACCCTTACAGCGCCGCCACACACACACACACACACACACACTCTACTGAAACAGGCATAGTGGGGTCAACGCAGCAGGCCAACATCCCCCACATACACACACATACACACACATACACACACACATTCCTTTGACCACAAAGAGTGCTGCTGGGGCTCTATATCACTAAAAAAAACCCACCACCCCACCACCCCACCACCACCTGCCTTCACCTTTCCCCACCACCGCATCGCCTCCACCCTGGTCACCATAAAAAAGGGGAGATGCGTCCAGAGACTGCGCAGAACCCCCCCTGCGCAGCTACTCGCCATAATATAATATGATAACTCTGCCCTTTGCCGAACATCGATTTATCGCCTGAGTGACATTGGGGCGTGGGGGAGCAATGTGCCAAGTCACATAAAACAATGGCCGACATTTTAATACTGGAATTGAAATCGGGGCGGTGCTGGAGTCAGGGGGTGTGAGTTGGCTGGTTGGAAAGGAGCAAGGCTGTGTAAGTGGCATAGCTGTGTGTGTGAGTGTGTGTGTGTGTGTGTGTGTGTGTGTGTGTGTGTGTGTGTGTGTGTGTGTGTGTGTGTGTTGCGCGCGCGTATGTGTGTGTGTGCTAATGTTTGTGTGTGTGAGAGACAGAGAGTGTGCCTATTTAGAGGTGTGGTAGTGTTTGTGGGATGGGGCAAAGAAACACCAACAGGATGCAATGGAGAGTCCTGGCTCATTATTCACACTGTATTGATGTTTGACCACATTCATCACACACCATGTGACACGACCTGATGAGCGATGAGGACGCCCTCTCCCCACCTCTCTCTCCTTCTGTCTCTCTCGCACTCCATCACCCACACACACACACCCAAATATACACATCAACACACACACACTGAGCTGTATACAATACCATACGTAGCCATTTTACATCTATCATCTTATCACATATATATCTGGTCTCTGGTCTTTCTCATTTTTACATATACTGTATGCAGTTCATACATACATACATAACATATATACACACATACATACATTCATACATGCATGTATCTACACACATGCAAACATAAGTTCACACATGCAGACATATACAGGTGTACATAAATACATACATACATACATACATACATACATACATACATACATACATAC
This sequence comes from Setipinna tenuifilis, assembly GCA_030347295.1. Lineage (NCBI taxonomy): Eukaryota > Metazoa > Chordata > Actinopteri > Clupeiformes > Engraulidae > Setipinna > Setipinna tenuifilis. The sequence continues at coordinate 13,236,905 of CM059270.1, forward strand.
ATATATACATACATACATACAAACATTCGTACAAACACACACATATGTACATACATGCATAAATATATACAGTATACATACATACATAGTTTCATTCATATTTGCTTACCCTCACTGCTATGTCTCTTCTGCACTTCCTCTTCTCCTCATCATCTCAACATCTCTCCATTCATCACAACACCTTCTCGCCCACCGCTAGCCAAAGAGCTCCCACTATAACTCCACTTGCCACTCATTACATAAGTAGGGAGCTGTGGGCAAGCCGATCAATTACATATGTATGACATTGAGCTAATATTACTGCACGAGGCATATGATCCCCTTGTCTGCGCTAAGTCTATATGAGCAGGGCCCCGGAGCATTGTTGCTGAAGAGGAACGGCTTTAATGCGGAGCCTTAATCACTGTCCAGAAGCACCTGCGCTCTGTCTTTCAGAGTGGGCCAAGGCCGATCCGAAAGACGACGCATTAAGATGTGTTGAAATGACTGCAAAGACATGGAGATACTGTTCACGCATTGGGCTAATGGCAACAAAGTTGTTTTTCTGTTTCTCTTTTCTGGCAGTCTCAGCAGGCGCACGATTTCATGCCCCCGATGTGTAATTGGAACGCCTCAGCTAACAATTAGCATTACAGGCGAAAACTCATTTGATAGCGGAGTACTGCTCGAATTCAAAGCAATTACTTCAGAATTTGGAAAGAGTGTGTGGCACAAAAGGAGGGCTATTAGCATTGTGATTCACTATGCGACTGCATAGTATGAGAGGCTCCTTCCAAAGATATATCTCAGCCACATTTTTCCATTTGTGCTGATATGAAATATGGAAACATAAACTGCGCTGTAACATTCCTGAGGTGAGTGAGTGGTGAGAAAAAAAACTGAAAGAAAGAAAAGAAAAGAAAGAGATGATTTAATTTTGCTTTACAACAATATCTCATTAACAGTCAATATTTACACGAGTGCAACATTCGCACAAAGACTCACACCGTTAATTACAACTAGCTGCTAATCTTGCCTTATTGGACAGCTAGCTGATGTACACACAAACTGGAGGGAAAAAAAAGCTGAGCACGTTTGCTTATCCCGTGTCACGGACTTCTTTTAACGTAATTAGAAGCTTGAGGGACGACCTTCTTAAGCATTAATCCAAACATTGATCGCGGAAAATCCTAATAAAGCCCTCCCCAATGATATATTTAGGAAAATAAACCGCTCGAGAAGAGGCATGGCATTTCCAGCGGAACGAAGGGCCTGAAAAATTTTCAGGTGAATATATGATGTCCTCTCGCCTGGATAATAACTCAAAAGGGATCGGAACGGCATTAATCACGGGACCTCTCAGGTTGTGAGTGTGTGGTTGAAGCTTGTCGGATAATAGCATCCTTAATTCAAACACAGTGATGGGGAGAGGAAAGAGAGAGAGAGAGAGACTAAGAGAGAAAGAGAGAGGGGAAAAGAGAGAACGACTGAGATCGAGAGAGAGCGAGAGAGAGAGGGGGGAAAAGAGAGAGAGAGACTGAGTACGAGACAGAGCAAGAGAGAGAGAAGCAGGAGGCCATCAGTCATGCTTTCAGATCACTGATAATATTAGGGAGTCCAACATGAAAGTGGGCAATGACGGATGACGAAAAGACATGACTGCCTTCTGCCCGAGCTAAGCCTGGTCTCTGTAAAAACATATTGATTGATCTTAAACTCTCTCTCTTTCTTTCTCTTGCTCTCTGTCAACCACCACCCCCCACTCTTAATAAGTCCTTCTTCAAAGGAAAGGAGAAAGGGGGGAAAGGAAGAGCTGCAACACTTCATCGCCAGTGTCATAAATAAAGGCCTGGTAGATATTCAATCAACTGCTAAACTGACATCCTGTATCAGGCAAAGTGAAAGTCAATGGAGGTGCAGCCAGGAGGTCTTTCTTGCTCCATCTCTGTCCTCTCTCTCTCTCTTTCTCTCGCTAGCTCTCTCTCTCTGTCTCTGTCTCGCTAGCTCTCTCTCTCTCTCTCTCTCTGTCTCACATGAAATCCTTTTTTCCCTCTTTCTCTTTTTCTGTCTCTCTCTCTCCCCCATTTCCTCTTATTCTCCCCTCAATCTATGTCCTACTCCTACTACATGCCAGAGACAAAGACACAAATGCTGTACAAACATTTATTCATGGAAATAAATCCTGATAGATCCATTTTGGCATGCAATCAAAAGTAATCACTCTGAGGATGTACACAAGCTGAGAAATGTACCTTGATTATGTGCCGGGGGTTTTCTCACTAAAGAAAAAATGCATCTAGCTAAGCTAATAAGCGTGACGAAATTTTGAACAGGGATAAAAGAAATACGAGTGTGTAAATTCACAACGCTGTATTTTACTCGCCAGACCTGAGTCAGCAAAGGCAGTTATTACGGTCTGAAAGCCCTACACACACCACTATGCACTTATCGTCACTGGGTCCTATATATGGAAGTGCAAGAGAAGCACCTGGAGAATAAGAGACAACTGATAAGCTCTATAGTACAGAACATGTTAGGGCCTCCCAGATTTCAGAACTAATTAGTCAGATGTCCACGGAATTTCTAGGTGCGAGGTTTCACTTTGAATTAAACT
>CM059270.1:13251997-13256997 GCA_030347295.1 Setipinna tenuifilis
TAAAGGAGGTAAAAAGAGAGCTAGCAATGGCTAATATGAGAAGTTAGTATACTGTGTGAGAGGTAAACAAAAAGTGCATATGAGAATTAATGCTAATTGTTGTGGGCAGTTTATTTGGCCTGTGGGGCAATATGATAGTTTCAGACATTTGAAGCTGAACTTGAGCTGAGCTGTGATATAATCGGGTAGCCGCAGAATGTACTGTACGGTACGTACCGTACTACTTATTTGTGTTGTAGCAGTATCATCCTCTGAGAGAGTTCGCTCTCTAGTTTAGCACCATAGAGAATGCACCACAGGTTACTCTGCATACTATAGATCATCCATGACAGAATCTGTAACTGGAGCAATTTTTTTTTTTTTTTCGCAAATGAATCAGTAATATGTGTGAAGCAATATGTACAATATGTGTGGAGCTCCTATAGGGGACATTATCCCTATCTAGAGGATCTGCCATTGGGTGCATCCCATTTCTATGTTCCTGCATGCTGGCCTGACCTACTTCAGGGACATTCCCCTGCAGAACAAGCAGCTCTTGCTGCCGAACAAACCAGAACAGCCCCAATTTACACATCGGAGTCCTTCAAAATCCTCAATGTGTCTCTCAAATGCAAAATAAATAAATAAATAAATAAATGATGGTGTTCTTTAATCAATCATTAATAATCTACCTTTCAATCTAATCTTCAATCATTTTCCATTTATCCTTCAATAAATGTTTTAATATGTCTTTTATTGTGTCAATATAACCATGACATTTAAATTGAATGGGGTTTTGTAATAACAAACATGGTTTTTCATGTCTTTAATAATTAGGCATGAGGGCTAGATTGAGGCATATAATTTTTAATAACCACTACTTTAGTGTAGCCTCTAAGGGACGCATCAGACATATGAACTATAACTCATTTATAGTGGAGCACCACCTAGTAAATGACAACAATGTAGAAATGTACAACTTGTGCTAAAGAGGCTTAAAGAAAGAAACATTGTGTTGTATAAATGCTCAATGTAGATGTGCAAAAAGCAACACAGTTTGGATATCAAAACGTGTTAATCTTTTTCTGTAAACCACAACAATGGAAATAATGGTCCACAAAAATGACCCCACAAGGTCCATGTTTAAAAACGTCAAAAGCTTGGATGAAATCAACTAAGTCTAAAATTCTCACTTGTGCCACTACACCTACCACTAAGACAGGGGCATCTGAACAGAAGCTAAGCACTCTCTCTGGATTAGCACAAGGGCAGGCCTGCGTGTAATGCTGGGGAACAGAGGTTTGTCCACTGCTCCAGTGGCTCCATGATTTCATGGGGTAAAGGCATAAGCCAGAGAGGGTCTCTAAGCAGAGCTTTGCCTCATATAAGAGCTGAACCCAAGAAGCTGAGAGGATCATCTAAGCCATTCATGATGACAGAACTCTGTGATGGTGGAAGGTGGAACGCTTCCTCTCACTTGTCACCTTGGATGTAAATGTGTCACTGTGTTACATAGGGTCCCAGGGAGGTCCATGTGGGGGACACACTCCTGATTTCCTGAGAGTTTAATGTGATCTTGTGAGGAGATGTCAGCATCTACTGCTTCTGTTCTTCAGAGGAGTTTAGTGGTGACTGCAGCAGTTGGTGAGGAAATTCAGCTGTCATCAAAATAGACATCTAACAAACTCTTGGGCAGCTGCTCCATACACTGCCTAGTCTGTTCATGCTGCAATGTGTCACTGCTCAAGTCCAGGTCACTCAGAACACTGGCACAACCTTCAGTATAAAATGCATCATCTCATCTCTGGCTGCAGCAGTAAGTCATGATTATAAGCCATCATTAACATAGACATCTCTCCTAAGTTCACAGACAGCTGCTTCATACTTTGCCTGACCTGTTCTTCCCAATTTTCTCTGAACTTAAATTACAGCAGTTGAAAAGGGGTGGTTGACAAGGCCCTGGACTAAAAAAAAAAGAAAAAAAACAGATATATGCAAAGCACAGGCAAGGGCTTTTGAAAAAAGTAGTGCACTTTTACATGTGTACACATATACAAGCAATGACAGACAGACACACACTTACAGTACACACACCCACACACATTGCATTACACTTAGCAGGCGCTTTTATCCAAAGTGACTTTCAAAAGGGGACAAACGCATATGCATACACTGAAACACACACACACACACACACACACACACACACACACACACACACACACACACACACAACTAGAGCTGCATACAATCACATAAATGCAGAAATACATGTACAGAAATATGTGGTTTTACTGAAATATGATCATTTACAGATGCCCACACTACAAATCACAATACAATGTGCACACAGACACAGATGCAGTCACAACGCGCGCGCACGCACACACACACACACACACACACACACACACACGCACACACACACACACACACACACACACACACACACACAAACACACACACTGTCAGGGATTACTGTGTAAGTCAGTTTTCTTGTGTATTTGTGACAACAAAACAGTTTCCCACACAAGCACATAAACTTTCCTCCTAAACTCAGTGGTGCACTTGCTCTCATCGTTATCCTGATGCCAGAACGAATCAGAGGGTGGGTCTGTCTTGTGGTCTGACAAAAAGCAGTCAAACATCTGCTGTGTAGTGGCCATAGTCATAGTTATTGCTGTTTACCAGAGGCACATCGGCAGCCCAAACAGGCTGTTGGTGAGGTTAACTGCCAATTGCAACAAGAAACAAGTTAACATTGCAGATGTCAACCAGGTGGGTAAAGGGATTTTTCCCCACATAAGCGCAGTGTAGCAAAGGGCAAGTTCCCTAGCCCTGGGTCTTAAGGGTACCAAACATGTACTCTGACCACAACTCCAAAGAGCCAGGCTCATTAGTATGGTGATCAAAACACATCCTCAATCGTAGTGATGGCACTCCATCACACTGTCCTCCTCATCCACTTCACACACACTCAGGTGACCCTCACGGATCTCGTGAGGCAACACGGTAACTACCAAAATGAAGGCAAAAGCAGCATGAGACACAAGACAAACTCACTTATATGTGCAGATGAAACTTTTTATTTCATTTTTAGATGATTTGGCACTTTTATCTAAAGCACTGTGTAAAATAATTAAATAAATAAATCCATTGCAAGTGTTCAAGAAAATCCTTTACAGTTTTTACCAATCATTTTCACGCGTTTTGCAGGGCAATGTTCACTTTTGCAAAACTCTTAACACAGTGTGCTGTACCAACATGCGTTTTAACACATCAATTAACATTTGCTGCAAAATGCGCTACAGCAACCTAACTATAACACACGCTGTCAGTCAGTAAGTCTACAATGCCAGTCAATGTACACTAACCTAAAAAATGCAAACAACTTGAAACAAATCACTTAAAATCTAGCCTCTGTCTGACAGTATGGCACATTACTGATATGTTTTGTAAATACACACTTTATCAAACAATCTAAGTGACATTTGTATGTATTCATGCACCTTTGATAATAGAATAAAGAGTATAGGCTATACCTATACAGTTTACTAATGAATTACAGTATTTTGTGTAAAGTACCACATGTATTAGAAAATGTTGATGCGAATCACAAGGTGTTTTTCAGTGGATTTTCTATAGTTCGCAATTTTTCTGGATTCTAACTGCAGTACACATTTCAGAACTGAAGATAAATTGTGTCAATCAAATATGCACAATCATTCAAACAGAAAACACATCACTCCAGAAACACACCAGGATGAACTGTAACATGTGATACCTTCACCCTGTGCTTACACATAACCACATTGTGTTCCACTGCAGGAAAGGTGAACGCCCATTACCTGCATCAATTAGAGTATGTTTCACTGCAAAATAATGTACATGTACGGTAATATGTGTTGTACATGTAAATGTATGAAAATATTAGCCTGGGCCCGCCCATACTGCCTGTGATGCTACATTGAGGGAGACTTGCCAGACCAAGCTCTGTCTACAAGCTTGGTGCGACAGCCAGGCTATGTAAATATAGTCATCCATAGAAGTCGTTTTTGGCCCTACCTACTGTAATGCTGATCCATGGTGCTGCTGCATTTTGGATAAACCATGATAAAGCCTACAGTACATACTGGTAATGGAATACACAGCAAATCCAATAACAACTTTCTACATCACAATGTTTTGCCCATAAACATGCAAATGTAACCTCTTTGTTTACCTGTTACGTAACAAGCTATAAAAATAAAAAAATATTATAAAGAAATACACACGTAAGTGTAAAAGTGCTAAATATCAATAATTATTTGGCTAAAAGATGCCTCAAGCACATTATTTATCTTTTGTGTGACAAAATGCAAAATGCTGTGCTTTGTTACACTGTATTGTATTGCTTTTAGGTTTTGGTCCTAGAGTTAACTGTTTTGATAAGAGTATCCAAATGTCTGAAAATTTAGCTGTAGTTGTACATAATTTTGTTGGTCGTGAACATTAAATGAGAGAAGTATTTATGAATTTTGGTCGAAGTGGTGATTGAACGCAATTGTGTGAAAGCAACGCGAAAGAGAACGTAGTTTGTCTCCCATAGACTTTGGTTCATGCAAATGTGTTAAGAGTTTTGCAAAAGTGAACATTGCCCTGCAAAACGCGTGAAAATGATTGGTAAAAACTGTAATTGAAGAGAATTTACAATGTAGCAACAGCACTGATTCCTGCAACTGCCTCTTTGATCTCTCACCTTGACCTCTAATTTACCTATTACATACACTGTATTTCACCATTTTATACACCCTTTGGACAATAGACCTTCACCCTTGTCACCTCTCACATATCATTTGTTACGTTATAACATGCAGAATGTGTGTATGTGGGGCATGAAATTAGTGCACATTAAGTGATTAAAAGGAGAATCTGGGCAATATAAAAAGAATGTAATGGTCAATGTATTGTGATAAAATACTGCCTAGCTGGCCCCTCATAGAATAGTGATGGTGCCTGTGTGTGTGTGTATGTGTGTGTGT
>CM059270.1:13261997-13321997 GCA_030347295.1 Setipinna tenuifilis
AAAAAACAAAAAACAAAACAAAACCACAATATGAACTAAAAGTATTTTTCTTCCTGATCGGCCAGGCCAGAGATCATAGCCTGGCTGGTGAGCAGGTCAGGCACTTTTATCGACACCATTGCTCTTTCTCGCAGTGGGGCTGTGTGAGGATGTGCACAGTCTCAAACAGCTGTGGCTGGCACACACACACACACACACAGACACAGACAAACCACACACACCCACACGCACACACACACACAGACAAACCACACCTCATCTTTTGGAGATCACCAAGCTGAAATAAAACATGACAGGAAATGTAAATGGCACATACAGCATGGTGCAGACGTAAGGGATATTTCCCATTTGATAACCTCTCGCCATATTTTGCATTCAGCAAGATGCACGCTGGAAGACAGAGGCTATAATGTGGATGCAGATTAAGCCTTTATATACACACAGCCACTTTAGCACATCCAAATGTTTTCTGCACAGCATATTGTGTCGACTGACAGCATGTGTAACTAAGCTGCCACTCTTGCCTTCACAGTGATGGATTCGCTCAAAGGCGAATGCAGCTCTATGAGTCGTGCATGACTCTGTTTTTTCTCTCTCTCTCTCTTTTTTTTCCCCCTCTATGCATCTGTTCTACACTGCAGTCCTAGAGTAGTTTATGCCTTCTCCACCACCCCCCACCCCCCAGCTCTCCGAAGTGCATACATTCCCCCCCCCCCCCCCCCCCCCCTTTTTATCTCTCCCTGGGCAGTGGTCATCACTCCTCTAAATCTCCGGGTCACCGGTCTGTGTTCTGTGTAATTAGCCGGACGCCTTTATCTTGCTAACGTCTTCCTGCTGGCCACAGATCAGTTCCAGGTCACATTCTGAGCAACTTGAGCTCAGTTGGAGTTTTCGTGCAGCCTCTGAAATGGCTGCCCTCCCTGAGCACTGTGGGGAGCAGCCATTTTAGTTATCATCATTACTTTATTTAAATGCTTCAAGAATGTGTGAGTTCAGGACACAAAAACGTAACTTAAAAATTGCAAAAAAAAAAAAAAAACACCTAGTCCCTGGTAGAAAAGCAGACAGAGATGTGCACACCTAATGTGACATAATATGAATAATGAAACATAATATTTTCAGGCCCTTAAACAACTGCAGTAAAGAAACAAGGTTTGGTAATGACAAACAGGGTGGTTTCCATAACTAGCTAATTTTATCTAACCGATATGTAGTTACTAAACTAAATAAACCATAGCAAGTTCCACGGCTAACTATTGTTGTGGATTTCCATTTACTATGTTAAATATTGCAGACAATATCATTGCATAAATTCTTTGTAAAGATGTGATGTATGATTGCACGTGGCACATGTGATGGCATAATACTGTTTGATAGTGAGCCAACCATATGGCGCACAGAAACACACGCAGCACACTTTAGGCACAAACACAAAATGGAGTAAAAATGAAATGAGGGATAAAAGGAGACTGACTGCAGGAGAAGAGGAGTTGTTACTGGATGCTAATTTGGAGATATTTCATACTTAAGTCTTTGGGATCACATCCAAATTGTTCAACACCAGAAAAGATGATGTAGCTGTCCCTCTTTTTGTCTCTCCTTCTCTCTTTCTTTCTTTCTTTCTTTGTCTCTCTCTCTAACACACACACTCACACACACACACACACACACACACATAGAGAGAGAGAGAGAGAGAGAGAGAGAGAGAGAGAGAGAGAGAGAGAGAGAGAGAGAAAGCATCGTGATCTATTCAGTATACATCTTACTACATAGGCAATGATCTCAAACTCATTCTATGCCAACACACAGGGATCTGGGTGCTTCATCATTTGCGAGAAAAAGATAAATATGCTCAGAGCAAGTAGGATAGTGTTGTGAGTGCAAAAAGTAGCTTCAGTGGTTATAGTTAACTAAATGATGTCTGAAGAATGTAACTTATTTATAGTATAAAGACACACTGGGGTAGTCACATGATTCCTGAGATGTAGAGATAACTCTAGAGTCATGGTGAGGAAGAGGGGATTTAAAATGCTCTCAAGAGATTACTGGAGAAGTGACAATTACTGGATGCATTTCAAACACGTGTAGCCCATTCGTCTATTTAAACCCATTTTTGCAATACCAAGAGACAAGACTCGATGCAGTGGCAATTGCATTTATAGGAAATAAAAATGCTTGCAAAACAGAGAAACATAGGGTTGGGGGAAGGGGGGCAGAGAGGGGGATGCATTTAAATTCATGCTTTTACATATTGTTCTTTGATTTTATTTTTTGTTAAGTACATTGAACTGCCTTTGTGTATGGAATGTGCTATACAAATAAACTTCTCTTTCCTTGCCTTTACAGAAGGAGAGACAGAGCGAGAAAGAGAGAGAGAGAGAAAGAGAAAGAGAGAAGAGAGAGACATACACAAGCAAAGGTAAAGCTATCTTAGACTTGACACTGGTCAGATATATATGAGAGGATGAAGTAGGATTAGCATAGGGGATCAATTCCTCTGTTGGGTGTAATTATTATAGGGGGCCTCGGGGGAGAGAGACACAGGCAAAGGTCCCCAGACTCAAAACACAACACTGTCTCAAAACACAACACTGTCAGCAGAAGCACTTGCGCGTGAACACACACACACACAAACACACACACAGACACACAGAGAAGAGAAAGAGAGAGAGAGAGAGAAAGAGAGAGAGAGAGCAAAAGAAGCCGAAGGTGAGGTGAAATGGTAAAATGTTGTTCTGTAGTTGTGATCCGCGACATCTTATGTTTAATATGCATGAAGAGAAGACTGGGTTTAAGCTGATTTTATTCAAGCAAGGTCATATCCTACATAAACATCACATACCTCTATCATCATTCAGACACACGTGTGTATGAAGGGGCCACAGTCATTCACCTGCCTGTGCTCTTCGACTGTGTGTGAGTGTGTGTGTTTGTGTGCATGTGTGTGTGTGTGTGTGTTTTCGTGTGTGCGCACACACACGTGCATGTGTGTGTTTGCATGTATGTGTGTGTTTATCCTGCTCTCTCTCCCTCAATGTAATCTTCTGATTTGTTGGATTGACCCCACTTAATTCAATGGAACAGAATCGCTGTGACAGCAACACTGAATGGATTTTCAATGCGCTGCACCTGCTCTAATAAGTTTAAGGATAACCTCCCTCCAGCGAACCAGGAGGGTGAGAGGAATCCTACTGAAGACATGGGATGCACACAAATACCAACTTAGACATCTGGGGTCCTCGTGTACTAACAATTGCATGGAATTCTTAATAAAATATTCCATACATTCATAGCTGGAAAGTTCCATATGCACAAAAAAAAATCAGATGTATTAAAATGTTGCAAGTCTTCAACATACAATTGCAACATTTTGCATACATTTATATTGTGTATACACACTGGATACACGCTAATCCCCTTAAAATAAGGTGCCAATAAATGCCATCAAGCACCAGTATACATTCTGAAATTGTCTGATTGCTTGGTTTTATGACTTTCGCCTGTAGTGCAATGCACTGGTGAAGCAATTCTGAGATTTGCCATTTCAATGGATCTCCTCTGAGTGTCGCCAACTCAGAAAAACGCATTAGAAAACGTACCATACGCCAAGGGAGAAGCTTCCATGTGGGAACGTACATTCTCAGTTCACTTGTAGTACATCCGACCCTAAACGTGAAAGACACAAGGGTTTTGTACGCAACTTTAGTATATGAGGCCCATGGTCTTCTTTCTGTGCATGTACCCATCCAAAGGCATAGCCTTGATGAAAAAAAGGTTTCGTAACTGAGTGTTTACACCTTATGTTTACTGAGGCATTCTGGCTCCCATAGGACCCTTTGTCTACTGGGTATGTAAAAGCCAAGGTGACCCACACACACAGTCCATGTCTCAATCAGCAACTTTTTTGGCAACAATGAACCTGGTGCTTGCTTGCTCTAAAGTAATTTTCGGACTACTATCTGTCCAGCATTGCGAAGCTGGATATTCCTCTCCATTTAATCTGTCTGTGGTTATTACTGCAAAGCGGCCAAGATCCTTCACAAGGATAAATCCTCAGACAATATTCTCCTGGTTAGCAACAGGAAAGTGTTTCAGTGATATGAAAGTCCGTGTGTGGATACACACTGCATCATCGTTCGTTTCCTTTGAGAGTAATGCTTTAATCGCAAACAATTTTGAAGTCATTAAACATCGTCAGGAGTAACTCATTGCACTGCAGAAACGACTCAAATGTTACAGTCTGACCTCTACTGGTCGCAACACAAAATTACAACAGAAAAAGTCCACACGAATTTAACAGGGAAAAATTGCTATAAACCTTTCTGGTCATTCTCACACGGATCGATACATATTATAGTTTAGAAATGTTTACTTCATAGACATGCAGAGGCTAAGACGCTCTTAGACTTGTCGACAGGCGTGTTTGCGAGGCTATTTGTTGGGCGTTTACTGTGTCCCCAGTAAGCAATCCCTGCTCCTTTTAGCACTAAACATCTTTCACATCAGGAAAAAGAGCCAGACAGTCTGATCCTCATAAAGTCGGCCTCGTAATTTTGCGTTGTTTCAGCCTTTCACTTTTTTATTCCTCAGCAACAATAACCAAAGTGGTTGTCATTGTTTCACATAAATCTGCAAGAAAGGCTTACAGATGCAAGACACAGATGTGTGTGTGTGCGTGTGTGTGTATGTGTGTGTGCCTGTGTCTGTCTGTGTCTGTGTATAAACGAGAGTCTGTGTGCGTTTATGATTACCCTGCTGTATAAAGTTTCAGTGCTGCCTATATGGCAGACTAGGCCTGGCCCTATTTTTGTCCTTTCATCTCTGGGTGCACGTTTGTCTATCGGCTAGTTATGACCGTGATAGAATACCCTACCCCCCCCCCACTTTGTGTGTGTGTGTGTTTGTGTGTGTGTGTGTGAGAGAGAGAGACAGAGTGAGTGAGAATGTGTATGTGTGTGTGAAAGAGAGACGGAACTACTAAACGAGTGTGTGTGTATGTGTGTGTGTGTGTGCGCGTGTGAGTGCATGCCTGTGTGTGTGAAAGAGAGTGAGAGCGGCAGAGAATGAATGAATGTGTATGTGTGTGTGTGTGTGTGTATCAAAGAGAAAGAGAGAGAGAAATAGTGAGTAGGTGAATAAGTGTGTGTGTGTGTGTGTGTGTGTGTGCGTGCATGCTGACACGGGCAGTTGACCCATTGTAAGTGTAATTCTTCAGATGCCCAGGCACTGGAGGTGTTGTCCTGCGGCAGGCTCAGAGGCTCACTGACCTCAGTAAGGTGATCGTGGGCCCTGAAGCCTAACGTGCAAAAAGCCGCCTCATTAATTCTGCCGTACCTCAGAAAAGACTCTATTACCGGAGTGCACGAATCTTACTGCTGAGAGCAGCCATTCCCGCTCACATTGATTTCTTTTTTTTCTCACCACATCTCTCTCTCTCTCGCTCTCTCTCTCTCTCACACACACACACACGCACACTCATTCGCTCACTTACACTGTGTGTGTGTGTGTGTGTGTCTTTCTCGCTTTCTCTCTCTCTCTAACTCTAGCTCTGTTTTTCAAATTCTATACAGCCTCACAAGACTGGGCCCTGTATTGAATCATCCGAATATCCTAATGCTGCACTGATGAATGCTAACTCGACAAGGGCCTTGGTAAATGATTAATGAAGATGCTATGGCTAGACCTACCCTGTAAATCAACCTCCTCGTCGCAGTGGCCTCGGTTAGGCTAACTAGTGACGGGATATTAATCAAAGACACTGTACTTGCACCATGTGCACAAACGGTCAGGCTTTTGACAACAATGAACACCACAGTGGGATTAAGGAAGAAAGGTTAATTTTGTTATTTATCATAACCCGTACCATGTTGAACTGGAATGGTTTTTTTTTTAAAAAGGAGAGTGAGAGAGAGAATGACAGAGAGAGACAGAGACAGAGACAGAGTCAGAGAAAGAGGAAAAAAAACCCTGAAAAGTTAAAGTGTAATCCAGAATTCCAGTAAGCCACAAGGAAATAAATCAAAGAGTACTATTAAAAGTCCACGGCAAAAAAAAATAAGAGATTGTGGGTCAGGCTCACGTGAGCTTAGCTGTCTGATAAGGACTGTGAATTGCTAAAAAATAAAACAATAAGGAACAACAGCAACGGGTATAGTCCAGGGTACAGTTTCACATCACCTGCTTCAGATACTTTAAGTGGAATTTTTTAAACATAGACTGGCACAACGAGAAACTCAACCGACATATTCAGCTTTTAGACTAAAGTGGTCCTAGTATTCAAAACTGCTGTTAAAGCTAAATACCTGGTGCCTCTACAAAAGTTATGCCTAAAAGAATTAGGAGCGAAAATGATTACCATCATATTTATGTTTTACTACAAGATGACATAAGTGCTGAAATATGTGCTAATTTCCTTTAGATGCATTTGTTGTGAAATTATTCAATAGCTGTTTAGCTCTGTTCATACACAGAAGTAACTCAAAATAAATGCACCCTGTCATAAACAGGTACGTAGATTGTATACATGTGATGCATACCATAATATTTAAAGCAAATCTTGTTGTAACGGAAAATGTGTTACTAGCCAACACATACTAGCCAAGGTTTTACAGTGTTGTTTTTCAGTCTTTAAACAAAATTCCATGCAAGTGCCGAGAAATAATTTCTACTTATCTTTGATTTGTGACCTTTAATCCCAATAACATCTCACTCATGTTTTTTGTTGACTTATTGAGGAAGTAGTTCTCTGTTTCTATAAAAGTGGAAACCATGTAGACAGGACACTTTATTGGTAAAGAAGGCTCAAGAACATAAGACAGAGACACACCAGACAAGAAGGAAGAGTGCGCGTTTCAGTGAGTATCAGCATGCTGTTTAGTGTTTTTCTTCCTATGCAGTCCACCACAACACAGACTATATTACATTCTTTACATTAGAATGCCTGTGATATGTTTTTTCCCTATTTACCGGTAGTATTGCATGCAGTGTTTCTACTGTTATAGACAGAATTATGTAAGGGATGTATTACTTGCACAACAGATGGGCATTAATCTAAAACATCTTTTCTCAGTGGATACCTACAATATGTTTTTATATATACTTTTATTGTTGTCCTACTGTATTTTTTTTTAATCCTAGAGTGCAATGGACCCTTCAACATTTCGGGGGCACGTGGCTGACCCAAGACTGATTTGCGTCTTGGTGTCACTGCTTCTTCACCTAAATCCTCTGCAGGCTTGCAGAACCGCAACACAGGTGGAATGTGACATGGCCCGTTTTGTGCCTGGCCACAGCCTTGTTGGTGAGGGGTTTGATGTAGTAAAGCTTCAGCACAAGGGTGCCTATGTCATTGACATGCAAACGTATCTTACCCCCACTAACACCTGTACCCTCTGCACTAACCCTTTAATGGGTGACCAACTGCAGAAACTGCCCTTGTCTGTACTGGACTGGCGAGCTTTCAGTAGATGCAGCGAAAGTCTCTCCAGTTCTGTGTTCAGTTCTGTTAGCGCACTGTTGGAAAGTGCCTCCTCCTCCATTACCAATGACTGGAAAGTGGGCGTAGGGCTGCCTGGCATAGTTAGTGTGCAGCTAGCCGGGAGTCGATCTACTGAGTCCAAATTTGCTACCTCCAGACAAAGACTGGACAAGACCTCATTCACCTCCCATCAGCTCACCTGCTCCCATTACCGGTCAGTGCTAGGCCTGGACAGGACACATACTGTATGTCCAGTGCCCCTTATACCTTTAGTTTCTGTGTGGCCTCAAAAAAATAAATGATAAATAAATCAATAGATTAATTTCTTCTTTCTAAGGTGAGTCTAGAATCTGTTGGGGCCCCAGTCAAAAAAATCCACAATGCTTTAAAACTGTTACCATTACTTTAGTTCAATATTTGTCAGCATCCAGGAGCCCTGTAGTGGCCTGGGAGCCCCAGCAGCAGTTGCCTGTGTTGCCTTCTGACAAGTTACACCTCTCTCTACAGGTACCGCATCCCCAGTGCACCTCCACTGAGTCCGGAATTCCATCGCCATGTTGAGTCCCTGCCACAAGAATATTCCAACGACACTGCCTACCTGTACCGCCGCTTCATCAACACCTACGGAACTCACTACATCCAACAGGTGGATCTTGGTGGGAAGTATAGAAGGGTCACATCCATCCGTACATGTCTGTCCACTCTAAACAAGTTATCAGCAACTCAGGTGGAGAAGTGCCTCAGTGCAGGCATTAAAGTGGGCCTCGGTATAGACGTTTCTGTGTCCAGCAGCAGCTGTAGTAAAGTCATTAACAATCACGATAGTGTGACAGGGTACAGTCTGGGCATTTTGAACAGCTTCACGGAGGTGTTGGGTGGAGATGGGTGGTCGGGGTTGGTTTCCATGACCCGTAATGACTCGGCCGGCTACCGTAGGTGGCTGGCCAGCATCAGAGAGAAGCCGGAGATTATCTCCTACTCCCTCCTGCCCATTCATGAGCTGGTCAGCAACACCACTTTGCGGAGCCACCTTCAGAACGAGGTCAAGGCGTACATCCTAAACAGTGGGCTGGCAAAACAGCCGAATCCACCAAGCTGTGGATGGAACCGGCCCAACCTCTCCCCGGAGTGCTGCCCACTGCACACTTACAGGGGCAGGCTCAGGGTGACTGTGCTTAGGGCCTGGGGCCTGAAGGGGGATCCGGTGGGGAAAACTGAGGGTTTTGTCAAACTGTGGTACGATGGCAAGTACCATGAAACGAGGTGGATCAGGTCCAATAGTCCCACCTGGAACTCGCACTTCGACTTCGGACATGTAAGCACCAATCAGCGGCTCAGGATTGAGGCCTGGGACAAAGATGTGTGGAAAGATGACAGGTTAGGCAGGTGTGATCTGTACTTGTACACGGGAAGTCACCAGCACACTTGCTATCTGAGGCACGGCCGTTTCACATTTTCGTACAGCCTTCAATGTGATCCATACCTGGCGGGCTCACAGTGTAACATGTACTGGCCAAGTCCATGAAATAGACAGACATCCATTCTATTTCATATGACTGATCCTTTCATATGAATTGCTGTATTAATAATTTTTGGTATGATTGCACATACAGTGGTTTTACATGTATTATGTAATATGAGTATTTGATTTTAAGCAATGCATGCAGTCATTGCTGCAATGTATTTTAACTTTTTTAATCAGACACATTCTACATGTTTGTTTTAAATGTATTGAATTGCAATGATTCTTATAACACTTCTGAAAATCTAAGGTGGATCCCCTGTTCTTCACCAATCAGACATATTAATGCAACAGTGACCTCTAGGGGTAAAAAAAAATGAAAACCATGCAGTGTTATTTGCATGTCATTTTTTATATCAACAGACAAAACATGTAAAAGTCTAGCTCCTATTACTCTCAGACAGAAATTAAAAGCTGAATGATTAAAAGTAACCACTGGCTGCCTGCAGAGCCATACACTGTAACAAGTAGTCTGTATTGAGAAAGCCTGATTGCACTTTGCCAGACAAAACTGCAGACAGAGAAACTTCTACTCTCCTTCACACTTTGTTTTTCTACTGTATTAACACTGGTGTGTTTTAATAAAAAAAAGCTTTTATTAAATGAAATTCACTATTTGTCTGTTTTGTGTTTCTAGTTTATACTCCTTCATGTGTATGTCATTTTGAAATGCTTTAAAAACATCCCCCTTATCTCTTGAAAACACCAGCGAAACACACCCAATAGGCCTGCTCCACACAGCACAAAGACTTTTTATTATTACTGGAGAGGAGGCGTGTTTTGCGAGCCTCCAAGAAGCAGGTGGATGGAGGAGCTGGTCTGTGTGCAGAAATGAGATGACTGAAGGAAAGCACATGTCTGCTGGGGCACCAAGAGGTTAAGATGAGAGGTGTGGCCTAAAGATTTCAGATGGCAATGACTCCAGAAATGACAGACCTCTCACCTATGAAGGGAAACGCAAATATATCAAACCACATTAGCTCAGCAGATTGCTAAAAAATCACAGAAGAAAAAAAACTGGTAATAAAAAGTCATGTGTTGGCCTGTCTTTATGATATTATGTGTAATGAAAGACAATAGTGCTTGCCCTCTGGTCTGGTCAAATCTTCTGCTCTAAGTCTCCTGCCTCCTTCACCTGCTCCTGTCCCTCATCTGTCTCCTCCACTCTCCTCCAACAGCATGTGAAGACAGAGCATGCCCTTTTTACCACTCTTTTCCACCTTGTGATTTCATGCTGCCCCTTCCTCTCCTTCTTTCTCTCCATGTCGCTCATTATTTCATTAATCATTACTTCCTCTTTCTCCTGTTTTTTTCTTCTCCTCCATCTCCTCCTCTTCCTTCTTCCTCGTCTCCCGACGTCTTTTATACTCCTCTTTTCTTTCCTCTAGCAACTGGGAGGGTTTCTTTTCCTGCTTTTCTTTTAGCTTCTTTTGTTTTTCTCACATTGCCAACCTCTCGAGCATCTCTCTCTTTTGATGCTCTCATGTCGATTTTTTCCCTAATATGTAACTCCTCCTTGTCCTTTATGTGGAGACCAATTACTGACCAGTCTGGTGGTCTGTACACAACCGTCCCTGCTATATCTGTGTACTCGCTGCTTGTGTGGTTACAGTGACTGCTGTCATTCTTGTTCTCAGTACACTTTTGCACCTGAAAGAACAGTGAAAACATTTTATACTTAAAGTACATGATTTACAATATGTTTTAAATCCCTCAATGATGTTATGCAAAATCACTCATGTGACGTGGTGGTGGTCAGTGCACTTGGTACCAAAGGAAGGAAGTTGCTGACAAATGGAGGAGAAGGGCTGTCAAAGCCGGTCCTCCCAGAGGCACACAATGCAGCCTTTCCAGATAGCACTATTGGCCTGACAATGTCAGGGTGGCAGGGAAGAGACTGCTCACTGCAGGCCGTCACAAAGCTCTCAGATCCCCAGGAAAGGGAAATGGAGGGAGCAGGGGAGGGGCTTTGTTGGGCTCGATGTCGTGGCTGCCACACTGCCTCGCCATTGAACAGCAGTGGCAGGCTCACAGACCACTGCTGCATGGAGTTCTCATAGACCTATTGGTATGGGAAAGGAGAAGTTGATGAGGGAAGAAAGTTATACAGTAATCAGTCCTTCAGGATTGTTCACGCTGTATTTCTGGTACTACTAATAATAGATACTTCTAGGACCTGTGTTCTACCTGATTTGTAATATTACTTTTAACTTTTCATGCGTTTTAAAAAGATAAAATCATTGAAAATTAATATGTTTTAGGTTGTTTGCATAATTCTAGAGTCTAGACGGTCATCATATGATGATCCATTTAAATCTTTTGATTTTTTTTTTTCTTAGTATTTGGTATTGGCAAAAGATCACCTACCTTTAGAGAATAAACTCTTGGAAATGTCCAAAAGCATCTCATCTTCTCTTTCCTTAACTGAAACATGCAGGGCATATATTTACTATGGTCAAACAAGACTGCAAATGACGAAATTATTATAAATTCATACAGCCCACAACTTGTTAGTTTATACGTTCAGTTTGTGACATACCAAGTGCAGCAGAATCAGTTGATATACCTGCAGTGTTCCAATGAAACTTGTCAGCTTGAACATTTCACATTAATGAAACAGCCAGTACAATTGTCTTAAATAGCTGCCTCTGCAGACATACCACATTTACATTTGTGTCTGACCTTCTAGTTAATAAAACAGCAACCAAAAAAAAGACACAAAAAATTAACTGAGCAAACAGCTGATGTGAGCTGGGTTAGCATTAGTACGAAACATAGCAACTGATAATGGGGTTGACTACATGGCCTGCCAGAGCTCACGCTGGATTCTCTTGTTTCTCGCTGTCCACCACAGGGAGGGTTAATGCATTGTACACTAGAGGGCGATCAAGACTTAGCAGCCCTTTATCTAAGATAAAGCCTCTGATTGATTTCCCAGATGATTCCGTAAACACAGGTAGTAAAAGAAAACCACTTAAGTAAGATACACCTATTAAATATTACATATATTGATATTGACTACTTACAATACGGCATTATGTTTCTTACAACCCCACAACCGTTGAGATCAATGACAGCAGAGGTAAGATCTTTGTGTTGATCCAGAGAGGTGCACAGGTAGACTACAGTAGGTGTTGTGACTGTATTCTCCCCACACTACACTACATGCACACACCAGGGATGGAAATTAACCACCCACCAAATGCGGGTAAATATGAGTGTTGGCGGGTGCATTTTGCCATTTTACCTGCCACTGTGGCGGATGTGCAAATACATTCAGCAAGTTCGATATAGTCTATGAATGCACTCCCTCATAGCCTAGCTATCAGTTAGCAGACAGCGCAGGTGCGTATAAGTTTACTATTTATTAAGCAACGCTCACGGAGCCTTTCTTGGCATCCAGCACAGGCGCACGTAGTTATTTCAAATATGATCCAGGCAACTTTCTGTTCACCATTTTGAGGTAGGCTAATGAAAGCTTAGTCATGATGATTATAGCCTAACTGTCCAAACAGGACTGCATTTGCCATATGCGCACAAGTGCATTCCAAAAACTAATCTTTGGGTTCGGGTTCGGGCAGGTTTGTTGAGAGACATAATTTTGAAACTTGGGCTATCTGTCGCTTATCTAATATTCTTCTTGCATTCATTCTCAATTCAACTATGCATTCAGTCTTCGTTCATCTAACAGCGCAGCGCCTACATAACAGTAGATTAGATGGGTTCTGCAGAATCATCGGTTGCAGTATTGTAACGACTAGCTTGTTATGTGCCACCTTGTGTTAGCATTTGCTGCCTTAAGCCACGCTCAGACTACACGACTTTAAAATCGTATCCGATTTTGACGTCGGACTGTAGCTCACACATAAAGAGAATCGGAAGACAGACAGTTTGTTGGCAAGGATCCCTCTCGCGGTTGCCCGACGTTCTATTTCCAGTCGTAAATATCAAACATGTTTGATTTTTACGATTTCCAGTCGGCGACGCGGATTTCCCTTTCGTAAACGGTCGTCGCCATCTGAAAGGGACGATGACGACACATATCATAAACGGGGCGGGGTAACCATGGTTACCAGTGAGTGATACCTCGTATACAAAAAAGTCTGGTACACAATGGCCGATGAAGACGTAAAAAAGCTTATACAGTCTGCTATTAGAGATGTTTCAGAAAATGCGAGTGCATATAAATCGAGCACAGATGAAAGTGTCATCCTTTCTTTCTTACCTGACGATTTTTTTTTTTATCGCGTCGTTTCAGTAAACGGCACAGAACAGAAATGGAAAGGGAAGGTTGTCTCTGAGGATATAACCGAACTAAATCTGGATGCCTGGATATCCTGCTGTGAGCAAATGAATAATATAACTATCAAGATAAAAACCAAGAAAAGGCCAACAAGCGGGTATGTCTTACAAAATTACTACAGATGCCAGCACAACACCCCGCAACTGGAGCCCAAGCAAGGATCCACAAAAAAAACTCCACATGAATCCTTCTGCTCGAGTAAAAAACACAAATTGCCCTTTTCAGATGAACGTTAAAATAGATACTAATGGGTGCTGTTCTATCGAGGTAGAGTGGGAACACAACCATTCTGTTGCAACACTTGAGGCCTCCAATTTCAGCAGTCTTTCTCAGGAGTGTACAGAAAAGGTGTTGATATTGTTTGAAAGAGATATACCCCATCAAATGCCAGGCAACAGTATTTAAAGGAGCTTAAAGAGTGCTGAGTTTCATGAACTGGAGTTTCACAGAAAAAAAGCTAACAGGGCAATTATGCCAAGGAAAAGAGATTTTAGCTACCTTTATTCTCAGTTTGGCAGGGACAGGTATGGCGGGCAAGGGGTTCTGATGTATGAGAGACTTGCTGAGAGACTAGTACAATATCAGGCCAATAACCCTGAAGCTACAACTTCTCATCAAGTATATGAAGGTCATGGGAGCCTCTCATAATTACAGTTGTAACACCACTCATGAACCGTGTGCACAAGGAAGTACAGCAGTCTGGGGAATTGGTATTTGTGGATGCAACTTCCAACACAGAACAGCACAATCTGAAAGTGTTTGTGATGTGCACACACAATGTATCTGGAGGACTACCACTTGGAGTCTTAATCACAAGTGATGAGCAAGAAAGCACTCTTACGTACTTCTGATGGCACATTTTTCCACATGTTGCCAATGACTTTCGAAACCTGACCTATATCTGACTCGTTTCCCATCTCTTTCTTGACATCTGACTGTGGAACAGGCAAGAAGAAATTAGTTTGCCAGACGTTTTGTCCTTATGCAGCAGACATAACCTAATGTAGCCTACAATAATATATATAATACATACATAGTACAACGGACCATATAATACATACATAGTACAACGGACCATGCGATATAATATAATATAAAACAATCACACCGCAACTGACTGGAAAAAGGCATTCCATCCCGTTGTTTTTTTTAATGACTTTTTTATTGCAATATCTTCGTTCGTATTATCTGTATCTTCCGCCATTTTTTCATAAACAGTAACGGGACTTACCTTACGTCATGACGTCAGGAGTGTCGTTGAATGGCATCGTCCCTTTCAGATGGCAACGACCGTTTACGAAAGGGAAATCTGCGTCGGCGACTAGTTGAGCCGGCAAAATTCCATCTTAGAACGTCGCACACGACGGGGGAAACTTGCCCGACAATCGCTTGCGATGGTCTTGGGAGGAACATTCCACAGATTGTCGTACCGATTCTCGTAAGGGCTGTTTTCAATGGAGAATCGGGCCGATTGTCGTGTAGTCTGAGCCGGGCATTATGTGTGCATTTGCAAATCTTTGACCTAAGAAAACAGCAATTACAAAAATACAAAAACACAAGAAGTATGCCTTTTAATACTGAAAACTGACACTGAAATTAAGATTATTCACTGCAGGAACACCCCAGTAGACTATACCCGGGGTGCGTTTCCCAAAACCGTCGTTGCTAACTTCCTTAGCAACTTCGTAGGTTTGAACGATGGACTAACGACACTGCTGTTTCCCAACAGCATCGTTCGAAGGACACAACTAACGGATGTTTACAACAACATTAGTCCGATGGATCGTTCGACGACGCAGGTGTTTCCCAACAGCAAAGTCTGGACGATCCATCGGAAGTTCCATCGTTAAACTGTGTCGTTCGAACGATTAGCATGGACCTGTCGTTAGACCATTGTTTATGTCGGTTTCTGTACACGTGATGTCTTGCTCGTCACCTTTGGCCTTCTTGGGTTAGATTAGGCACAATTCAATGCTTTATTCAATGCTGCATGAATGATTTTACTTTAATTCACGTCATTTTCGTCCTGGCACTTGCCAGGTCATGTAAAAAGAAGATAGAAAATTCACCCCACAACACACCAAAAGTTGTTGCAAAATGTTGTTGTATTATTAAACTTATTTGCTGATTTTACAGATCGTTTTTAATACTGTGATGTGAGTATGACCACAGTTCACGGATCCACAATCAAGGCCATTCCACGTGTTTCAAATTGATTACCATTTAGCAGGATTCGAACCCGTATCTCTCCGAAAAAGGGAGAAGGTTTGCATAGTGGGCTAACGAGCTAACCACTCAACTGTTGTTCCACATTAGCTGTCACTGGCCTTAGTCATATTTACATGTAGATGCATGTAGGGTGGTATAAATGAAACACGATCACATCATTACAATATTAGTCAGTCGCTGCTTTTTAATGAGTAAGGGACATGATTGTGTTGGGGAACATTTCCCTAAGTTGCTGAAGTTGTCATACATACCGGCTTAACTGAAATAAGGCTACGTTTTTGCTGCTTACTGTCGTGGTGTCGTTTCTGTCGTTTATCCGCAACGAATGCATCCGAATACTCTCCAAGCACTTCCGACACATCTGGATACTTTGCAGTTTCAATGACGGAAGTCCAAACTAACATAGTTCAGACTTACGTTGTACGTAGGTAGTTGGAGAGTTTTGGGAAACAGTCGGAATCGGACTGTTGTGCTGTTTGAACCTACTACGGACAACGGTGGTTAAATGCTAACATCCGTCGTTGTTTGGGAAACGCACCACTGGATGGCTCCTGTTGGCAAACAACTTGCGTGCGTCACTAAACCCAAACAAAAAAATGCACCTTGCAAGACACATCTCTTGCATCGTCTAGTAAAGAGTCTTCTCAAGGTGTTTTGGAATATTTATTAATTCCATAGAAAATACAATCAAATGTATCCACATCTGCACTAGCCATTTGATTTCCTAGCATCCTGCATAGAAACGAAGTTAGAACATAACTTTCTTTCACGTTAGGATCATAAGGAGAAATTTAAAGTGACAGGTGCCTAATTATAGCCTGGGCACGCCCATACTTCCTGTGCCGCTGCATTTGAATTTCGCTTGCAAAGTCAGTCTGGCCAAGCTCCCATTCAACACCGTTTCTACATTAACAGAGAAACTGGGACCAATGAAAATCTAGCATTTCAAAAAGGCAATGACGCGGTAGTTTAGCGACTGGAAATCTACCTCAGTCACTGTCAACATTCAATGCAGCTGTAGCTGCTGTTTTGGAAGATGGATGAACATGTTAGCCAACGAAGTCTACAAAGAAAATCTCCTTGGCATTGTTGTCGACGAGGTTCATCTGACTTATAAATGGTAAGTGTTGCCAAGTCAACCCAGTTTACAGTATGTAAATAGCAGAACAACATATCTTGCAAAGTTGTGGAGCTATTTCATTGACAAAATAGCTGCACGTTACATTGTCAGCGATAGCATATGGAATTTCGAGCTTTTGTGCAGTTACGTTTTTGTTTACTCATATGCACGTTACTATTCTCTGTCTTATAATACATGGACACTAATGTGATTGGTCGAAGCTTCGTCCAGTAGCAAACACAGGCATTTCACACACGTGGGTTAAGCCCGCCCTCTGAGAAATGGGTTTACAACACAGCTTCGCCAGACCAATGTTCGCAGAGCATTGATAAGTCGCGTTAGATAGGCTAGCCTAATTAGACCTTGGCGTACAAACATCAAATACAACTAATGGCATTATTTTTAAGTGATATCCTAAATAAGTTTATTTGTATTTTTTTTTAAACATATGTAAAGCATGGAATTTCTTTCTGCTCTCTTTCACTTAGAAGGATAACATTAAGCTATCTAACAACCTGTTAATTAATTACCTTTAATTTAGACTTTGACTGCCCACGAAAACACTGTTACTATCAGCACTGTGCTGGAGCATGATGTGTACATGATGCCCCCTTCACATTTATGACTGCCCCCTTATATGTCTGCCTAGAACCAGCCCTGGGTGTTACACTTGGCATTAAAATGTGCGGAAGGGTTGAATATATAAAGTGGTTGGTAAAAATGTTGAGTGGCTGGTAGATTTTAGAATCTACCTGCCACAGTGGAAGGTGAACAAAAAAGTTAATTTACATCCCTGGCACACACATACACATATCCAGACACACACACACACACACACAAATAAGTCTCAACTGTGGCTAGCATGCACACACTTTTTACACTGGTAGCAAACAACTGTAAAGCATACTGCTCTCTCTCTGTTTTTAAAATAATGTGTACACCCTAGGAAATTGAACTCTCCGCACTGTTATAAATGAATAGGCTTGGGCCAGCAATCACCTAAACCTATATTAAAAACCAATAGAGCCAGCCAGCCTGGGCCAACCCCTCTGCTCATTTCTTATGTTTGTTTGGGCCTTGTTTGGGCTGGGGGCATAGGCAGAAATCATATAATGGATGGACCCAGCAAAAAAAAAAACAGGTGGGCCTAGGCCAAAACACATTGGTTACTATTACTACTTAAACAGTCAATCAAACAAAGAGAACCTTCTGATTGGGTAGGCCTGATTGACAAGTGGGTGGGCTCTCGGGAAGGGGCCATGTGAGATTGCTGGTGTTTACGTACTACCTGCCTCATTCACAAAGTGGTGGCGTCTACAGAAATCAGATATGAAAACCAGTCCAGGCTTCAGGACAGAGTTTTGTGCAACTGTTGGTAAGTCATTATACAAGCATACAAGGATAAAAAGATGGTTTATTGTCACATGCATAGCCATACTGGGTAGAGTAGGACATGCAGATGGGCCTAGTATTATGACTTGCACTGGCTAATGCTTGCTACCTGAAACTGCAAATACTATGTGGTCCTCCATCTTGATCACAAGTTATTAATTCACAAGGCACACAGGATTTTGATGAAGAAGCAAGCAGGGCTTTGTGTTTTGAGTTTTATTTTTAATAGGACATTTCAGATGCTAATCCATCTACTGTAATGGACTTACATGTAGCATGAAAACTTAACTTGTTAACCTGTTAGCTTATGTCCTCCTGTTAGCGTATCAGGCTTGTCCCAAATTCAGAATTTCAGAATTCAATTCAATTCAGGAAGTGAATTTGAATTGAATTTGAATTGGCTCCACCCCAGGGGATATGGAATTGAATGTGAATTGGAATTACAGGAAGTGGAATTTCAAATTCAGTGCAATTCAAAGAAATTCATTCAAACCACATATCAATAAGAATGTGATTCTTGGCATGTGTTCTTCTTCCATATTGGAATAATTATATATGAAACACAACTAAAGCTATACAGAGACTAATACTAAGCATATATTTATGCTTATATATATTTTTAAGCAATATTTTCATTTTAAACGTCATGGTGTTAATGGTCAACATTGACCGCCTAAACTACAATAATACATTTATTAAAAATCTGATTTGCATATGTTTTGATTATCTACTGTATTAGACATCCCTTTGAAACATGGCCAAGGTGATTTAAATGTTATTCTACTTTGTTGTATCATTTATAGGCTTTATTTTCCTGATCTTGCACCAATTCGATTCATTAAAATTAAGTTCTAATAATGAAAAAACTAATACAACACAATTAATTCAAATTTCAGTTTTATTCTCAATATAATAACATTGAAAGTAATTAACTTCTCGTCTGCTCATAGACATGTTGATGTTTTAGTTGTAACAACAAAGTAACATTTCCTTGTCGCTGTGGAGGTCAACTAGGTCAAGCATCCTCCAGTTAGTGCCATACACACGGTGACCCTCAATGTTTGTCATCTCCAGTATGAAGCCTTGAATTGGATTTGTTATGAACAACTCACTGACAGAATGCCATCTGTGTGGGCGATGGTATATCTGCTAGGCCCTGGTCTCAGGGGAATAATGTTTTCTGTGGTGGCTCTACTTGGAGTAACAGTTGCGGATGGATGCCACATGATATTTCCATTTTTTTTATTGGAAATGGTGTTCCTGCATTTGCCTCTTCTATTTCTATTCTCATCACCATATTCGGCGTCATCATCCTCCTCTGACACATTGTCTTCATTCTCTTCCGTTATCATCAAAAAGTAACTGAAGAGCCTCATCTCTTGTAAATCTCTTGGTCATGTTCATGCCTTGTTCCGTGTTCATGTTCATGCCATCAATATTCTGGAATGTTTGCTTCCCGCAAAGAGCAAGAAAGTGTGTGTGTGTGTGTGTGTGTGTGTGTGTGTGTGTGTGTGTGTGTGGTTTTGTTACAATAGTTTTGAATATTCAAAGTCAGTTTTTCTGGATATAACTTTTGGAAATGTAAATTAATGGTCCGGTCATTTTTGACCGAAACACTGTGTAGGTAACAAGTTTGTGTATCTTCCACAAATCTTCAAGAACTTCTTTTCATTTCATTTTGGCCATTTAAATAGGTTAGCTGAAGGATGTCATGAAGTCTCATTTGTGTAAGATAAAAAATAAAAAAATGAAAAATAAAAAGTTATTTAAGAATGAAGTTTTTCAAAACGGTAAGTGACAAATTGCTGTGCAAATGGGGCCTTTTTCTGTTAAATAAATGTACAAAATCATGCTGTGGACATGAGATAATGTCCTATATTAATATGCAGTAGATATTAAATTCATAGTGTAATCATAAAAGTCTGTATATAATCTTTGTTAATGGTACTTTCATTATCATGAATTTCTTTGAATTTCAAGGAATTCCAATTCTACTTCCTGCAATTCGAATTTGAATCGCAATTCCACTTCCTGTTTGAATTTCAATTCAAATTCATTTTGAAATTCAGGAATTGAATTTGAATTTGGGGGTCATTCTCAATTCAATTCTGAATTTGGGACAAGCCTGTAGCGTATGTCCTCCTTTTTGTAAGTCACTTTGGATAAAAGTGTCTGCTAAGTGTAATGTAATGTAATGTAAAAGGAATGAGGGATATTTGGTAAAGACTGACATCATACTATCCATTCCCAAAACAATGATAGGACCATACATATGGACTAGAGTAAGTGTGAGACTGAAAGAAAACCAAGTGCAAAGCAGCATTGCGGGGTAAAATACTTTATTTAAAATGCTTATAGTTAAATAATCATAATAATGATGACAATATGCAGTATATTATTATTTTATATTATTATTTAACTGCCTTTAACCCCCCCCCTGCTCCCAATTGTGTCTCTGTGTGGTGTGTATGTGTGTGTCTCTGTGTGGCGTGTGTGTGTGTGTGTGTCTCTGTGTGGCGTGTGTGTGTGTGTCTCTGTGTGGCGTGTGTGTGTGTGTCTCTGTGTGGCGTGTGTGTGTGTGTCTCTGTGTAGCGTGTGTCTCTGTGTGGCGTGTGTGTGTGTCTGTGTGGCGTGTGTGTCTCTGTGTGGCGTGTGTGTCTCTGTCTCTGTGTGGCGTGTGTGTGTGTGTGTCTGTGTGGCGTTCGTGTCTCTGTGTGGCGTGTGTGTGTGTCTCTGTGTGGCGTGTGTGTGTGCGTGTCTCTGTGTGGCATGTGTGTGTGTGTGTCTCTGTGTGGCGTGTGTGTCTCTGTGTGGCGTGTGTGTGTGTGTCTCTGTGGCGTGTATGTGTGTGTCTCTGTGTGAGTGTGTGAATGTGAGTGTCTCTGTGTGGTGTGTGTGTGTGTCTCTGTGTGGTGTGTGTGTGTGTGTTGAGATCCATGTGAAGCACCCCCCCCCTCCCCCAACCCCCCTTTTCAATTAAAGATGTAGGAAAAAGATGACAAATGTAAGCAGATGGAGGGTGTAAGCAGGCTCCTGTTGCCTAGTAGGTGCCAGAGGGTGTCAAGAAATGGAACGAATATCCACTTCCATCCCCATATCCTGTGCCATAATGTAAAAAAAGGACATTAATTCAATCAGTTCACCAAATTTGCAAAACTGAAAACAACAATAGCAAAAACATGACACAGATGCCTTAGTTTGGACTGGCGCCCTTGCATTAAGTTGTACTTTGACTTACCAATGTTCTGGTAGGTCCAGAAGGTTGGTCCAGAGGGTTGCATGTTTGGCCACACAAAAGCTGGACGCCCTGGAAAAATGTCAATACATCAGAATGAACAACAGTCAGTGCCTGCAGTGTTAGTGGAAACCTAAGTAAAAGAACTTCAACCACCCCATGTGCCCTTCTAATATGTGTCTTTAACTCACTGAGATCAAAGATAGTAGTATAGTATTGGGTGGACTGGATCATGCCCTGGGCCTTTTCTGCTGGTCTCCTAAGGTGCTCCTGGCTCCAGCGAGAGGCCGGTGTTCCCATGACCGGCTCATCCTCTTTGTTGTCCCCTTGGCATGGTTGGTAGCCATTTTCAAATCCATGAAGAGTTGGCATGTCATTGTCTATGAAATACACAAGATGTTCAATAAATATACTTTTCAGTTGGACTGACTAAAGTTATATCTCATATCACATAAGGCTCAGTCAGCAAGGAGAATAAAAATGTGTATTTCTTAAACATGTATTAAAAATTGTTTCCTATTCTGTTTTTACAAACTAGGCCTACATAACATATTAGCAGTTTTTCTATTTTGCTCAAGTTCACTTACCCTTTTTCAGTCTGCGCAGTAGCGCTTTCAGAGGCCTTTGACTCCAGCGAGATGGCCAGGTTCCCATCACTGAGGCAGGGCCTACAGAACAATGAAAGAGACATATAATCAGTTACAGATCACATCCTAAAGCATTGATTCTGATTGATGCTGTGTTGATCATGCTTTATTGTATTGATAATATTACACTGTATTGAGTATATCACCAAGCTGTGTTCTGCATGCTATTCTATTGCAAGTTTCCCCCCAGATTCACTTACAGTTGTCCATGTTGGCCTGGACCACCGGCTCACCATCCAGGACCACATCCTGGGTCACTGGCATGCCGTCCAGAACCAGATCCTGCCACACTGCACTGTGGGCCTTTTTGCCCCTGAGGGGACAGCAGGCAGCAGAAACTGCGCTCTTGACTGGTACGCCGCCTACAAAAAACAATGAAACACACACATAGTCAATCACAGATCACATCATGTGTTGATTGTATTGTATCATATTGATAATATATTATATTTTTTGCACTGACTACATCACCTAGCTGTGTTTTTTTGTGGTGGACTATTACTATTTTCCCCCAGATTCACTCACTAACCGTTGTCCATGTTGGCTTGGGCCACTGGCATACCATCCAGAACCAGATCCTGCCACTTATCGCTGTGGGCCTTCTTGCCCATGAGGGGACAGCAGGCTGCAGAAGGGGTGGCCTTGACTGGTACGCCGCCTACAAAAAACAATGAAAGACACACATAGTCAATTACAGATCACGCGTTGAGCCATGTGTTGATTATACTATATTCTATTGATAATAAGTTATATTTTTGCATGGACTATATCACCTAGCTGTGTTCTGCATAATATTCTATTACTACTTTTCCTCAGATTTACTTACTCTTGTCCATGTTGGCTTCGGTCACTGGTATGCCGTTTAGGACCACATCCTGCCACACTCCACTGTGGGCCTTTTTGCCCCTGAGGGGTAAGCAGGCAGCAGAAACGGCGTTCTTGGCTGGTACGCCGCCTACAAAAAACAATGAAACACATACATAGTCAATCACAGATCACATCTTAAATTATGTGTTGATTGCTATGTCATACTGATAATATTATACGTGTATTGTACTACTTTCCCCCAGATTCACTTACGGTTGTCCATGTTGGCCTGGACCACCGGCTCACCATCCAGGACCACATCCTGGGTCACTGGTATGCCGTCCAGAACCAGATCCTGCCACTTGTCGCTGTGGGCCTTTTTGCCCCTGAGGGGACAGCAGGCTGCAGAAGGGGTGGCCTTGACTGGTACGCCGCCTACAAAAAACAATGAAACACACACATACTCAATCACAGATCACATCATGTGTTGATTATACTATATCATACTGATAATATATTATATTTTTTTGCACTGACTATATCACCTAGCTGTGTTTTTTGTGGTGGTCTATTACTATTTCCCCCCAGATTTACTTACCGTTGTCCATGTTGGCCTGGGCCACTGGCATACCCTCCAGAACCAGATCCTGCCACTTGTCACTGTTGGCCTTCTTGCCCCTGAGAGGACAGCAGGCAGCAGAAACGGTGCTCTTGACTGATACACCGCCTACAAAAAACAATTAAACACACATAGTCAGTCACAGATGACATCTTGAGCCATGTGCTGACTATACTATATCATATAGATAATATGTTACATTTTTACACTAACTATATCACCTATCTGTGTTCTGTGTGGTATTCTATTACTACTTTCCCCCAGATTCACTTACTCTTATCCATGTTGGCCTGGGTAGCTGTCACGCCCTCCAGGACCACATCCTGCCCCTGTGGTACTTCACTGGTCTTGGGATCCTCAGTAAATGCCACAAGCTCCACCTGGTTGGTGATGTCCATGGAGTGTGGTCTGTGGGCTCTCTGCCCTCTGACCCTCTGAGCCTTCCGCTTTTCCTGAAAGTCCAGGAGGATTGCCTTCAGTTTCTCCTGGAGCTCCCTACGAGTCACTCCAGGGTCCTCACTCCTTTTCTTCCAACCAGAGGCCTCAAGTTGAGCTCTACGTGTCTTCCTTTTGGTGGTCCTGGCTCCCATTTTGACCACATCCATGTTGGCCATCAAACCCCTGCCCTTCTTCTTACTCAGCTTTCTGATGGCCTCCATCTTAGAGATCCTGTAATTACGCCGCCTCTGCCTCACTCCTTGTCGTTGAAGCCTCTTCCTGAGGCTGGCAAAGGCTGCCCTCAGGACATTGCCAAAACATCCAATAGAGTTAGACATTTTTAGGAGTCCTAAGACACTCTGACTCTGTTGTTTTCAAAATTTGTTGTTTTGTGGCTCAGCAGATATTATTAAAGCTCAAAACTACAAAACTAAAATCTGAAAACAGAAAATTCAAAGGGAAATATCCAAAAATCAGGTAATTGCTGGAGAATACGCTTTCCAATGCTGCCTCTTGCTCAAAGTCAAAGTCAAAGTGACTTGTTTACTTCCAAATAACAATGCTTAAAGTAGAACACTCAAACTAGAATGTTCAGAGAGAGTAGAATTCTTAGCCACTGATGATGCTGAGCTGATGACCAGCTCAGATGTGATGAATTATATTGGCTGTAGCCTTAATTTAAAAAACAATAAATATATATCTATGCTGTTGATACTCAGCTAATAGCAGACATGTTTTAATTACATTATAATAACAAGTATTTATTATTATTATTATTATTATTATTATTACTACATAGTATAAATTGTGTAAAATAAAAACAATTACCAAATAAATACATACATAAGTAAATACCATCATTATCCTAGTGGCCTAAACAGTCTTTTTTTGGATATCAGGGAGAGAGGAAGATGATGTGTTACTGTAACTTTGTTCGTTTCCCTGATAAGCTGTAGACAATTCTTCACGGCCTTGAAATAAGCACAACTGACAAACATTGTAATGCATTGCAGCGCTGACAAGCATTGCTGGCCACCATTGCCGTTAGACCTGTTGCTGGCCATGATGCTAAAATTTTGTCACACAAGTTCATTTGAATATTTTATTGTTGGTAACTGAATCAGAGGACATGCTGGGATAAGTGTTGCACTGGGGAAGGGGCCGTGTGAGATTGCTCTGCCGCCGGTAATGATGCATCGCACGATGGTTCACCTGAGGCCTTTTAACCTAGCTACTGCCTGAACCAGAGTATTACCTGGCTTTTATACTCTGGCCTGGTAGCCTATAACACAGTGCATACATCTCCTCCCTTTGAACCAGTTGAGCCAGGAGTGATAGTAAGATTATTCCTGTTCTTCTTTTTACTGGGTGCTAGGCCTAGCATAGCACAGGTTACTATACAGTCCCTGACAAAAGTCTTGTCGCTTATCCATTTTTCTAGGAACAAAAGCTTATAACCTGACTTTTAATTAATACATTGGTTGTAGAAATGTCTCATATGAAAGCTAAAACCCTCCCAAATTGTGTTCAATATACTAAAATAAATTTGCTTCACTGAAGAAAGATTGATCATTTAATGAACACAGAAAAGTCAGATTTTGGCAAGACAAAAGTCTTGTCGCCTTGTCATATGATGCACTCAATCCTAGATTACAGCCTCACCTGTGATCAGTTATTGATCAATTAATTAGTGGGTGTGTATAAAAGGAACCCCAGCATACCAGACCTTCGCATCAACTCCAACTTGCCCTCTGACAACATGCCTAAGATGCACCCTGAGACCAAAGCATTAATTATCAAGAGGGTGAAGACCAGATACCTTCAATGTGTCTCAGCGTCAAGTACAAAGAATAAGAAAAAGATCTGAATAGACTGGAGATGTTTTTGACAAGCCCAGGTCCAGCAGACCCCGCAAGACAACTGCTGTTAGAGGAAAATTACAGTCTATCAAACTTGGGAGTTGTAGGAGAGCTTGTTATGGCCAGAAACTCACACTAAATAGGAACACTAACCACAATTTTTTAGGATTTATCCAGTTTAATCCACAAATCAACATGGTGGTGAGAAAATGTCTGCAGTCCTTTGTTTATGTGGGGTTTGACGAATGAGCTGTAGTGGAGTCATGCGAAGTGTCTCCACTGTGTCTGTGTCTACACACAAACGACATTCCCTGTGATCTTCCCTCTACCTGAATTACCGTCAAAAATATATCAAACCACATTATTAGCTTATCAGGTTGATAAGAAATTACAGGAAAGTAGACTTTTGTAATAAAAATTCATGTACTGGGCTGTCTTTACAAATCATGTGTAGTAAAAGACAATAGTGCTTGCCGTCTGGCCAAATATTCTTCTGCTCTAAGTCTCCTAACTCCTTCACCTGTTCCTGTCCCTCATCTCTTTCCTTCATTCTCTTCTTCCAACACAATGTAAACAAAGAGCACGCCCTCTTTAACACTATTCTCCACCTTTTCATTTCACGCTGCCCCTTTCTCTCCATGTCTCTCATTTCATTCCTGACCTTTGGCTCTTTCTCCTGCCTTTTCTTCTCCTCACTCTCCTCCTTATCCTTCCTTCTCTTCTCTTGACGTTCCTTACGCTCCTTGTTTCTGTCCTCCAGCAACGAATGACCTTTTTTGTGGTTTTCTTTCAGCTTTCTTTCTGTTTTTTTTAGCCTTTCTTATATTGCCATACTCTTGAGTCTTTCTCTTATCCGCTGCCTTCCTGTGGATTTTGTTCCTGATGTTTTATTCCTTCTCCTTGTCCTTTAGATTGAGGCCAATAACTCCATACTGCTCACTGCGTATGTCATTATAGTGACTGCTCTTCTTTTGCCTCTCTATCACCTGAGAGAATAGGGAAAACATTTATATTTACAGTACATTAGATACATATGTTTTGAACACCTCAATGATGTTCTGCAAAACAACATTACACACCTAGCTTTATGTGTACTTAAACTTTTCTGGGGCTCACCTTAATGTGGAGTCTTTGTACATGTTTGAAGAGGGTGATGCGCTCTACACATGAGGTGATGCAGCTAAGTGCACTTGGTAACACATGATGCAAAAAGTTGCTGGTGAATAGTGAGAGAGGGTTATCAAAGCTGGTCCTCCCGAAGGCACACAAGGCAGCCTCATCATTGGACAACAGCTTTGGCCTGACAGTGCCAGGGTAGCAGAGACTGCTCACTGTAGGTCGACATGAAGCCCTCAGAGCCCCAGGAAGGCAGGCTCACAGAACGCTGCTGCAGGGAGTTCTCATTGACTTATTGATATGGAAAAGGAGAACTTGATAAGGGAAAGAGTTCAGTAATCAATCTTTCAAGATTGTTCACCCTATTTTTCTGGTGCTGATGCTAATAGCTAATACATAGAGATAGGACCTGCGTTCTACCTGATTTGTGTTTTTGTTTTTTACCTTTTTTGTTAAAAAAAAGGCATTAAAAACAGAAATTCATTAAATATTATAATTCTAGTTTAGTCTAGATGGTTATCATATCCATTCAAATCTTTTGATTTTTTTTCTTTTTTTTTTCTTTCTTGATTTTTTTCTTAGCATTTGCTATTGACAAACGACTATATTACCTACCTTGAGAGGTCCAAATCATCTCATTTCTTCTCTCCTAAAGTGACTAGAATATATTCATACAACCCCCAAACCAAAAAGGACAACTTTAGTTCATAGGTGAAGGTCATGAAATACACAGCTGAATGGGACTATATCCCTCAAAAATGTTTCATCTATTCTTCAGGGTAACAGAAACAGGTCACTCGAATAGTAAACAATAACAAACTAAAGGGAAATAACCCAACAATTACATTATTAGAATTACAGGCCAAAACTAGCCTACAACAGTGTACATTAACTAACTACCCTAGCTAACTCTGTTAGCATTTATGCTAGCGAGACCTATCACAAGAAGAGGTAAGTTGCTAGTAAGGTCACATTCACATGCTAAAATTAACAAAACAATCAAAAACAATGACACAACTGAAAACCAAGACAGAGTATGACATGGGTGATGAGTTCTCCCTTGCCACCTCCTATAAAAATGGCGAAGAAAAAAAGGTGTCATTAGTGCTTATGGCTAAATGCTAATTGTTAACCAGTGTAGAGAACGTGCCCCAGTAAAAAAAAAAAAACAAATACAAAATCAGCAGTGCCCCAATAAAACATATTTATATATTTTAGTAGTTTGTGAGATTCATTAAGATCAACAGCAGGCTGTGGCAAAAGAGTGTAGGGCAAACATTGGTAGAGTGGGACAACTGGTGGAGTGGGACAGTTAAGCTTTTCCATTAATATCTCCTATGTAGTTTTGCCTTGGCAATTAAAAACCATTGTAAAATAATCTGTGGGATGTAAGGGGTTAAATATTATAGGCATTGTGGGTGTGGCATCACATGTGGGGGCGTGGCCAGACGACTTTCAAGACCAGGGCTGCAGGAAACAATGGTAAGTCAAATGACATAGTAATCTGAGGTAAATTTAGCTAAGACCAACAAATCTTAAATATGTATGATATACCTATAAAGTCGTTTTCATATGTAAAGTCATTGTTTTAAGTATCAGAAACACAAAAAAATAGTAACTTATTTGATGGAATATTTTAATTGGGAGCAATTTTCTTGCCGTCCCACTTTACCAGTTGTATACTGTATAAGTGGGACGGGGTGTTACTGTTAAAGTGGGACGGCAAAATTACCTCTATTTTGCACAGTAAACCTTAATTTAACATAGTACTTGCCCCAAATATTTTAATATATTGTATAATTTTAACTATTTTAAGTTAGTTTTCATTTAAATGTATATATTTTGAAGTCAACTTCATAACCAATAACATGCTAGCCCGTATATCCAACTATCCGCCTGCCAATATTATACTAGGGCCTATTGGACAGGATGGTGTAAAAAGATGTTTTAAATAGAAAGCCTTGTTTGTGAATTATTTTAAGTGGTTATGTATTAGCTACTTAAGATGTATAGTTTCTACAGTTAGGCTAATGCTCTTAAATGTATTTTAGGGTCCAAAAGAGCGACAGAGAGGAAAAGAGCCAGTGAGAAAGGGACAGACAGGAAGAACAAAGACAAAAAAGAGAGTTCTCAATGAATGGTGCGAGAAACGCATGAAGGGAGCAATAGATGAGTTTAAGGAGAGAGAGGAAAGCGGCGTCCAATCCAATTTGCGAATGCTTGCTCGCGCATGGAATGTCCCTAAGAGCACGTTACAGCGTCGCATCAGGAA
Organism: Setipinna tenuifilis; assembly: GCA_030347295.1. NCBI lineage: Eukaryota > Metazoa > Chordata > Actinopteri > Clupeiformes > Engraulidae > Setipinna > Setipinna tenuifilis. The sequence continues at coordinate 13,291,034 of CM059270.1, forward strand.
CAAGGTGCAGGGACATAAACATGCCAGTGGCCGGAAGCCAATTTTGTCAGAAGAAAGTGAGAAGGAGTTACTGGAGCTCATTAAACTGCTAGCTAGCAGAGGCTTTCCTTTGCGCCGCATTGACATACAAAAACTGGTATACAGGTATGCCCTGAGCAATGGCATACCAGGCTTTTCTGATGCCAAACAACAAGCAGGGCAGTTCTGGATGGACAGTTTCCTACATCGACATGTCAATACAATTGGATTGAGAAAGCCAGAAGGCCTGTCAGCTAGCAGGGCAAGTTGTGTCAACAGAGTGGTTGTTGGGAAATGGTTCGAGATCTATGACAACCTCCTCACCTCCTTGGGCATCAAGGACCTCCCCAGTCACATATGGAACCTTGATGAAACTGGTCTCCAAGACCATTTCCTCACGGCAAAGGCTGTGGGAGAAAAAGGCCAGCCATGTTACCAAGTAACTTCAGGCGAAAAGGGGGAGACAACTACTGTTCTGGCATCCTTCAATGCTGCAGGGGAATATGGGCCAACACTTGTGATCTTCAAAGGAAAAAGAATAAAACATGAGTGGCTTTTTAACGTGCCATCCAACACCATTCTTCGGGTTTCAGATAGTGGTTGGATAACCAGTGAGCTGCTTGTAGATTGGGGGAGACAGTTCGTCTCCAAACTGGATAAAGATGACGAAAGGCCTCACCTACTGCTGTTAGATGGCCACAGCAGTCATGTCTATAACCCGGAGTTTCTCCACCTCTTGAAGGCCTATAAAGTGTCTGTGATGTGCTACCCTCCCCATGCAACACACACACTTCAGCCAGCTGACAAATCTCTCTTTAAATCACTGAAAAGTCACTGGAATGATGAGGGTTGGGACTTCACTGTACACACTGGAGGGGGAAAACTTCAGAAGGCCATGTTTTTCACTCTATTCAGCCAGGCATGGGAAAAGGCTGCTACTGTGAAGACTGCACAGGCTGGCTTCAGGGCCACAGGGATGTTTCCAGTTGACATGAAGGCCCTAGGAGAGCGTGTCTTCGATCCAAGTGAGACCTCTGAAAGACCGCTGCAACCTGAGCATGAAATATCAGCATGGATTGGAGCTGAAATGGAAGTAGAAGAGGCTACCCCAAAAGGCCAAACAGCAAGTGACGAACCTTTTGTACCTCCAATGACAGAGCAGAGTTTTACTCTGTCTGATGAGGATGACGTGAGAGATGAGACACCTGCTCTTTTCCCACCAATCAGCCAGCCAGCCAGCCACCACACAGCCACGCAGCAAGCAGCCAGCCACCAAGTAGCCAGCCAGCAAGCAGCGAGCCACCAAGCAGCCAGCCACCACACAGCCATGCAGCAAGCAGCCATGCAGCAAGCAGCCAGCCACCAAGCAGCCATGCAGCAAGCAGCCAGCCACCACACAGCCATGCAGCAAGCAGCCATGCAGCAAGCAGCCAGCCACCAAGCAGCCAGCCAGCAAGCAGCCATGCAGCAAGCAGCCAGCCAGCAGCAAGAACACAGTAAGGGTGTGACCTTCACCGAACTGATTACCGTCCCAGTAAGGAAAAGAGGGCCAACTAAGAAACGGGAGAAACCACCATCATACGTCCTAACAAGTGAGCAACACTTTGAGTACATCGCAAAGCGAAAATCAAAGAACAAAAAAAAGACAAAGAAGAATGACGCTGCCATGCCATGCTCGAGTAAGGAGGGGAAGGATGTCTGCCGTCTTTGCAAATTCCAGTATGGGACAGCAGAGGATCCCAAAAAGACAGAGGAGTGGATGAAATGTGACAACTGCGATGGATGGTTTCACCTGACATGTGCAGAATCTTATGGAATCTTGGATGTTTCAAGTTTTACTTGTAGGGACTGTTTTCTGGGAGAAATATAGGCTTAACCTATATATTTCCAAAATAGCCTAGGGCCCATAGGGTTAAATGCCAAATTCAGAGGTGATTAATTAAAAAAAACAAAGTCTTTTCTTTTACATTGTTCTTTAATACTTTTAACAGATTCCTCTTTAAACTATTTAGATTTGTTACAGCAATTATATGATATTCCAATTAATGTTTTCAGAGAATTTGTAAAACCGTTTCAATGTAGGCTGTTCATCAATTTCAATTTTTCAAATGATAACACAACTAAACATTGTCTGTTGTCTCAAATGAAATAAATAATTAATAATATTTATATGTCCATGTTGTCCATGTTTATTCCCATGGACAATATGCTGTCCACTGGAAATTAAAGTGTCCCACTTTAACAATACAGTGTGTCCCACTCTACCAATATAGCTCCCACGGACGTGGGTGTTAATCAGTTCTGCTTTGAAAGGGTTTATTTCTGTCTGTGGCAATGGAGACTTAATTTCAATAATTTTATCATGTAAAGGACAACCTAAGGTTTCAAAAAACATATCATATTGATAGAAATTATGGTAGGGTTGTTACTAAATGAACAAAGAAGATGCGAATTTCCAAAATTGTCCCACTTTACCAGTGTTCACCCTATTTCTAATTTGTATCACCTCTACGTTCTAACTAGTTTTCTGGAACTGGTCTGGAACATTCTCACTGTAAACGGTAATGTGCAGCCAGTCTAGTGCACGATACTGGAGAGATGACACATTTTAACCAACCCATTATCATAAATGGGCATAAACAGTAATGGATGACTTCTCTAAATGGATATCAGGAAATTCTTCACACGGAGGAGAGACAGGGGCAGGGAAACAGTGACAGAGGTAAGATTATTGTTGTATATGCTAGTCAGCAATAACTATAACTATAGCCAGCTAATCGGGATTCAGACGTCTGAGCTAACAGACTCTGGTCGCTCATATGCTCATACATTCAACATAAGCATGCATTAAAACCCAAAATGTCAGCAATAGTTGTTGACCTGTTCGTCCAATAACCTCACTCACAAAAGTGCATTGCAATAATTAGGGTAATGTTGGCTAATATTAACGCTATTCACTTTGCACAGATTGAGGATGAGGGCTAACTTAATATAAGGGACATTCCTCATAAAACTGTTTACATTAGCAAAGGACAGTGTCATTGCAGCATGGTCTAAGGAGCTATTCATTTTTAATTTGGCTAAAACTGAGTGGGAAGTCACTCCATCAAAACACAAGGAAACAGTGTCCTACATCTTTTTAAAAAATGTTATGCGTGTTTCATGGTGTGTCCAAATGTGTACTCACTTATAAATACTGGCAAATTGTATAGTCTGTTCAAATGTACGCTGTAACACACTGAAGCTAAGCATTTTTAATTTTAGGATGACATTCCAGCCCTGCCAGCCCTTGGTCTCAAGTCTAGAAACTTCCAACAGTATAGGCATTTTTGATGTCTTCTGGAAGTTGGTTCCAAAGCTGAACTGTATACAGTATATACATAGCTGAAAGCTGCTTCACCACATTTTGTTCTGACAGCAGGTTTTACCAACAGATGTTTCTACTGCAATCTTGTAGACCTAGTTGGTGCCTATAGCTGAAACATATTCGATAGGTAGTTGGGTTCCCTTCTATTTTTTGTACCATGTATAAGGACCAACGTATTTCAAAGACCTGTGACAAGTTCATGATATAGTCAGGGACACCTGTCTTGCCACCTGCATAGCACATGGAATTGTTGACAGTGACCAAGAAGTTCACTCTGTTATGGAGGAAGCTGCAAACATGACGTTTGGGCCAGCACTGCGCAAAGTATTTGCCAACATACGTATGTTTGCACTTACAGGAGAATGCTTACAGTTTTGGGAAAGACACAAGCGTGTTCTTTGTAAAGATTGAATGCACAAGAACAATATCAATGAACCAGATGGATCTATTGTGAATCAAGTGCTACTTGACCTTATAAGACCGCATTGAAAGACAGGGCTTCACTTTAAGTGGAAACTTTGGACTCCCAGTCGCTGATCCACTTCACATGCAGACTCACACTCCTCAATGCAGACTCACACTCCTCAATTTAGCATTAAACTGAAAACAACATGCAGGAATTTCAAGCTCACATTGCTATCACCTTGGACCTTGGTGATGGAAACGTTCCACTGGTCCCAGAGAAGGGTGAGTTTACAGTTAAACTCAATCATTCACTAATTATTCCTGGTGATACACTTGAAGACATTGTCGGTTAGGTGTATGATGACTGTGAGAGGGTGAGCTTTGGCCATCTCTCCCTCTCACGGTTTTTACTGTCTTTGTTTTGTGTTGCGCTTGCCACCACCTGAACCTGCAGCGCGGGAAAGGCGTCATCGGGTGGCGGTAGCGTCCAATTGACTTGTAATGAGCTCTAATTGAACTGCACTATTTAAGAGAGCCTCATTTCTCAGCTAAAAGAAAAAGAAAGACGAACGGAGAGAGAATACAGAGACGAACAAACGAAAGAGAAAAAACAGAGAACGAACTGAGACTTTAAAAATTTTGTGTTAGTGTGAGTTTTCTTTTTCTGCACAGGTTTATTTTCGGTTTCAGTGTCGTTAGTTTTCGTTATGTTTGTTTGTGCGAGAGCTGCACGGTTTTTGTTTATAAAATAAAAACAGTATATTTTTCTATTACGTTCGTGGATATTTTTGAGATCTGTTTTGCACCACTCCACCCCTACTTCCAGTACAGCTCGCATCCTACACGAAGAAGCCAGACCGGCTTTTTCACATGACATACTGGACAATCTGAAATCCAATGTGGCTATGTGAGCGTGTCATATTATGCCCTACAAACTCTGAAATTGACATTGTTGACACTGCAGAAACAGATGGTCACTAGTTGTACCCAACTGAGGTTCTTAATACATTCTGCTCATCTGGAAGGCCTTTTCATCACAAAACAAACAGGAATAGTCATCATGCTACTCCAAAACTTTGACCAACAAAATGGGCATTTCAGTGGCTTAAGATGCATCATTGAACAAATACTTCCTCATATTTTAGTTGCAACATATGTGATAGGTGTAAATGCTGGACGCAATCTGCTGATTCCAGGTATCACCCTCCTTTCATCTGACAACATCCTTCCATTCACCTTACACCATAATAAGTTTCCAGTGCGACCATGCTTTGCCATGACTTTGAATAACTCACTGGGCCAGTCTTTACAGCGTGTAGGTGTTTTCTGCCCAAGAAATGGCCAATTCCATGTTGCTGCCAGCAGAGTTGGCAGATCAAGTAGACTTTGAATTCTAGCTCTGCATGAAAAAGGTTCAAAAAGCGACTCTTTAGGTTAGTCGTGAGGAAGAACCTTGATAAACAGTCTTGTCAAAAATAATTTAGGACCCTGAAACACCTTCTCGACGTCCCAGCTTTCCCGCCAATTACACATTTAATTTGCGTAAAAAACTTCTGCCGACAGCTGACGTACTTTGAGGCAGTGTGTATTCAAAGAAATTAAAACATAGCTTAACACACAGTTGTATTTTTTAGGCATTATTGAAATTCACAAATTTGACGTGGGTTGTTTTCAAGGCTTAACTGCCAGCTAAGCCTGTATGTAAAATGTAGGCTAGTTGAAATAACTAGCAGTGCTGTGTATGCATAAAAAACCAAGGGACTGTAGCTAGACCATGTAGGTTTTCAGCTAACATAAACCTCTGCTAATACATACAGCAGTATCCAGTCTATTCTGCAGGGGTTATAAAATAGGACGGCTACATCCCCCATAGCTCTTCTCCAGCAAAACACAACAGGCCTACTTTACACAGCATAAATGCTCTTTATTATTATTGAAGAGGACACACAGTGTTTTGCGAGCCTTCAAGAAGCAGGTGGATGGAGGAGCTGGTCTGTGTGCAGAGATGAGATGACTGAAGGAAAGCACATGTCTGCTGGGCACCAAGAGGTTAAGATGAGCAGTGTGGCCTAAAGATTTCAGATAGTAATGACTCCAGAAATGACAGACCTCTTACCTATGAAGGGAAACACAAATATATCAAACCACGATAGCTCAGCAGGTTGATGAGAAATCACAGAAAATAAAATGTAATAAAAATTTGTGTCTTTATGATATGTGTCTTATGGGTAGTGAAAGACAGTACTGCTTGTCCTCTGATCTGATTTAATCGTCTGCTCTAAGTCTCCTGCCTCTCTCCTGCCTCCTTCATCTGTTCCTGTCCCTCATCTGTGTCCTCCATTCTGTTCCTCCAACAACACGTAAACACAGACCATGCCCTCTTTAACACTACTCTCCACCTTGTCATTTCATGGTGCCTCTTCCTCTTCTTTCTCTTCATGTCACTCATAATTTCATTTGGGATTTCTGGTTCTTTCTCCTGTTTTTTCTTTTCCAGTTTCATCTCCTCACTCTCCTCTCTATTCTTCCTCCTCTTCTGTTAACGTCTCTTCTGCTCCTCATTTCTCTCCTCTAGCAACTAAGCGAGCTTTTTTCCTGCCTTTCTTTCAGCTGCTTCTGTTTTTTGCCCTTTTTTATATGGTCATTCTCTCAAGCCCCTGTGGATTGTGTCCCTGATGTGTAATTCCTTCTCCTTGTCTTAAAGGTTGAGGCTGATAACTAACCATTCTGCTGGTCTGTACACAACTAAATGTTCTGCCATCCCTGCCATATCTGTGTACCGGTCGCTGCTTTTGTCATTACAGTGACCACTGTCATTTTGGATCTCAGTACGCCCTTGTGCCTGAAAGAACGGGAAAACATTTTATACATGATGTACATATGTTTTAAACCCCTCAATGATGTTACGCAAAATCACACACCTGGTTCTGTGTGTACTTAAACTTTTCTTGTGCCACAGGAAGGAAGTTGCTGATGGAGTAGAGCTGTCAAAGCTGGTCCTCCTGAAGGCACATAACGCAGCCTTTCCAGCAGATACCAGCATTGGCCTGACAATGTCAGGGTGGCAGGGAAGAGACTGCTCACTGCAGGCCGTCACAAAGCCCTCAGATCCCCAGGAAAGGGAAAGGGAGGGAGCAGGGGAGGGGCTTTGTTGGGCTGCCTGTTGTGGCTGCCACACTGGCCTGCCATTAAACAGCATTGGCAGGCTCACAGACCACTGCTGCATGGAGTTCTCATAGACCTATTGGTATGGGAAAGGAGAAGTTGATGAGGTAAAAAAGTTAAACAGTAATCAATCCTTCAGAATTGTCCACCCGGTATTTCTGCTGCTAATAATAGATACATCCAGGACCTGCATTCTACCTGATATGTAATAATATTTTAACTTGTTTTTAAGGCGTTTTAAAACAGAAAATCATTGAAAAATAAATAATTATAAGTTGTTTGCATACTTCTAGAGTCTAGATGGTCATCATAAGATCCATTTAAATCTTTTTTTTTCTTAGCATTTGCTTTTGACAAAAGACAATTGTTACCTGCTTTGAGAGGATAAACTCTCGGATATCAGTGTATCAATGATATCAGTCCAAAAACTATATATCTCAGCTGATTGACAAATATGTAATTGAATAATTGAGAGCATTGTATTGGGTAAATTGGACCAACCACAGCTAATCATAGTATGGCTCAAATGTAGACACTTACAAATGGAGGCCTTTGTGGAGTAATGCTTGTAATGGAGTAAGAAGAAAGAGAATATCTGGACGAGGAAGACTAAGAGTGAGGGGCCAAGGGAGAGGTGCAGGCCCAGGAAGGGATGCAGGAAGAGGGGTAGCTGCAGGAAGAAGGGCAGATGTTGCAAGAAGAGGTGTCAGTGCAGTGAGAGGTGCAGCCCCGGTAATAGGTGTGGGCCCAGTAAGAGGAGCAGGCCAGAGAAGAGGGCATGGTAGAGGGGTCAGGATGCATGGTGGAGGCATTAGAAGAGCTGCTGACTGATGAAATCCGTGCCACTGTCATTGACCATGTGGTAAATCATGGTCTGTCCCTAAGAGAGGCAGGTGAAAGGGTGCAGCCCAATGTGCCAAGGTCAACAGTTGCCAGTATTGTTCGCATATTTCAACAAACCAACAGGTACGTATTTACATGGATTGTGTCTATTTTTATTGGTAAATTACTGTATACAGTAAGTATTTGTGGTAATTTTGTGTTTTTACATACTGTATTTTCCCTTTACTGTATTTCACTGTAAAGGATGGAACGCCTTCCTCGCTCTGGGGGAAGAGGAAGGCTCCTGAACAATGACCAAGAGCTGGCCATTGTGGCAATGGTTGTTGCAAACAACGAAATCAGACTGCGCGAAATTCAGGCCAGAATTGTTGATGAAAATGAAGTGTTTGAGAACATCAACAGCATCAGTCTCACTACTATTGCACGCACACTATCAAAACACAGTTTTGCGAATGAAGCAGCTCTACACTGTACCATTCGATCGGAACAGTGATCGAGTGAAGGATCTACGAAGGCTGTATGTGCAGGTATACTGTATTTTCAATTCTATATTCAATTCTGTTTGCTAACCACTACTGTAATCATTACAATACAGTATGGTATACAGTAATACTGTAATTTGACTTACGTAAATGAACCTTATTTCAGAGAGTCATGGAATTGGAGGCCAACCAGGTCCCTCACGAATTTATCTTCATCGATGAGGCTGGCTTCAATTTGTCAAAAAGGCGTCGTCGCGGAAGAAATGTAATAGGAAAAAGGGCTACAGTTGATGTACCAGGGCAGAGGGGTGCCAACATCACTATGTGCGCAGCAATAGCACATACAGGCTTACTTCTGCACAGGTCTCAGGTCGGGCCTTACAACACAGAGCGCCTCATTGCATTCATGAATGACCTTCACCAGCAACTGGTTCCACGACAATATGATGAGGGTGACAACATCAGCACTTTCGTGATCACGTGGGATAACGTTGCTTTCCACCACTCACAGGCAGTGACGGCATGGTTCAGGGACCACCAAAGATTTGTATGCCTCTTCCTTCCACCATATTCACCATTCCTAAATCCGATAGAGGAATTATTCTCGGCATGGAGGTGGAATGTGTTGGCCTGGCTAACGCGACTTATCAATGCTCTGCGAACATTGGTCTGGCCAAGCTGTGTTGTAAACCCATTTCTCAGAGGGCGGGCTTAACCCACGTGTGTGAAATGCCTGTGTTTGCTACTGGACGAAGCTTCGACCAATCACATTAGTGTCCATGTATAAGACAGAGAATAGTAACGTGCATATGAGTAAACAAAAACGTAACTGCACAAAAGCTCGAAATTCCATATGCTATCGCTGACAATGTAACGTGCAGCTATTTTGTCAGTGAAATAGCTCCACAACTTTGCAAGATATTACTGTGTTGTTCTGCTATTTACATAATGTAAACTGGGTTGACTTGGCAACACTTACCATTTATAAGTCCGATGAACCTCGTAGACAACAATGCCAAGGAGATTTTCTTTGTAGACTTCGTTGGCTAACATGTTCATCCATCTTCCAAAACAGCAGCTACAGCTGCATTGAAATCTTGCCGTTGCTCCACGTTCGCCATGTTGACAATGACTGAGGTAGATTTCAGGTTGCCTTTTTGAAATGCTAGATTTTCATTGGTCCCAGTTTCTCTGTTAATGTAGAAACGGTGTAGAATGGGAGCTTGGCCAGACTGACTTTGCAAGTGAAATTCAAATGCAGCGGCACAGGAAGTATGGGCGTGCCCAGGCTAGGAATGTGTATGACCATCAGCCACATGATCAAATGACCCTCCTGGATGCAGTGGATGCTGGCTGTAGGGACATAACAGCGGAAGACTGCCAAGGCTGGATCTGGCACTCAAAGCGTTTTTACCCTTGGTGTATTGCCTTGGAAGACATAAGATGTGATGTAGATGAAAACATGTGGCCAAACCCAGATGATAGAAGAGATTAGAGACAGATTTTTCTTGCTGTATTGTTTGATTGTTTCTCTGCTTTACGTATCTGGGCATTTTTATTTGGAAGTATTGATCTTTTGTGTTATTTTTTTGTTTGTTTTTTTTCTGTTTTCAAGTAGGTACTGTAAACAGTAAAGGAAAAAATCGATTTGCTTTTTTACTGAATGTGGCTATTACATGTCAACATACAAGATATTTGGGGTAAAACAGTGGATTGCATTTTTGCATGCAAATACAGTATATTTCCGTACACCTGAAACAGAAAAGTCTATGCACTTTTTGTAATGTCAACAATATCCAGTATTTTGAAACCTGGTGTACTTGATAGACCCCATGTAACTTGTGAAGTGAAAACAAATGTTATTGTTTGACATAAGTATTTAATTTTGTGTCAGAATTCTTGTGTTTTGGGGAAGTTAGTATACAGAAAAAGATTTGCTCTATTTTGAAAAGAATCTTTGGTATATATTTAACAGTATGTGCTTTTGAGAAGAAAATTAACCACTTGGGCAATTGTGTGCCGTAGGTGTCAGTCTGTGTTAAGAGTTTAGAAAAAGTATCATAAGTATGGGTAAACGCTTGTTAGCAATTGGAAAAAAAACTGCAAACAGTGGTCATGAAAAAAGACAATGACGATTAGCTGATCCAACAGCTGATGTGGGCTGTGTTAGCATTAACCATTATGAGGCATAGCAGCTGATAAAGGGATTGACTACATGCCTGCCAGGATGCTCTATTTTATTCCTCATTGTCCACCACAGGGAGGGTTAATGTACACTAGAGGGCGATCAAGACTAAGCAGCCCTTTATCAAAGATAAAGTTTCTAATTGATCTCTTAGATGATTTGGTAAACACAGGTGGTAACATGAAACAATTAGGTAAGTACACCTATATTACATTACATATATTGACATTTACGGCATATAATACACCATTATGTTTCTTACGACCCCACAACCGTTGAGATGAATGACAGCCGTGCAGATGGGAGTGAGATCTTTGTGTTGAAAGCTGTCCGTGCATACATTCTTGACTGATAAACTACAGTTGCAGGTGTTGTGACTGTACTCTCCCCACACTGACCTGGCTTTTATACTCTGGCCTGGTAGCCTGTGACACAGTGCATAGATCTACCTTTGAACCTGTTACACTCTAAGAAGTAATGTGTCAGAAATGACACAAATTGTGTTGAATTTCAACACATGCTGTGTGTGTGTGCTCAGGGACAACACATTTTGTGTCAATTTTAACCCAACACATTATCTGTGTCATCTATATTGACACAGAAATGTGTCATTCTGACACACTTTGTGTAACCAATGTGTAATAGTTTTTAACACATAAATGTGTAATTTATGCTCATTAAATTATTTATTTATTTATGCTTTTTACGTCACCATTATCAAACTGGTGTTCATTATTAAAAACATTACAAACATTTAAGTTGAGGGGGAAAACATATTTTACAAAGTCCATTGTATATTTTGTATTAATACACTGTAATTTTTTTTTATCATCATATACAGTACATTTGATTTACAACATTTAATCAAAGTGAATATTTAAGTTACACAGGATAAATTCATAAGATTTTGTATTTTTGTACAATTTGTCAGAGGTATAATCTCTGACAATGTCTAGAGGCCTGAAATCAGCTAAATCATTTAAAGAAACAAGTTTGTTGGTCGTTGACACTTTAACAACAGAGGAATAGAAATGGTAGTCAAAATACAATGTATCCAACAATTTATAATCATTAAAAAGTTGTGTTTGTTTGGGATGAGGTGAAGAACTTCACCAAATAAACACTCCCCACGACTTTTTACTTTCAGAGAGAGCACACACCCCGCTCTGTATTCTTGCCCATTAGAGCAGATCACATGTGTGACATAGATAGTGCTGGTCATGGTTAAATCTTTCTGAAGTACTTCCTTCATCTCATCAAGAATACTTGATGGTACCTGCAAGTAGCCCACCAGTACTGGGATTGCATTGGTCACATCTGAAAGGGAGCAAAATGGGTCACTAATCTTAAAATTAGTCAGTTGTTGATGTTTGATGTTTGATGTTCACTTGATTTTTGTAAACTAGAGTTTTTGCAATGTTCTTACAATTACAAACAACATGAGCATGTCTTTTAAAGGGGTTATGCTTCCCTTCGAATTGCATACACCACAGTTGAGAGATGGGACCAAATAAACATATTAACCTTGCATAATGAGTCTGCATAATGAGTCTAACCCTATAGGCCAAGATTGATTGTTTACATTTCTTCAAATGAAAAGTAAATGAGCAAACATTTCAAACATGCAGGAAAAAATGCATAGGTAATAAGTGCTTTAACAGGTGTGTCTGAATACAATACAAATATAACATTGTAAATGGATGATGAAAACAAAAGGCCTTAAGTTGTGGCATAGTTAGCTCACAGTGCACCTGCATGAATATACTTTCTTCTTCACATGTTTGAGCCTTATTGCTATTTTAACCCTATTATGCTGCAAAGCCTGCCTTTGCTTATTAACATGGAATGGTTTATTCAGTGCAAAAAAAACAATAACATATGGTCTTTATCAATTTCCCATGTCTGCTTTTATATTATGGGAGCACTCTTCACACAGTTTAGGATGTCTCTCCATAAACGTGATGGTTAGTGGTAAGGGGTATTTGGATCAATTCAAAGAGGTACAACATAAATCTGTGAAGGGGTTGTTTGCACTCACCAGCATAAGGTTATCATTCAGGTACACACATCAATGGAAAAGGATCTTACATTTAATCTACCTCTATTACAGTCCAACGAACTCTTCGATAGGTACCACCACATAATATTTTTTCCACATTTTATTAATGCAGCAGTAATTGTTCAAAAATATAAATTCTTAGCAAGCTGCCTGTAATGCGGGATACTCTGTAGAACATGGTCTCTTAGGAGAAACACGGCAGTTAAAAGTTTGTGAAGCGCTGGTCTGTATGATTAAAATGCAAAACATTTATAACAACGAGTGCACAATCACCACTCAACACCAAGTCACTAAGTTCGAAAAATACAATGACTGTCTCCTAAGTAGGTCATTTTATGTTAACTTTTAAAGTTGTAAACTACCAAGTATCTTTTTCCAAACATATAAACCCAGGTATAAGCTTTGTAATGCCCCGATCGTGTCAGGGCCATGAGTCTGCATGTTACCTAACAGGATGTGGCAAAGTTTTTTTGTATAGCAGTTTCATAAACTTGACAGTCTTTTCCAGAAAAAGGTAATGTGTTCTCTGGAAATAGGCTAAGTAAAATGTGCCCTTCTTGTTCTTTACGTGTTTGCCTCTGATGAAGATAGTATGCTTTCAACTTTCTTTTTTACCTTTTTTAGTGGCGATCACTTGGTGTCTTGATTTATTGACAAAATGATGCAAAACTTTTCTTATTTTAATGAAGGCTTCTGTTCAAGTGTAACAGCAAAGAACTTATTCAATTTTGGACTGATTATGTGTTTTATTTGGCTAATTGTGGGCTGAAGTTCATTGTTATACCATTTTTCAGTAGAAACCACACACACACCACATACACATGTTTGTCCATACCCTCTATCAATTAAAGTGGATCGTAATGGTGGAATATTAAACTTGGACTCTCACTGACACAACCACTTGTCTCAAGCCAGCCACCTCTTCTTGGTTACGCTCCTTTTGAATGTAGTAAAAATAAATAAATAAATTCATTAAAAATATACCTGACAGAAAATGGTTTCAAAAGTCCAACTGCACAAAAAATGTTTTTACTCTATAGTTATATGGATGGTTAGGCAACTGGCAAAATGTACATTTCCTGAAGTCAAGTTTTATGCACCTGCATTTAGTCTATAGGGGGAATTCTATTCTTTTTTCTAGCCTCATCCACTTGAGTCAGCTGTGACATTTGACCTGGCTTAATCCTAACCCAAGTCAGAAAAAAATCTTTGCGTTGTATGTAAGTCGCATTGGGCATGCGCTATGAGAGATTTGATAACTTGTTGCTTTTACTTGGGGCACGTGTATTTGAGTAGCAATGCATGGATGAATGCATGTTCAGATAGCCTATGTTTACAGGGTATTTTGGGGGTCTTGTCTTTTCACAAAGGCACTTGAGGTCCTGCAAAAAAATGTTTGTGGTATGTTTCTGAACACTTTCTTGGTAGTGAGAGGAAACATTAATGTAAAAAAAAAAATTCAGTTGTATGTCTTGGGTCACCGTTTAACATATGAACAGGTTAGAAGAACATAGATTTCAACTCAGTCAAATATGTTTTAGCCTGCATAAAGGTTAGATTTAACAAATGTATGTAGACTATGTATATTGTTAAGCCAGATGTCAGGGTGGCTAACGGAAAAGACAAGCTCTGGGGGGTTTTGGTCATTTAAAGCGCTAAATTGCTACTTTGTTACGCTATTGAGTTCGCTCCTGTGGCGAGGAGGAGGATGAACCGTGAAACTAGGAACGAATTGTTTAACTCGCTCGACTCAGCGTGGCATATGGTGCCGCTGGCCAACTACATGCTGACACCAACAAATTGTCGATTTCATACCAATTTTCAGGTAGCTATACACATGTACCACACACGTAGGCGTAAGGCTTGCCATGCTAGTTATCCATATCCCTGCAACAGTTTAAGCAGTAAAATGTAGGCTACCTTGGCATGTCTCATTGCACATTCACTGTTTTATCCAGGTATGTATTAATGGAGGTGGTTAAAAATAAGTTTTTGGTGTAGTCCTGCCTCATCAAGCGCCACTGATGGGACATAGGAGTTTTGCACTATACATACACTTTGTGCATTTCCAGAGAGTGTGGCTTTTGCAGGTTTTATTTGAACTAAATTCCCTTTCTCTTATTTTGGTATACATCTGGTGTCTCTTGTGAAAGCGGTGACTTTCCTCTTTGTACACCGAACTATAGGCACCAGCAAGCACATTCAGTTGTAGGCAGTGGGCATATTTTCCAGAGCCTGAAAATATGGAGCGAGGCAAATCGCAGGCACGCCTCTTGGCTTTTGAGATGTACACTCCAATTTTCCACTTTGGGGTATAAAGGAAATGGCATGGGAAACCTGCTGCGGCAGTTGCACACAAATAGGGCTATTCTTCCGCAGACCTCACAACATAGTTGAAAGATTTTGAGTCAACCTGGAATTCACAAAAGTCATCTGTTCATTGTTGCAGCTGGTGCAAGTCCACAAGAAAGTCTAAGGCTAAATGTAAACATAGCTGGCGTTAGTAAAAGCCTTTTGATCATGTATTTGGAGTGTGTCTGTGGAAACACGTTTTGCGTAAAGTAGGGAATTACAAGTGAAATGACTTTCTTTAGTATGGAATTAGGCTATACCAGAAACTTGCATGCATTTCCCATCGGCGCTGAAAGTAACCAACCATACAAAAACACTTCTCTGAAGAATTAAAACCTGCAAAGTTTTTAACGTTGCTTTCCCTTCGGATATTAGCAGGCTACTTTAATTTTACAGGGACAATGCACAGTCCACGATTTAGCCAGATTATACACCACTGTCTACTTCGATCTCCTTAGAGCTTCATGTTAAACTTGCTAAAACAAACTACCGAAGATAAACATACAGATAAACACTGTGGCGGTTCACAACTCTGGCTTATACAGATGGCTTATCACTGTGGTGTTTTCTGAGCCTCTTCTCATCCACCCAATTGCTATTTTCAGTATAGGCGAAGGATGGTGTACAAAAGTAACTATTTCTTTCTTATACAAATGCTTTTCAAGTTGCGCGGGGTGAATGGCAGATGTTTTGCAATTCAAGGCGCATCAATACTCAGGCGCAGTGCTTGTGAGACAATGCAGGGACTCTCCTTTTGTAAGGCGTTTGTGTCTTTCAGTGAAGTGGGCAACAAAAGAGCCATTCCTTAGCCACTTATAAAGTTACTTTCCCCGAGTTCATTTCGGGCCTTGAGAAAACTCAAAGCGATGTTAATGTGGACCTCTGAGTCTTTCAGCTCGTAACCCCACTGCACATAGCCAAACACGGCCCATTGTACGGCCGGACATAAGTAAAGACCCCTAAATAAGCACTCGACTAGTCTATAGAAATTCATGATAGAACATGTTTGATCAGGGCTGTGCCAATGAGACAGTCGCGTGGCATTATCTCTTCTGTAGTAAATTTTAAAAATAAGACTGGCGGTGGATGATTCCTTTTTTATTGAATGGATATATCTGCGAATATTTCTGTTCACAGGTGCTGACCATGTATAGTTTTGTGTACCTTACAAGAATTTTGAGGCGGTTCTCCGATTTGTTTCGCTCTCGGATGACCTACTCTCTTTCACCCTATTAGTTGGGTCTATCAGAGAACTTTCCTCTTATACTTGGTATTTCCCACAAGCTAAATGTTCCCCCCCTTAAATAAACTAAGCCTATAAATTGGTGAAAAACACAGTAATTGGTGTAGCATTAATTTGTGTTATAAACTACACTGTCATTATGCATGATAACAAAATGTGTGTGTACCATCTCCTTAAAATAAACCCGACTTAACTGACGCATAAACATAAAGCACTTTATAGGCAACACTGACTACATCTTTTTGCGCTCAGTCTGCTGCACGTGATCTTTTTCCCCTGTCCATGTACGCACCATTCACGTGGTAATATGTACCAGATTTGTTCTGAATTAAAAGAAGTTTATTGCAGGTAATTGAATAATTGCCTCACTAATTGTTGTTAACAAGTCGTAGAATAACCTAATTATTACAGCACTCCATTTGGAATTTCTTAAGCCGAGCTTGCATGACAATACCTCCCTGAGGTTAATGAGTTACCAGAGGAGAAGAAAGTGAAAGTGAAAAGAAAAGGCCGACAAGGCTTTTGATAAACATAGTCTCCACTTGTTTTTTTCTGGGTACGTTATTATCATGTCAACTTTGCTCCGTTTGAACCTGCTATTCGTGTAAATGAAGATTATTTGAATAAAGAGAAAACACGTAAAGGTCATACACTAAAAAACAACTTTATACACTTCTTAAAATAGCAATGTGGTCTACTCATTATTACTTATCGTTCAACCTGTTAAATATGTGGAAATGGCGTATAAAATCAGACGCTCAAAACATCTTGCAGTAGGCTACTAAATGATTTGAGTGATGTTTAAAAGTCTCTATTCTGGAAGCTCGCAAGCTAATATGGTAGAACGTGTTACATTTGAGCGTGAAAACGGGGCCATAGTGCCGGCAACAAAGGAGGCAACAGTTTGCGCGCCGTCCTGGACCTCTGTCCGATTTCATACTGTGAGGTTTTGTGTTGCGCCGATTTTGCGGTGCATTACATGCAATTTTGTATAACATGGAAGCAAATAAAAGGCAGCGTGGAACGTCCTAATTAGCGTGCCATGGTAACAAATCTGCATGCTTGATTGAAATAGTGGTGTGACCTGTTTTCCCCCAAAAAATGTCTATCTAAAGTAATTATGCTAAATGAAACATATTAAAACTGTTGATCTGCATCCGATTACACAGCAGGCGTCTGCGCGGCTGGATACTCCATACAGCAAATGCTGTGCTTTGTGAGTTTGTTTAAAGTCACGTTGAGCAAGTTGGGTTATTTATTAAGATCCATTAAATTTTGTGCGTTCTTAATCAACTTATAATTAGCTACAACATAAAATTTGACAGGTTCAGTGATGGCTGAACTTTAGTCGAAATTAGAGATAATTAGCCCAATATGCTACTTTTTATTAAGAATTCCTTACACAGCACTGCTTAAATCTCCCCAAATCTCTTCTTTCTGGGGAATTCGCCTTTATACTAAACAGTTCTTTACAATAGCCCACTGCTTGGAGCTTCAAAAGGCAAAAATCTTTGATTGGCCTATTTTGTAAGCCACATAAAAGGGCAGAAGAAAGGATCAATGAGCAGTCTGTCCGCTTATATACTGAGGCCTTTTCATCCCAATGTGGACTCCTCAGTGAACACTCTCAGATGTAAATGCGCGAGCCTCTCGCGCTCCCTTTTCCACGCCATTTGCGCGGCAAGCCAGGGCTCCTATCTAAACAGGCGCATTGTGTGTATTTTCCAACTCAAGTCAAGCAACCTTTAACGTGGTTCGCTGAAAGACATCCAACCTGTCGCGTGTCCACTCTCCAGTGTAAACAAATCACGACAGCATATCTTCTTCCATTTTCCTAACTGTGCAAAACTAAGGGGTTGTCTGAACAGTGTAAAAAGAGTTATCTCTACATGAAGTCCTGAACTTGACATATGACTGGCAAATGATATGGCAAAACGACTGCTGATTAATTTATAACTCCAATAAACATTAAGTATTCTCATTCTTAACTTCTGAATTGTTGTTATTGAGACATTAGGTGATGCACATAGCATGCACAAACTTCTCTGGTGGTCATTTGGTTAAACTTTCCCAGGATGGTGTCTATTGATAGAGAAGTGTGGAGAATCGAAAAGAAGGGCCCCAGAAAGAGGCGTTCCGTCGATTCTCCTCGGTCCTGCTGGTTTTGGCTGTAGCCAGACTGGGTTTAAGGTGGGATATAAAGAATGTAGGGTTATATTGCACAACTGTCATAATTTCAACTCAAATAATTCAGTTATGGAAATAGAGTTATGTGGATTTAGTATAACCCATATATACAAAGGGTATACACGAAGGCACTGGAGAATTGAATGACTATGCTGGGCCATATCCAGGCCTTATTGCCAGAAAATCGCGAGGCTGTGACGACATGTGCGAAATTACCACGGTGCTGCCTTTGGGTCTGTGGCGTGAAACCTAAAAAGAAAAGAATGAATAGGCAAGGCTGGTACAAGTTACCCAACGAACGAACCGACTATTTGTAGTATTATTTCCCATTTTATGGAGATTCTGTACGCTTGTTTTTTCCCTGTGCCGTTTCACCTCACACGTTGCTCAACAGGTTTCCCTCCACTGTAAAATATCGTCACAGATTCAAAAAGACAGTCAGTTTTATTATGTGTTATTCTGACGCAAAGTAAACAACAAATATTTTTGTCAGATCATATATGGCCGTGATTAAATGTGTTTCGTTTTTTTACAGAAATGACCAACTTAGAATTGAAACGAGGTATCAAAGGCTGGCTGTGGACAAATTGAAGTCCATTATGTAACATTTGCCTTATAATAGAGTGTATGTGTATTTCAACTCGCATCAAATTTACTTTGCCACTACACATAGACAAAGTATTTAGCGTTCAAGTAGCTATGCGTTAATTTAAAGAGAAGCACTTGTGACACAAAAAGTGTCACTGTCCTCTATTTGACGGGCTCCCCATTGACATGTAAAGCGACTGCTAGTATAAATACCCGAAGGAGACCACATTCCTACACTCTCGCTTGGGACTAGTCAGAGCGCACATCAGTCTTCAGAAGGAGCAGTTTGACCTTTGTCATGGTTGCTGCAGCAGACCCAGAGAAGCTCAAAGTCTTCAGTGGAAAGAAGGTGGGCAAGCGGTCATTTTCATATACGAGTTAGGCTACATACAATATCCTAAAGGATTAGCAATGAGACAACGTGATCTAATTGCATACCGTTTCTAATGGTCTTTTTAAAACCTTTTTTAACTTCCAGGTTTCCAAGCCACTTATGGAGAAGAAGCGAAGAGCTCGTATCAACAAGTGTCTTGAGCAGTTGAAGACTTTGTTGGAAACCTGCTACTCAAACAACGTGAGTTTACAAGGCTGACTGTAGCAAAGACCAGAATTACCAGTTGGTTGGCATCCAGCAAAGTTATTTAATTGTACATGCTCTTCCTTTAGATTCGAAAACGGAAGCTCGAAAAGGCCGATATACTGGAACTCACGGTTCGACATCTGAGACTTTTGCAGAAAAACCACAGTGGTAAGTTTGGCTTTACTGAAAAAACTTTGTGAAAATACCCTTTCAGTATATAATTTCCTCGAGATCACGAAGTAGTGGCTAAAAGATCATCTGCAAATTATTAGGTAAACTTACGAATCTCTCTTTTTATGTAGGCATGGTTATGAACTCTGACTTCGCCGAGTACCAAGCAGGATTCCGGAGTTGCTTGGCTGGTGTGAATCAGTATTTGCTGATGACGGACGTGGGAAGGAGCAACCGATCCGACATGCTGACGCAGCTCTCCAGTCGTTTTCCTCGCTCGGATGCGCGCAATAAAAATTCCAGTACCTTGGACAGCGACCCGCAGAATGACCAGGCAGCAAATCTTGGCGCGCAAAGACTCACAACAAATATGACTGTGCAGGCGAATCCTGTTGCTGTGTCCAGCTGCGTAAAAGGTCCCGCAAATGGCAACAGAAACCATGGAATCCCGGCAAAAACAATAACTTCAAATGGCACAGGCAAAGACCGTTTTCCCGGCGCCCCACAGGTTGGCGTAATTGCAGCAACAGGACTAAAGAAAGACTGCAGCACTGATTATTCGTCCAGAGTCAGTTACTCCATTGAAGGACAATGTAATGATAAGCATATTATGACCTCATGTGACCCTTACTGGCGGCCTTGGTGACCTACCTAGTCCAATATTTGTTTAAATATAGTTTTTTATAGTGTCCATAGAAATGTTTTATTATATAATTTGCACAACTTTAGATTCTATTATATGCAACAAAAGTCTTGTTTTGTATGATGTCTATTTTTTTAAATAAATTGTACTGAAATGTTGAACCTCTTGAAAGTGCATTATGTAGTTAATGACCTCTTCACCTGCGTTTGTCTGTCTGATATCATTCATTTTGCCCTCCTTTGCTAAACTGGCCTTCTGAAGTAAAACAATAATAGTCATGGTCTTTTGCTGCTGTGTCTGCATACATACAAACATATACTTTACATTTAAAAAAGCTTAATACTGTCCAAGGTTTGATGAGCTACCTTTTTGATTAGAATAAACTAAGAGATCTTGTAATACTAGACTTTGATGTCTGTCTGATGCGTGAAGGCTCCAGAGTATTGAGTTGTAGGAATAATCAACATAAAGGGTGATTCTGTGGTTTCTCTGCTGAATAGTGCATTTCTTGTGAAATTTGTTACACATCACAACAGCTCTATATTATGTTAACACAACTCCTGGGTAGCTCATGGGCTACATAACTCTTCTCTTAAAGTTTTTATTTTTGCTGATACAAAGCTCAGAGGTAAAACTGGTATGTAGCCATTTATAACAGGTAGTTTGTGTTGGCTGGTTAGGTTTATGTATAACCACAGATGGGATTTTTCCACTTTAATATACGTACACCCTTTTCTTTATGTTAGAGTGACTTATTCATCCATGATGTATTGTGTAGTTTTGGAAGTATTGTGTACCCTGTTGTTATAAGGGGAATATGCAGCATTCATTGACAAAATGTCTATCAACCATCATTAAGGTGCAAACTTTCAAAACGACAGATCGCTTCGAACCAAAGTACAATGATGGATGAGTACTTAGTGGAACAACAATTGATCCACTACTGCACTGATTTGACTGTAATGATTTAGACCATATGACTTCTGTCTTGTTGGGGTTCCTGTGCTCAATTACACTGCATGACATTGTTTAGCTTTTGTGGCTCAAATCTGAGGCAAACCTAGAGTGTAGGCTACAGATTGTAGTGCTTGGATAAAACCTCTTTTAGACAAGTGTAACTGTTATCATCTACAAATTAATTAATTCAACTTTCAGTTAATCACCATGTACTGACAAAAGACCTGATGCAGGCTAGATACCAAGACTTTGATACCTTTGTAATTTTCAGATTCACAAGGAGTCTCTGGTTTAAAGCTGAGTTCACAGTCACTTGTCAATGTCAGTTAGCTTTAAAACATGTATACCATTTTCAAATTATGCCCACAATGCACATATTATTTCCAAAAATACTTTAACTTTTACTTAAAACTACTCTCACAGTTGTAAAATTGTCGATAAGACGAATGCATTGAAACAGAGCTACACAAAATATGCAGTAGCCTACTTATTTATTAGTTAAGTCAGTTGAGTCTTTATAATTAAAGTAAAATACATGTCCCTGACAACCTGTGACTATCTTGTTGGCTTTAAGTTGGCTACGACCGGTTTCAGTATTTAAACATTAGGTGGTTGTGTCATAAAACCAGCTGCATTTGGGATAACTATGAGAGGATGGCACCTTGCGGCGAGGAGAATTGGCGACACGCCTCCGGCCTTTCACGGCGCATTCAGGAGCACGGCGCACTGGGGGCGGTGAAAGAGAGCAGCAGCCAGCCAAGGAAACGAGTATCTCCCGAATTATGCCATGTCACTCTGAAGATCCTGCCTTGCTTTTTTTTAATGTGCAAAACACGTCCCTTTGCCCTCTTCTACTTCCGAGGCAAACCGTGGGGTTTTGGGATCCTCGTTAGTTTTGAATATTCAGCGGGCTGTCTTTTGGCGGTGCAAGGAAGGGCAGACAGATTTATTGACGTTAACTGGAAACGTGAAAGTAATAGCATTCACAATGGGAGTACTTCCGTGGTGCATTCCTTTGCTGTGTGCTCCCCTAACTTTAGTTTGTAAATGTAGCAGATATCGGGCTGTCAGGCATGGACACATTAAGCATCGAGGAGTCTAAAGATTTCTTCTAGATACTTGGTTGTGTCACCCAAACAGCTAGGGTGGGACAGCTACAGCAGCGCAGTCGTGTTGAAAGGATAAGAAAAGCAGAGTATCAAATTTGCATTAGACTGTGTCCAGTGGAGCGCTGTTAAAGCCAGACTAGCTTGGTTGCAAAATGTGCCAAGGTTAGTCTGCACTCAGCAAACAATGGGCTTAGACAACAAGTGCCATTTTGTTACTAAGACATAATATTCTTGCTAGTTCTTAAACCATCATGCAATCACGAAAAAGATTGATTATTTCTTGTGTCGGGAAAAAAGTTACACTGACTCAGTCTTGTATGCGCCAGGGAAGTTCTTGTGTTGTCAGCAGATTAATAAACAGCAGGTTGTCTCGAAAGATTTATTTTATTGTTCTTGCCTTACAGATTTTTAGGCAGTATTCCAAAAAGTATAGCATCGTTTAAAATGAGAAGGAAATATTCTCATAAATGTTTGATGTACACTTTTTTGTACACTTCCCTCGAAATCAGGAATCACTATTTCCATTGTACAAACGCAAACACACTTCAAACAATTAAACAAAAGTCGTGTTTCTTTTCATGTAAATGTAATTACCTCAAGCAAAGTCAAAATTTCAGCAACATAACATCAAACATAGTCCATTAGTTTGACAAAGTATTTTTTTAAAAGAGGATATGTTACAAATTACGCTCTGATATTTTAGGGGAAAAAAACAAACGAAACAAATTCTAATTTAAAATCGTTAGCTTTCAAACGCATAGTTTTTCAAAAAATATATAAGTGTTTGTATATGAGCTTTATGTAATCAAAGTGTGATGCACTGGAAAACAAGTGTAAACTGAACGCACAGATCTCAGAATATCTCAGACCACAAAAAAGATATGGCCAAATGTTTCATTTTACAGGTCAAAGTGCTTAACAACATCTGACGGTGCTACATCATTGTATCATCATTTGAACAATGCCAAAAGTTAAGAAAAATTCCCACAAACAACATTAGGCTACGAAGAGGTTATTCTGGGTACTTTTCAAGTTGCAGGCAGTATTGATTTTGTTGTTCTTCCTTATTTTCTCTCGGCGAATCTCTGTCTTATCCAAACACAACGTTATTGTAAATACATTCATTTAATGATAATACCCATTATTCTTCTAGATTACTCAACGCATTTTCTAAATCCTGTCGGAATGTTGCAGTGGCTGTAATATTGCCCGTTTTAGTCATACATGTTTAATAGGACTGGGTAATCGTCACAGGATGAGGAAGACTCTGGTGCACTGGCTAGTCAAGGTGATAAATGGCAGAGTGTGGGATCCGAGAAGCAAATCGTCATCAATGCCCGAAAGATCAGTACAACTCAGCTGCACTTGCGTGGAGCACCATTGGCTAGTTTCACAACAATATTTGGCAAAGGGCAGCCTATATATACACCCGTGCATGCTGGCAGCTGATGCTCAGTTAGGAGTCGTAACTCCCAACTTTTTAATTAACAGTAATCCAACGTGGACATCAGGGAATCCTAACGCCCCGAATGAAATATATATATAATAACAATACACCATGCCATCAGATGCAAATGCCATATCTTAAATTCTTACATACACGATTTTTTTTAATATAGCAGAAATCTATTCAATTGTAACCTGAAATTTCGGGGCAACTGTAAATAATGAACATATATATACTGGCTTATTAGGAAAATTAAGCCATCCGTCTTGTCCTCTTCATAGTCAATGAAGTCCTTGGTCACTGGCCCAAGTGTCAGACACACAGTGGGCTCCATGGGCTCCCATCAGGTTTACCCTCTCCTCTGCACACCAGCGGTCAAATCATAGCAAAAGCATGTGACTGCAATATGAAAATCTGGTACCAGCAATGTCTACTTTTAACATGAATACAAAGGGGAAAATAATCTTGTGATAAATAATTACAACACACTTACACTTTTCATTTGACATTATGAACCCAACACATAAGGTATAACAAAGGATCCAACAAGGTGCAGCCTGGGACCTTAAACAACTATGGGCAGTGGAAAAAGAAAACATAATTGTTTTTAACACTTTAAAACTGAACCACTTAATGAAAAAAGCACAAATCTCAGAATTCCTTTCACATTATTAAAACAATAGTTCAACACTGGCATAAACCAAGACCTGCCTATCCCAGAAAAACAAACCAATAAAACAGTGGACTTGTGCCTGGGAAACGTGGTGTGAAAAGCGAAAAGGAAAAAGGAAGAGTAAGAGAGAATGGGAAGCTGACTGCCCACAATCTTCTCTAGAAACTTCAATATCAACTTCCCATCTTTATACTGTGCATTGCCCTTAAAGGAATCAAAGTGAATGTCACACACACACACTAAGGTCAGTACTGTCTCACTCGTTTTTTTGGACCTGGCTGATGTTTGTAAGAACCCCTGGAGAGTGGCTGACCAATTCTACAACACAGGAAAACCTCTGTAAACTCGACTGTGTCCAATTTGCTCTCTCTCGCTCATCTCTAAACTGCGCTCGTAATACAAAAACATTCCGACTGAATCATCATAAAAGTAGTTTCCATAAGAGCAATAATAGTCGATAAGTAATCAGACCAATGACAGTGAACAGCTGTAGACTCTCGCTTAGGTGGCGGAGCCGACGGAGTCTGAGTGGAAAGTGACGTAGCCTGACGAGGAGGCGGAGGGTGAGCTTATAAAACTATTTGTGCTTCCTTTGCTCTCCATTTTCATCAGGAGTTTCTGCTCGGCCTCCCAGACCTCCCCACCACCTTCCCCCTGGCCAGCCTTGTGTCTCTGACCGTGGGGCACTGGGATGGGCACCTGCTCAGCCACCTGAGGGCCGGTCCCATGGGGGCCCGTGTCCTGTGCCGCACACTTGGCGTCTCTGAAGGAGCAGCCCTTCCCCGATCCACAGCTTCCCCCCATCCCACTCGCAGACCCCGCACTTCCGTTCCCTGCCCTGCGGGGGGAGCCATCGGCAGTCCCGTCCACCACCCTGCTGCCCCGTCGGCTACCACCGCTCCCCCCTCCTCCTACTCCTCCTCCGGTGTCACGGCCGCCATGGTCCTGGGGGATTTCGGTGAGGACGCAGCCCCTGCCGTGGTCTGACAGTCGGCGCAGTGCCTGTGGCTCGCGCTCGAAGTGGGTCAGGGGGAAGTGGGGGAAGGGGATGATGACCTGCTGCCCGCTCACACTGCGCGGCACCTCGAAGGCCTGCGGCAGCAGCGGAATGGCGGAGGCACGACGCGGGCTCTTCATGGGGCTGGCCAGCGGCGTCTCGTCGATGAAGCTGATGACTTCGTCGCGTCCGAAACACCTGAGGAAGTCGTCCTCGTGGCCTCGCAGGTCGCCGCCACAGATGACCCCACCGCCACCGCTGCTGCCAGACAGCACGGCCACACGCGGGAGGCCCCGCAGGGCGTAACCACTGTCCTCCGAGCGCCGACGCTTGGACCGGTAGGGGCCACCACCACCGCCACCGCCACCCTCCTCATGGTAGGACACCAAGCTGCCCCTCCGGCGCTCGTGGTGGTGGCGCGATGAGCTGTAGTGCTGCATCCCCATGATGTCCTCCGTGGAGCCCCAGCGGTGCAGGTAGGAGGGGATCTGGCCGCTGGTCCACATGTCGGTTTCGTCGTGGGAGTATCTTCTTGTAGGGGGCACCTGCCGCAAACAAGAAACAGAGAGGAACCCCACGTCAGACTTCAACTTGGGACGCAATGGAGAGATGTTTTAATGTAGTTATTACTAATAAAGCAAGAATGATTAACTTACAAAGACTTCTCAGCATTTTAATGTCTAAGTATATGTCAGTGACTCCATTTACAGTATGGAAAGGGAAAACTTTTACCCACTGCTTTTGGTATGTGTCTAACATTTCAATCTATGCAGAAGAGTGTATGTAACTTACATGGTTGTTATTTTGTATAATTTAAACTACAGCCAGAGTTAATTACATTGTCAGCAATTTTGTATTTAAAACAAACATGAAATCAACACACAAAAAACAAAACCAACAAAAAGCATTTTGGTGTGAGTTGGGGGATTGTCAGAACTTAAGACACAGGCTGATACTCACATTCCACATTGCTCTGAGAACTAAGCAGGAGAGACATAATGTCAGGCTTTTTTATAAATAAAAAGGATCAGTCCACTGTCTTATAAAAGCTAGCATCCCAAAGCATACATCACAAGGCCTAAAGCACCAGAGCACCCCATTTGTGCAGCAATCATTTCTCAGTGCATGGGGGGAGGAGGAGGAGGGGGAGGAGGGGGTGGGTAGCATACAATACACAAGCCTGGAGTGTGCGAGTGTGAGATTTGACCAGCAGGGGGAAGCATAGCATTAGCATTGAATGATAGAGAGAAAGGGAGAGAGAGAGTGAGGGGAGGGGAGAGGAGAGGAGGGGAGTAGCAGGAGTGATGAGGTATAATAGCAGCGCCTCACCAGGATGCAGAGATCAAATGCTGGATCAAAGCCAGCCACACTTTAAACAGGCCGATCATGGGCGCCAAGGCAGGCGTAACTCACGGAGCCGTTCGGAGGGACACTAATGGTTCCCTTCTCCTCTTTCTGCATTTTTATGTGGTAAAACTGTCCTAAGGTAATGTCTATTTTTTTGGGGATGGAAACGTTGAAGAAATTAGCAAGAATTAGCTACCCACAGATACCCAAACTTGGATCCCTCACATCTCCCAAATAAGCCATGGCCTCGTGTTGTGTCAAAACTAATCTGTGGCAACACACACATCAGTAACCAGTCTTGGAGGAACAGGGCCTAACGTCCAAAGCTGGCAGACATGTTGTTTAGAGGCACGCCAGAGGCTGGTTCTGACGCCCTGTACTGTGTATCTCCTGAGGAGGAGGGTCTGAGGCATGAAAGGCAGCCAGCATTTGGTGTGTTACTCCACTAATACACTACGCAGGAGTATGGGGGTGGGCATACGGTTACATGGCATTGCTAGTGGATCACAGTGCATCAGCATTTTATTGCAGAATGTCATTGAAACAGCGCTCACTCTGCTCGTTTGTACAGCCCCAAGGATGGGGGCGTTGGTTAGGGTAGGGCAGCTTTATTGTTGTTATCTTCCAATTACAAACAACTGGCAAGTGCTGAATTTGGGTCACATTTTGCAATAAAAAGGCACGACGATAGCACTATGATGAATGTCTGGATGTAGGAGGTTTAGGGTCGGGTGGAGTGGAGTGGGGGTGCTGGGGGTGGCGGTAGGGGTGGGGTGCTGTCTTAGGAGTTGCGTTCACTATTTTCAGGCCACATTCCTCCACATGCAGCCGTCAAGCGCTGCACACGTCCGTCCTTATCAAAGCCCAAGTCCGGCGAAGGCTATTTTAGAAAGAGAGGCCCCCACAATTAGTGTCAGGACAAACGTGGCTACTCCTCTCCTCTCCGAAATGAGGTCAGACGGGCCATCAGTGCTTGAAGACTGCATGCTCCAGAGATGACTGCTGGGATTTCAAGGTGAAAAAGAGGAGCATTTTACAGCTCTACTGCTAACTGGCTTTTTTTCATGTGGGTGAGGTGGCTGGAGGGTGGGCCACAACAAAAACTTACTGCACTTGTTTTACATGGATTATGGGTTTGCTGTGCCAGTGCCTTTTTTTTTCCTAAGTCAGGCTGCTGAAACACAGTTTCTTACACAGTTGCTCAAACAGCTTGCGAAGGCATTTTTCTAAATGCACGTCTTCAGGGGGAGAGGGAGAAAATGTTGTCAGGTAACATTCCTGACGTAGCCCAGTGAAGCATGCAATGGACATAAGAGTGGGCTCCAAGCTCCCAGAGAGGGTTCTGCACACGAGATTAAAAATGCAGGCGTCGGTAACACGGCGAGTCGCTTCGGATAAAAAACATTTTGTCAGGGAGAAAGGAACTGAATGGAAATGCGCGAGAAATGACGATCTCTCTTAACTGCTGTTCTGTTGTGCTCGGGAAGGCTGTGGGAGTAAGGCTTTGGTGCAAAAGCAGCAGGCAGCATTGTCACGCAGGGCTCTGCTCAGAGGGAGATAGGGAGTATATGTCTAAAGATGAGGTCGGCCGCTTTGTTGCTCGTGTTTGCCAAACGTTAGTCAGACAGACTATTCTTTTGACTCACACGTCCCTAACGTCATGTCTGGGCATGTCAAAAGAGCATGTGAGTAATATTTTTTTTAAGGGATTTTTTTTTTTTTTGCTTCCTCTGAAATGAAAAAAGACAATCATGTAAGAACTCTCATGGAGAAGGCCAAATGCAGCATGCACAAGTCAGAAAATCTTTGATATGTAGGTTCACCATACGAAGGTTTAACTGTAAATTATATAATTTTTTTCATAAAATAAAAAGTAAAAAAAAAATCAGTGGACATATACCTGCAAGTACTGCATTTTATCTTCCTGGTGTTCCCTCAATGGGTAACCCTGGGGCACACCCCTTTCTAAGGTTGAGAATTCGTACTTGGCAATACGGTCTATCGTCATGATATCAGGCCCCGGGCTATAGTCATACGGTCTGTCAAAAATTAAGTCCGGATGAAAGGCTCCATCCTGGCTGTTTTCTGCGAACGCAGAAAGCATATATATCAGAATTCAAAACGAAATGGACTCAAAATACACAAGACAGACAGACAGACAGACGAATAAGTTCAAAAAAGACAAGTGCATCTTCTTTTGTTTTCCACGTCTCTTCTTTGATGATTTCTGAATTGAAATTTGGGTTAGGGTGGCTGTTTTTTTTTAACGCAGTGAATACAGATCAATCCATATTGATTTGAGTATTGTATTTCAATATTTATTCGACTTCATTCTTGGAAAATAATCTGTTTGAAAATGATAGCTGCTGGCCAATGGCACTGAAGTGGTACTGTACACTTGAGTGCAGATCAAAACAAACTGAAACAAAACACCTCTCTTTGGAGAAGAATTGAGGCTCATTTGGGTAGGTGTGTAAAACAACAAAACAATCATGTTACAAAAAATATGTAATTTTAACGATTTAATTTTGTTTTGAAATGATTGGGGTCTGTGTTGACCCATAGGGTTTGACTGGGCCGGTTTTAGAGTTGGGGTGGTGGCAGAAGCCTTGAAGTACAGTGTAAAATGCTGGTCTTGTGGCAAGTGGGGGCCAGTTGCAAGATGAGAGATGAGGTTAGCACAGGCATTAGCTTAGCATGCAGGTCAGTAGCTTTTTGGAGAACAAGGAACAACCCTTATACATACAACTCAGCTGGGTTATACAAGGCAAACCTTCTGCAAAGAAGAGTAGAAGAACTGGTGACATTAACGGCACAAATTGACACGTCACACCAACAAACACACACACACATATCTATACACACCTACACCCACAACCCACCCGCCTCCCAACACACACACACCCACCCACACACACACACACACACACACACACACACACACACACACTAGAAATACCCCCATTTTTTTAGTCTACAAAAAATTACTGCTACACCACAAGACATACACAAACACACTTGGAGAGAGTGAAGAATGTCTCCTGCTAGTAAGGTTTTGGATTTTTTAAAGTATTCCCAATGCCTAACTAAAGCCCACATATTAACTAAAATATTATAAGGAAATTATCAGCAAGGAAATTGTAAAATGACATCTCATTCTTTATTTAAATGAAGGAAATGGCACATAGTCATTAAGATACCTGGCCACATAATCAGACAGAAAATCTCATAATTTATTAATCAGCCAGTGCTCTTAAGGGGAGCATTTAAATGATGACACCCATTTTTAAAACTGACACTTCATGTGCCATTACAGCCTGTGTTACAGAAATGTGGGCTTCTTTTGTAACAATGCTGTTTTCACAGACCTTTTCTTCCAGGAAGCACTGTGAGAGACTGTGCTTCTAAAGAGAATCCTTTTGTAAACCATTGGCAGTGATTTTTCTATATGGCTCTTTGGCACTGTCCCCAGAGCTGTGATAAACAGCTGTGATAGCATTCATTCCTTTTTTTTAGCTAAATACTAAATACCTTCTCAGACAGAGAAGTAGGTCACATGGTAAATCCAATGAGTGTCCCAGCCTTGTGTAATCATCACTAGCCCACCCTAAGAGATTAGGTCTGACACATTTCAAGCTAAGAAGAGGAGGAAGAAGAAAAAAAAGTGCCTCGTAGCTGTCTCATTCACATATGGCCACAGGGTCCATTTCTACTGTTCTTCTTAATATTGATTTCACATCAATTTGATTTGGGCAGACTGACCTAATTGGAAGCAAAGTCTGTGAAACGGACAGCCATCCTTCACTCTCTTCCCTCCACCCCCACCCCCCCTCACCTCCCCTTTTCCCACCCCTCCCTCCACACACAAGTTCCACCCCCCCTTCCCCCATGCAGGGTGGGCTAGTGCGGAGCAGGGCCTCTACCTTCGTCCACGTCGTCATTGGACATGATGGCCACGCATTTCTCCCACACCATCTTGACGTCGGCGCGGTAGCGGTCACAGGCCCACAGGAACATGGGCAGCAGGATGGACTGGGCGATGGAGCACCACAGCACGCACGGCACCATCCACGTGTACGAGCGGTCGTACTTCAGACTCGCAAAGCTCACCACCTGACAAGGCCGGCGGAAAGAAAGAAGGGGAGG
>CM059270.1:13324497-13399497 GCA_030347295.1 Setipinna tenuifilis
CCAACACAATCTGAGTACCAATGACTGGGCATGAGAGGAGAGGGGAGAAGAGGAGAGGAGAGGGGAGGAGAGGGGAGGAGAGGAGAGGGGAGGAGAGCTGAGGAGAAAAGGACAGGAGGGGAGAGGAGAAGAGAGGAGAGAGAAGAAGAGAGGAGAGGAGAGTGACTTTACGTGAGGTTCAGTTTTTTATTAGGAAGTGATTTAGGATGTGCCGCCGGTTGGCTGATAAATTTGTACTGACACATGTGTGATTGAGAGGCTATCGGGGGTGTGCTTCTATGCCTGCAGGAGGCAGGATACATAATTGTCCCATAATAGTGAAAGGTTTGGGCTAGGCACACTTATGTATGTGTGTGTGTGTGTGTGTGTGTGTGTGTATATGTGTGTGTGTGTGTGTGTGTGTGTGTGTGTGTGTGTGTGTTTGCTTGTGTTTGTGTGCACACTTGCGTGTGTTTGTGTATTTGTGTGTGAATCTGCCTGATGCCCACGGCCATTCAAGGTCAGCACAGAAACTGGTGGGGTTTTAAATGAGTGTTCAGCCACCAGTGCAAATCAATGGGTCATGCCACAGTTTGAGGTCTCCATCATCGATTGCACCCAGCTGGACATATTCATTGATGTAAAGGCACACATGTGCACACTCTCTTTCAGTTCTTCCTACGCTCACTGTCTATCGCTCATTCATCAATGCCATCCCCTGTTTCTTCCACTCTTTTGACTTTGTGGGATGCTTAAAAGACCAACCGTAAAGTACCCTGAGCTGCTTTATGCCATAGGCTAGTAACAGTTACTGTCAGTCTCAGATTTAGCAATCACAGGACATGACAGACAAGGATCAGTTCAAACCATTTTTTTACTGTAAGGTTTATGATTATTATAGGGATCAGGAGTACAAGAAGTACGTTTCAACTAGGGGGATCTGTTTCCATTATTCCATTATTTAAGGGGTATCTCTTTTTAGGAGTGTGTTTGTTACGTGAAGGAAATATTAACTACATTTTTGTTTGTCCAAATATCCAGGCTATTCACTGTAGATTTTTTTAGTCAAAACAGAGAAACTCCAAGAGCAGTCAGGAATGAGCCCTTTTATAATACCAAATGTATTACACAAAAGCTAACTAGGTAACTGTGCCAACTGTGATGCTGTTAGCATTAGCAAGGTCAGTCTGTTGAATGAGTTCACTGACTTGTTTTGCACAAAATCTCTGTGATACCTCTCTCGCTGATGTCAAACATCTCAACCAGAACATCAACCAATAGAGCAAAGTGGTAATAACACCAAGGTTCATTAACTAGCATAATTACAGCCCCCATGTACAGTTTGTGCTGCAGCTAAGTCATTTTGGGTAAAAGAGGCTCTACTGAATTGAATGTCGACATGCACTGCACATGTGGCTAATGCTGCAGCTGAAGATAAAGCCCTGCAGCACTTCACTTCACTTTCTGTAAAACACCACCACCCATTCCACAGTGTGGACATGGGGAAGGAGAGGAGATTGGGACGGCTCCATAACAACAATAATGCATAGTTAAGTAACTGTAAAAAAAATGTAAAATGTCATGTAAATATCAATTCCTGATTCCAGTGCTGCACCAATGAGGGTCAGAGATACACTTAGAAGACAGGACATACATAATGATGAAGGTGAGCCCAGCTGCAGTCAGACAAGACCAGTGTCTGTCCTCTCTATCCCTTTACCTGCCCGGCACAAAAGCACAGAGGCCACAAGTCATGTAGCCAGGTGGTGGACCCGGACCTGATTTTGAAGGGAGTAATTCCCCAAATGCGCTGAAATATTGAAGGCAGTTATTCATTTTTAACTGTAGCTAAAGAGGAAGGCTGATCGGGCCTCGGTCCCCCTCCCCAGGTGGCTGTCGATCTGTCCAGCTGCGATGGCGGCAGAGAGAGAGAGGGATGGAGAGGGAGAGGGAGAGAGAGAGAGAGGGAGGGAGAGGGAGAGAGAGAGAGAGAGTGTGGGAATGGATGGGGCTCTGCACTGGCCTGTGACTGCATAATGAATCAAGATCAGAAGCTAAAAAATGCATGAATGTCAGCGATGGAGGCTGGGGGAAAATGACTCCACGGTGTGAGGTCGGCGTACAGGCGGGACTGTTGGAGAGAGACAGGGCGAAAGAGAGAGGAGTTATGGAGCCAAATCAATCATACTCTGCCTGCCACAACAGATACACGCCCGCATCTTGAGTACCAGCAAAAGGCTTAGTGACAACAAATGCAGTGAAAGGCTTTTGTTCTCACTACTGTACTTTTAGCCAATGAAGAATGGAAAGAGGAAAAAAGGGGAAAAAAGAAAGACATACAGGGAGAAGAAACTGAAAATAGTCAGGAGACTGACGCGTGGTTGGTGGTCAATTCCTGTTTTTTTGTTAAAATCCACATTTCCACATGATATCCTCTACCACGTAGCCTGTCATTTTTGTCCCATGCTAGCCTGTGACCTAACATGGATTAAAAACGAAGTCAGGAAAAAAATGAAAAACAAAAAAAAAAAAAAAAAAACAGGCAGAGCCCCAGCTGGCCTGAAAGTCAAAACCAACAGACACGCTGAAAGGGTATGCAGACGTTTGCTCGAGACATGTACTGCTCCAGGAATGGCCTGGCCTTTCTAGGAAGGCACATGGTTTCCCCCCTAAGCCCGTGGACTGCAGCACACAGCCAACTGACTTTAGCATCCGTTCATATCCGCTGACCTTACTTTTCATGGGACTCTATACATGGTGCAAGGAGAAATCGATAAAGCCAGCGGTGCAAGGCAATACTCTAAATCCCAGTGGACCACAAACCCCTTATAATTACAGACGTACATCTGGGAAAGGAAGGAGAGACGGAGGGGTTAAGAGAGAGAGAGAGAAAGAGCCAGACAGACAGACAGAGAGAGAGAGAGAACCAGACAGAGACAGAGGAGAGTGCCGTCACTGCTGACACAGTTCCCGGCAGCTGAAAGACAATTAGTGAGGCGAGCCAGAGAGAGTGGAGGCTCAGCTGCGAGAGGAGCATGCTGGGCTGGGCTGGGCTGGCTGGGGGAGACTCCACAGGCTCCCTTGGGCGACCGGTGGCTGACACCAGCGCAGGGGTGGTCTCGTAGCACCTCACAAGAACAGGCTCTAGTGCTGGTGATGCAACACACACATGCATGCACACACATACACAAATACACACACACACTTACTCCAATACACACACACGACAACGACTGGGCCATTCACTAAAAGAAAGTATTGGCAGTTCATTGAAATGTAAGGGAGATTCCGAAAACTCTGAATGTCTCTTCGCTTCGTGCTGGTTAAAAATTCAGCAACGTTTTAGGATCTTACTGTGTCATTATGACATGGAACTCCAAAACTACCCACTTTAGCTCCATGCACTATCACATTCAGCTTGTGTGTTTTAGCCAGGCTTTGACCACGGGCTTAAATGAGGGCTTGTGAAACACCCAGTGACTTCCAGAGATGCCCCTGATCACAGAGCATGCACTGAATATGATATTCAATGTCTTTCAAAAAAGAAAGTGGATAGATATCTTGTTCAGATCTTCAGTCCTAGCCTGAATAGTTGCAATTTCATGCTCATTTTGCACACGGTGCCTGTTATGTAATCATAATGGGCCAAAATGGGCCATTCAGATAGATGTACAGTTTACATTTTGTTTCAGGAACAGAACATAATGTCACATCTTCATGATCCAGAGAAGGAAAAATATATATATAAAAATTCAAGGCGGAGGGCAGCATGTATTTTTAAGCAGAGCCTGAAGGCATCTTGTTCTGGCTGCTCCTTTAGAGAACGTCTTGACAGGTGCACTCCAGGCCTGCCAGCCCTGTGCAGCAGTGGGCATTATTTACCAGTTAGCAGTGGCATGGAGCTAGTGCTTTTGTGCTCTACGCTGAGCAGTGGCTCATAATGACTCTTAATTTGTGTCAATGGGGAAGCTGGAGTACAATGAAGACCTGCAGATTTGCAATGGAAGGTTTTCATATCTGTTTGTTCCCTGTGGTTGTTGTTTTTTTTTTCGGGTACTGGGTCTGTGTAGATGGCTAGTGCTGTGCTGTACATAACAAACAAACATGGCCACACACACAAAAGACCGAGAAGCACACATGGCTCCCTGGCAGACACACACACAGACACAGACACACACAGACACACACACACACACACACACACATACACACACACACACACACACACACACACAAGAGAGAAAAACACACATGGCTCCCAGCTCCAAAGCATCAGCCCATAAAAATACACACACACACGCACACACACACACACACAAACACGCACCACGCAAATGTATGTACACATATACCAAAACACAGCTTGTGACCCACTTCCATCTCTGGCTGAGGTTAAGTGTAATGCTTGATGTAAATAATGGAGTTGCAAAAGCATTTTTGCTCTCTTCGGGAAACACTGGCTCCCTAATTAGGAACCATCAGCACGTCTTCTCTTCCTCTACCCTTCTGCCTCTCCCTGTGACTCATCACATTTCCTAGGCACAAGAGAGGGAAGACAGAGAAAAAGACACAGAGGGAAAGAAGAGAGTGATGAGAGAGATGGAGAGAAAACGAGAGTGAGTGTAAGAGAGAGAGAGCGAATGAGATAGAGAGAGAGAATGAAAAAGAGAAAGAGGGAAAGAGAGAGAGAAAATGAAAGAGAGAAAGGAGGAGTAGGAGTGTGTGTTTGTGGTGATACATGTGATCCCCTCTCCACCCCTGTGCCCTCAATCCTGCCGAATGTCCTCCTTCCTCCTCTCCCCTTCCCTCTCCTCTCCTCCCCCCAATCCCCCACCCCCTTTATCCCATGCTGACTCAAAAGCGCTGTCTGTGGCTGTCCCCCGCCCACCCACACCGCCACTGATGTCAGAGGAACTTCCACCACCGCCGGCTCGGCGAGGACAAACATCCAACACAGCATTAAAATTTAAGGACGAGCCCCCGCTCTCTCCACCATGCCTCACTGCACACACTCATCTCTCCCTCTCTCTCTGTCTCTCTCTCTCTCTCTCTCTCTCTCTCTCTCTCTCTCTCCCTCTCTCTCTCTCTCTGCCCCCGACTCCCTTCACAGCCAGAGCTGGGGTGACTCTGCCATCCATTTAAGCGGGTGCCACAGGAGTGAGAGAGAGAGCACCAGAGTGCCACAGGAGTGCACCAGACTCTGTGCAACCCCCTTATTCATCCACCCATGTGAAGCTGTAGTGTGAGCAGCGATGGGCAAGCTGGATTCAGAAGATACAATCTAGTGGCACACATTCCAAACCATCGTGTTCTATACCTGTGCAGTTTATCCAGCTGGTTTCACCAGTTAACTGCTCTACCTGGCAAAAGAGGTGTGCTAATGAATGTCAGATGCTTTTGTAAAAAACAAATACATAGTACTGGATTGTAAATGAAGCTATATTGCCCACCACTGATTGTGAGCCTGTGTTAGACTTTTGTTGTATAACATGGGGCTCTGTGAGGTAGACATTTTGCATGAAGGAGTGCATTTGTATACTGGTGTGTGTGCAGTGTTTGCGTGTGTTAGTATGTACAGTTACCAGCCTCTTATAGATATGTTTGTGAGGAGGAAAATGATTAGCAGCCAAAGTTTTCTGTTGAAGTAGCTCTATGCACCAGAGTAATGGAAGAGATGATCCATCTATTCCTACCATGACATTGTACCAAACTAGGAACTGAAGGTAAAGGTTAGCACTATGAAGAGACTGATGCAGGGAAAGCCTCTAAACCAAGCTGGGTCAGATGTTCAAAAAACACAAACCGATGCCCAGAGGCCCTTTTTACCAGTATGGGGAAGCCGGTGAGGAAGTCGTAGATGAAGACGATGCCGCTGATCAGGTAGGTGATCTGCAGCGAGGTCTTGACGGGCTCCGAGCCGTCGATGGACGAGCGCCGCTTGCCCTGGGCGTCCTCCACCACGATGGTGGGCACGTTGAACTTGTTCTTGTCGGCACAGTGGCCCGCCTGCAGGGAGAAGGTCTGGAAGAGCGCGATGCCGATGCACACCACGCCCATCACCACGCTGCCGCCGATCAGCAGCAGGAAGCAGACGCCGAAGCCCAGGCCGATCTCCGTGACGATGAAGCGGCAGTCGTTGGTGTAGAAGCGCTCCGTGGTGTCGTGCCAGCCCACGGCCGGCAGCGTGGACAGGATGAAGGAGACCATCCAGATGCCCATGACCGTGTGCACCGCCTGCTTCTTGGTGTTGCTCAGCCTGAGGATGGAGGGGGGGGGGGGTGGCAGACAGGAGAAAGAGACAAAGAGAGATATGTGAGAGAGGAAGACCAACAGAGACAGACACACACACACACAGATACACAAACAGACAGATGGACAGACAGATGGAGGGAAAGGGACAGACGTAAATAGAGAAAGAGATAAAGAGCACAATAGCCAGGAAGGAGGAGAGGGTGTACGGGTGGAGGAGAAAGGATGCAGAGAGAATTGGGGAAAAGAGTGAGATGAGCTAGACAGACAGACAGACAGAGAAGGCCAGAATGACAAACATAGAGACACAGTTGAAAAGACATAGTAGAGAGAATTAGGCAAAGAGAGAGATGAGGGTCGAGAAAGCAAACAAAAGAGAAAGGAGAAAGGACAATTTCGAAAAATGAAAAATGGAAGGGTTGTGAGGCAAAAAAACAACTCTATTAACAGTGAAATACCCTGAATGGATGTCGATTTATTATCAGAATTGTGTTCCCATTCACATAATTTGTACTTTGCATGCATGAGCAACCTTATTCTGAGAACAATAATTGATTGTAATACGCAAACCTGTGATAAGTTTCATTAATTAATTTTATGAGCCAGGCCTTTCCCACCAAGACATCAATTACTGGAAGGAGGGTGGAAAAAAACCCCACAAAAATTGAATCAGCTCAATCCTTTGGTACTAAGAGTGCTGCAATTATTGCAATTACGTGCCTCAACCATTCAAACAAAAAAAAAATAAGTAGGCTACTTGGGAAATAAAGTGCAGAGCTTGTCATGAATAATTGATCAAATGAATGATTTTTTGATTTGAATGAGTGGCTGGCTAAAGGTTAAGCTTGCCACTCCTTGGACAGGCCCTCAGAGCATCATCGCGGCATTATTACGCCACTCCATCTCTCTCAACCTGCTGTGGCCCCAGCATGCCCCGCCAGATCGATGGGCTGAATCTTAATGCCATTAGCTTTCCACACATCGCAAGATAAACTCCTAACACTGAGAACGTGGTCTGGAGGATTCTTTGGTAACACTTTGGTCTATGAAGCTTGTATTTATAAGACTAAGTCCTGTGAATACAAGCTTCATAGAAAGTGTTACCTATGTTTTTTTTTTGTTTTGTTTTGTTTTGTTTGTCGACAGTGCCTAATGTCAATGATTTCTATCTCACACTCTCATGCAGACACACTTTTCTTCTGAGTCTCTCTAAAAGGTTTGGGTCAGTAAATGCAATCACAACACTGAGCACTGTCCATAACACATGTTGTGCTGTGACTATGTTCACGTGTGTAAGGGGGGCTAAGAGGGATCTCACTAAATCCTCTCTGATCACCTAGGAAGTGGAAGTGGTGTTCTTTTTACTACTGCTGGCCTTCTTGAGTGTGAGCGTTTGCTGAAGGGTGTTCCTGAGATCTGTCAGTAGCTTGTGGAGGTTTCGGTGACTGTGCTGGAGAGATTTTCTGCATGGGCTACTTCCCATGGTGAGTGCATCCTCAGAGCTCACAGAAGCACTGTGGCAAAGCTGTCAGCACTGACATGAGAATGTTAGCCTCAACAACATCCAAATCCATCCATCCAGAGCACTTTTTTTTTTACGTTTTTGACTGCATGGCCTCTTACTTGAACACATATTTTCTCAAGGTGTATAGCTTTCGATCCTGAAAGCTTAGTGTGGACCGATAAGGGGAGGAAAAAAAAAAAAGAAAAGCTAATGCCCGCCTCAGAGTCGACACGCCTACTGACACGTCAGAATACATTTGTGCTGTGAGCGTGCTGCCACTGCCACTGCCACTGCCAGCCAGGTAATAAGGCTCTTAATCAAAATGGACCCATCTGCAGCTCACGCTCCTGCTGCTGTATGATCACTTCAGCACAGTAGCCTCAGGGAATACCCAGCCTACAACCTTTACTCTTTCTTCCTGTCTTCTCTCTCTATCGTTCTCTCTGTCTCTTTTCTGTCTTCTACCGCTCAGTCATTTCTCTCTTGCTTCTCTCTATCTTAAAAAAACATACAACCTTTACTCTTTTCTTTTCTTTCCCTTCACTTTCTCTTTTTTTTCTCTTATACAGCCTTTTCCTTCTTCTCTCTCTCTCTCTCTCTCTCTCTCTCATTCACATCCTCAGTCAAACACAAGACTGAAAATACTCTTCAATCACTTATCCCTTTTCTCCTTCTCTCTCTCTCTCTCTCTCTCTCTCTCTACATCCGCCCCAATTCAGCCTCCCTCCATCCATCTCTATTCCGAGGCTGCTCTGCATTCTCTTTTGTCTCCTGCTCTGCCCTCTTGCCCCAGCGGGCTGCTTGGGAAAATAATTTAATAACGGCGGAGGTGAGTCATCATTCATCATCTTTTCAGTGTGTCGAGAAGGAGCAGGGAGAAGAACTGGAGTGCTTCCATTCTTTCATTTTCTTGTCCTCTGTCAGTTTGTGAGTGTGAGTGAGTGTGTGTGTGTGTGTGTGTGTGCGTGTGTGTGTGTGTGTGTGTGTGTGTGTGTGTGTGTGTGTGCGTGTGTGTGGGAAGGGGAGGTTGTGTAAATAGAAATAGGTCTTGCTTGCATGATGGGGGATATTGTGCTAGCCCTTCAGCACAATCCAACCCCAAGAGACAGACAACCCATAAATAAATAAGTAAATAAATAAATAAATAAATAAACAAATAAATTATAAAAAATTAAATAAACAAGCAGATGCCATTCTCTGGGGAGTTCCTGGGTGCTGATAAGAACATATGTTAGTGCCTGTTAGCCTCTTTGCTCTGTCAAGGTTGCATTTTGATCCCGTACTTGCTGCCATTTTCCCTTAAATGTGAACAGCAAGAGTAGGTTTACACAGGGACTTAGGGATCTTGTTTCAGGTAAAAAAAAAAGGAACTATGTGATGAATTGTACTAGTCCCGCTGAGTGCTAAATAACAACGATGCTTTGATTGTGTGCAAATAAACGTGCTATCCAAGGGATAAGCGCTGTTTTTATTAAGCCAACGACTACGAATCCCAGTCCTGTTGCGCTGTTTGCCTTTTCAGTACTTTATTTTCTCCTTCAGATGCAGCGTTACTGTTGGTGCATTCAAATGGATTTTTATGGTGTGTGCCATAATTGATTTTTTTTTAAATGTGCACATGTTGCTATTATTTCTTTGCTCCAGAAATGCACTCATCTGTAAAGATAAAAGGAGATGGATTTATTCACACAT
Source organism: Setipinna tenuifilis (assembly GCA_030347295.1). NCBI lineage: Eukaryota > Metazoa > Chordata > Actinopteri > Clupeiformes > Engraulidae > Setipinna > Setipinna tenuifilis. The sequence continues at coordinate 13,333,922 of CM059270.1, forward strand.
CCAAATGTGTGTGTGTGTGTGTGTGTGTGTGTGCATGTGTGTGTGTGTGTGTGTGTGTGTGTGTGTGTATGTGTCTCTCTCTCTCTGTTTCTCACACACACATACACATATACACACACATACACACTATACCATGGTGTTATGAGACACACTAAAATGACATGGGATATAATGTGCATTTCAAATGTGTGAACCACAGGAATACGACTGGATGGGGCTGAATCTGTAGCTGGAGCTGTTATGTCTGTAGGCCACTGCTGGCTGGAGTGGCGAGGGTAAGGGGTAAAGGGTAGGGTAGGGCTGGGAAGAAGGGCGGGGGGGGGGGGGGGGGGGGGGGCTGTTTACGTAAGACGCCACCACAGGCAGTTTCGCATGAACAGACTGCCCTCGTGACTCTCTCCCTGCCTGCCTTCCTGTGTATGTGTGTGTGTGTGTGTGTGCGCATGGGTGAGGGGGTGGGTGGCAGTGGTGGAGGCACGCGGCAGTGCTGGGCAGTGCTGCGCCGTGCTGCTTTGAGCCACACCGCCACGACAAGTCGGACGTGCCGCTTGGCTCACCGCGTCCACACACAGCACTCAGTAGTAGACACTCTCCTGCACGTGGCTCAGCCAGATGTGGCCCAAACCTGGACGCTGGAGCGAGGGAGGGACAGAGAGGAGGAACGAGTGAGGGAGGGAGGGATGGATCGGAAGAGGGAGGAAGGGAGGGTGGGTGGGTTACCCGCCAGGTTGAGCTGCTGTCACAGTGGCCACTGAGCTCGCGTCACAAATGCTACTCATCACCCCCCCCCCCCACACACACACACACACACACACACATACACACACCCCGCACAACCCAGTTGGCTCAGTCGGGCCTACATGAACACAGAACACACTTGCTCCTACAAACAATAACCTACCCTCTGCCTAGCCTCCCTCCCTGCCTGCCTGCCTGCCTTCAAGCTCACATTGTGTGGGAGACACAAAGTACATACAAATGTTCGGTGGACATGCTATCTACGACATGCAATGTAACAGCACAAGGTTTTTTTTTTTTCGTTGCACAGGGCTTCTTGTTGAGTGAACATATTGTGTTCTACAGGCACCCTTCCCTACACAAACCGCTCCTGCCTTCCTTTGCTCTCTACATGAGCCCTTAAATATTCATCGGATGTCTGGAGGGCTGAAGGGAATGTTTACTGCGGGCACCTGACTAGAGGTGCTCTGCTCTGCTTTAGCTGGCTCTGCTCTCCACAGTCCCAACAGTTCATAAGGGAGTGGTGTTAGCTGAGCAACCTCTTGTTTAGGAACAACAAAATGGATTTCTGGTTAGGTGTGTGTGTGTGTGTGTGTGTTTGGGTGAGATGCAGAGAGAGAGACACACACACACACACACAGAAACAGAGAGAAATAGAGTTTGTTTGTGTTTCTACAAGTGAGTGCAAAGAAACTGTATACAGTATTACAATTTGGCCGATTTGCTGGAACTGTGCTGAGTGGGATTTGCAACGAATCACAAATCTGTGGAAGCATGCATTTATTAATATCATTCTCAACATGCATGTACACCTGCTCCCTTGTCTCTTTCTCCTCAAAGCAGCTGAACTGCAGCCATCAGTATGTTCAGCTGTGACAGATCCCTTTTTCGTCGCGTGCCACAGCATCTATGCTCTGACTGGCACGTGCCACATTGGACTTTGTGGAAAATATGTGTGGGAAAAAAAAAGAAAATACTAGAAGATGGATTTCTGGCTGAACAGAGCTGCAAGGCTATAGCGGAGCCACAGATGTTCCACAGTGTCATTTTAGCAGTCATTATGTAATCTCACAGGGATTCGCATTCACACTCTGTCTGAGATAAATACCTTATCTATAGATAGCATGGGAACCCACTGGCAACACCACTGCCTGCCAACACTGCCAAAATGCATCCAATATGCTGCTGCAAATATTTCATGGTCTTGGAAATTATTCAGCATATCACTGTTAACACAGCAGCTTGTGTGTGTCCAAATAGCCAATATTTATGAATTTTCTTCCTGAGGCTCGTGTAAAGGCACGCACACATAACTCATCTTATTATTACCATACTGGAGGTGGGGTGTAAACAACAACAACAGCACTTGGAAAAAAAAAATCTCAACAGCAAAACACACTTGGAAAAAATCTCAACAGCAAAACTCACTTCGAAAAAAAAACTAACAATTACTCAACCAACTCTCTCTTATTCTGCCCCCATGTAGGACGTATGTGTGTCTGTAGTGTCCCTGCTCTGGGAAACTTACTTAGGCACATGCATCTCCAGACTACAAAGGTAGTCTGCTTACTCTGTGTTCCTTTACACCTCTGTCAGCTTATGTCCTCTTTTTTTGTAAGTTGCTTTGAATAAAATCGTCTGCTAAGTGTAATGTAATGTAAAAAATCTCAACAGCAAAACACACTTGGAAGATAGTTCTCTTCAGTGGTCATTTCTCACTTGTAAACACCATGATGTACTGGCCTAGACTCCGAGGATGCAGCGCAGCATAACGTACCTGTAGTTGACAGGCCAGCGCACCATCCACATGCGGTGGTAGGAGAGCGAGGTGATGGAGAAGCAGGTGACCAGCGTGAGCGTGTAGAAGGTGGAGACGAACACCTTGCACAGGCCCTCGTTCCAGTCGTAGGTGGAGTGCTGGCGGCGCAGGGTGATGACGCAGTACATGGTGATGGGGATGCCCATGTTGAGGATGTGCGTGCCGGCCAGCGTGCAGATGAGGAACTCCAGCGGCTTCCACTTCTTCTGCTTGGCGCTCACGCTCAGGATGCCCCAGGCGTTGGCCAGGATGGACACGCCCGAGCAGACCAGCCACGCCAGCGCGTTGGTGGCGATCACCTCGTCCCTCATGGTGCGGCCGGTGGTGGGGCGGGGAGCTGCCGCGGCCGGCGGCCGGGCCGAGTCTGGACGGAGGAGGAGAGGTGGAGGTGTCGGCGGCGGCGGGCGAAGTAGCGGGGCGGAGGACGAGGGCGAGCCTGACCGAGCCTGGGCATCCTACTGGGGCTGGGGCTGGGGCCGAGGCTGGGCTGGGTGCAGGGACTGGGGCTGGGGCTGGGCGGCGTGGAGCTCGCTGGGCATCACAGCTACAGGAGAGGGAGGGTAGGGGAGGAGGAGGAGGGGGGGGGGGGGGGTTATGTAGCCTTGGATACGTCAAGCCAGAGCGCTAACAGTCCTGGAGAAGAGAAGAGAAGAGAAGAGAAGAGAAGAGAAGAGAAGAGAAGAGAAGAAGGAGGAGGAAAAGAGAGCAATAATAAGAAGAGAGGGAGGGTGAAAGGGGGTTTGGCAGAGGATGAAAAAAGAAAAAAAAACGTTGAAGAGTGTGGATATCAAGTTGAGAAAAGGCAGAAAGATTGGAAGCACAGGGAAAAAGGGAGGAGATGAAGAGTGAAGAAAATGTTGGGCAATGAGAGAGAGAAAGCGACAGAGACAGACAGAGAGAGAGAAGGAAAGACATCAAAAGGAACATATTTTAGAACCTTTGGTACTGCTTTTCAGTATAAACTAAACAGAAGACATTTGACAGCACTAACAGGAATTCATAATATTGTTTCAGCCCTCATGTTAAAAAATGACAAAAATCATTGGCCAGTAACTTCAATGGCTTGGAATTAGTTGTAACATAAGACAGATAGTTGGTAATGAGACAGAATCACTCTTTCTGATTCCAACGCTGGATAATCATAAAGGCACTTGACAGTGGCATCTAATCAAAGGGCTGTAATATACTCCTGATTCATGGCCACTTATGGCGGGCTGCAGAGAGGGGCGCAGATGAGCGGGAACATGCGGATTAGCATGTGTCTGTACGCCTTTATGCCTTTATGCATCACCACCACGCTACACCCTCGCCAGACTAACGGCAAAACACACCAGCCCATCTGTCCTTTCCTGACACAGCTGCTACGTCTGTAAGGAAATGGAGCCATGGTGCTCTGATCAATATGCCTGCTGATCAATTAGTCACAGACACAAACACACACACACACACACACACACAGACACACAGACACAAACACACACTCACACATGCACACATTCTGCAGAAACAGACCATGCAAGGCATGTTCAGGTTGTGCAATCTCCGGTGCTGGGCCTCACGTGTAAAGGATCGTTATCAACACCACAATGTTCCAGTGTGAACACTTGATAATCTGGCCACGGGGTGTTTGCGTTTGCTTGAGCATTTCAGCATCTGTTTGTTCTCGATTATGGTTTTAATACGTCATGTCGAAGAGGTGTGTACTATTTCTCTCTCTCTCTGTCTCTCTCTCTCTCTCTCTCTGTCTCTCGTGCACTCTATGTCCTGGTTTATGATTGAGATTGGATAGATGCTGCTGCCATCAATTCTGTTTGGTTGCTTACTGCTCTCACTGTCAGGAAGCCAGACAAGCCATAATTTTTATCATGCACTACCCAGACAGACATTTCTGCAGACTGCAGCAAAAATACACAACTATTAGAGAGAAATAGCTGCTGGTACACATTAGTATTTTCCTGTCTGAGAAGAGATGCTGGATAGGCAATGATTTCTGTAATGGGGCTTTGTTGGAAAAAAAATGCCCATACTGCTTAACTAAAACTGCTGCCCGACACTGTCTTTCACATATGGAAACAAAAAGGTGTAATTCAGCATGATTTCACACATTTATAATCCCATTAATGCCTCACTCTCCTGCCCCACACCACCTGCTGCTGACTGTTCCACTAACTCTGCATAGGGTGATATTCTCTCTACCCAGCGGTGTGCAAGTGAGTCCCCCTGCTGATGCCTCCAACCAGGCATGAATGTTACTAGGCTATGCTGTCTTTTCTTAGACTCCCCTTTTACACCAGTGTAAACAAGAGTTGCCTTTTTTCGCAGTTACTGCAGTGAAAAGTGTAAGAACTGAAAATGTATTGGTTAATGTTTTGTTTTGACTACAATTCCCAGAATGCTGAGTACTTGTGAGGGATCATGGGAAAGTGAGAGATAAGTGGAAGTGTTCGAAAGTGTGTAGCGTATTGTGGTGGTAGGTGCTGGAGAACAAGCGAAATAGTGTCAGTTCAAACTCGAATTGTCTGTGAGTGTATTTTGTGACACCAAAAATCTCCTCTTGAGAAATGTAAGGTTAAAAATAACAAATCTGTAAATTAAATCAGTATGACAACTGCTTATGGAGAATAATGTAAGGCAGTCAAAGTAAAGTCAGGGAAGCCTGGGGGAATATCCAGAGTGAGTGCAACCCTGAACTGAGAGGGTGTTTCTTTCTGCCCTTTTCCCAGAGCGCATGAGAAATGAAGGGTAAAACAGTGCTGCTGAGCTGAGAGAGATAAAGACAGAGAAAGAGAGAGAGAGACAGAGAGAGAGTATGCATTAGTGCACAGCATGGAAAGTGAGCGGGCCCACTTTATATAGTGCTTGTAATGTGTGGTTGGAGCTAATGGTGATGTATGCTAACTCCCACATCTTTTCGAATAGAGGCCAGTAATGAGCTAACTGCAAATACCACAAGGCAGTGGCTACCAAACTAAATGTCAGGGTCAGGTCTTAACTGGAGTGTTTTTATTCTTAGCATTTCTCTCTCTCTCTCTCTCTCTCTCTCTCTCTCTCTCCCTCTCTCTCTCGCTCTCTCTCTCTCTCACCTTCTCTTTCAATAGTCACTTTTAAACACAGGTAATCTGACATTTTCTTCAGGCTGCGTAAAGCTCTTGTCCCAAAGCGGCTTCCCCTTTGACTGACAAACTGTATGGCACATTGTGTCCGCTACAAAGCTACAGCTGCGCTGCTTTGATGCCACGCGCATTCAATTACTCGCTTCTGTGAGGCCGGAGCCTTTAATGCCGCCACGTTACAAATGCATTAAACCCCCTTTTTACCAGCGAGTTGACCTCTTTATGATCTTATCTCAGATTCAATTCAAATTTCACAGGCATCTGCAAATCCAAACAAATCCATTTTAAGGCCTCATTCGTTTTTTTTTCACCGTTTTAAAATTCCAGATGCTCTTTTTTTTCTCCTCATTTTCCCCCCTTTGCTTGCTGCACAGACTCAGTGGCCTGGCCGTCCCCGTGGGTTTTAAAGACACACAGCCAGTTTCAGCCCACCATCAAAATAACAAAATATGCAATTTCACCAGCGCCAGAACAATGAAGCCCATTTCAAAGTCTAATATCCATACAAAAGACCATTTGCCCCGCATTTAGGGGGAACAATTTCCCTGCTTTTTTTTTTCTCTCGGTCGCACACGCGGGTCCCTTTCATCATCACGCGGGCCCGATCATTCCATTTAATCCCACCATGAAGCAGCAGAACCTTAGGGTCTGTCATTATAGCCAGCCATTGTGACAAAACGTCTGAATAACGGCCAGACCCTCCTGAGCCACTTTTTTTTTTTTCTTTAAAAACGTGTAATCCGCAATATTAGAATTTAAATGAAGGAAGGCGCTGCTGTGAAGGCGTTGTGTAAGAGGCCTTAATTAGGCACCCGCCCACTCTGCCCATGAGTAATGGACGGGTTTGCCAATCAGCTGTCTGTGAGACCCCTGCGCAAGAAGAGAGTGTGTGTGTGTGTGTGTGTGCTGATGGTTTTTCACGTGGTTAAAAGGGGTATCATCATTCTACCCTGCTGATGAGGGAATCAGTTGTGGGGGCGGCAGCAAGACACGGAGCAAAAGGCGCGTGCAGTGAGAAAATGAGTGCACGGCTAGTAAAAATGACCATCTAGAGACTGGAGAGCACGAGTAAATACTGAGACTCTGTGTAGCCATTAGATGTGTTGTGTGTGTGTGTGTGTGTGTGTGTGTGTGTGTGTGTGTGTGTGTGTGTGTGTGTGTGTGTGTGCATGTGCCTGTGTGTGTGTGTTCAGCTTGTCTTGAGTGTCACGTGACAGGTCAGAATGCCGTGAGGCGAAAAAACGTATGTGTGTGAGCTAAGGTCAGCCTCAGACATGGCGATGACGTGCACTCCCACAGGGCCTAAAAGAGAGAAAGAGGGAAAGAGAGAGAGAGCGAGAGAGAGAGAGAGATGGTGGAAGTGTGAGAGAGAGGGAGGGAGGAGCGCTGACCCCATCTGTAACCTTCAGCAGTAATCCTCCGGTTTCGTGTGGTCATTTTTAAGCCACACCATCTGCATTTCGTCCCTCGGGCAGACAGATTGGCGAAAGAGATGAATGGAGGGCCTCCATCGATGGACCAATAAGCAGATGAAAGGGTCATTAATCACGGCACAGTTATATTTCACGGCCCATCACAACAGCCATGCCTTACAATAAATCGTCAGCACCATCCCTCGAGCAAGATGCATTACTAAATAATACACACAGAGTGATGAGTGATGGCAAATTGTTGGGACTAAAGTCCTTCATTTTTTTGTGTGTCACAGCATTAGCACAACATTGCATCATCAAAATGACTACAACTGTGCCTAACTACAGCACAAAAAGCACACCATTTTGGGTTTTTTGTAAATACAAACAGACTTCAGTGCTTCAGCAACTGCAGCGCAGCAAACAGCGAGCTTAAACGGGCATCCAGCTCTCCTCCCTGAATGTCGGTTACTGTGCTCGGGGAGGCTCAGTGGAGGAGGAGGAGGAGGTGTGATGTTGACCTACATCTCCCTTTGGTTTGGGCAAGTTCGGACGCATCGCTCCCTTGCTGATGCGCGTGACGCACTCGCGTTTGCCTGAGAGGCTGAAGTTTCAGCGCGCTGTCACAAAGGATGAGGGCGGCTGTGTGGTGAGGCGCCAGGCAGCACCGTCCCTGGCTAGAGCCTGCCTCAGCAACACTACCCTGGACACGGGCACCGACACGGACACGGACACGTACACACACACGGACGGACACATACAATGACCGAGCTACAGTTACATGTATGTACATATGTACAACACACGCACACACACACACACACACACACAAACACACTCCGTGTTAAACAAAGATCTAAGAAGACACTGTTTATTGCCTGTGCAGAACCGTGTTTCTCCTGGTTATATCTATCTGATGACACATTCCCAATTTTGGAGGAACAGGCCAGTGGAACTCTGGAGCATAAGGAGGTGAAGTGGAGCACTTTCCGCGTGTTTACAGCATCAAGTAGGGGCTTCTCAAAGGGGGTACAAGGACCATGACAGGCCTGATGAAGAACACGAATCCTAACACACCCAAACAAACAGGATGACTCCCTTGCGTACAAACAGTCAGGCGGCCTGTGTTTACTGTACAGAGCAAAACAGATGCCCCCCCACCCCCCCAACTTCAGATGAGCGATGCTCAGCTTACTGGCATTAAGGCACGGTGAGATTAACGTGCCGTTAAATATGGTAAACATAAAAGAGGGCCACTTGGGCGGAGAGACAGTGCAGAAGTGCACACAGCGTGTGAGTTACCGCATGTTTGGTCAGCATCACTTCAAAGGAATCTCTTTGCAAACAGAGCGCACAAATTATGTCATCGGATATGCCAAACAGAAAAATAACAGGCCTTCTGGGGATGGTACAACTTCAATGAATTTATGCTTTACCTCAACCTGGGCCGTCAGGGTTGTTTTTTCCAGCATCTGAATTCCTGTACTTGCCCAGGACCAACACAGTGGAAAACAGCAGTGTATGATTCAGTCTTAAAGTGGTTCATTTGGTGCATGTAAGGTGCCCTGTAGCATATTTACAGTGCCTACAGTTTATGTAAAGGTTTGTTTGCATGCATGCTGCAACTATGTGTGTGTGTGTGTGTGGGGGGGGGGGGGTTAGCTGGGGGTACTGTGTTGTTTATTTGTATGGCTCAGAGGTTAAAAATCAAAGGCCTGACATTTTCAACCCAAATGCTTGAACATGAAAAAAGAGGGAAAAACGCAAGTCACGCTGGGAGAACAAGGTGCTTATGGAACCACTAGCAGGGATTCACAGGTTGTGTGTGTAGGTGTGTTGGGGTGATAGGGGGTGTCAAGTGTGTGTGTCTGTGTGTGTGTGTAGGCGTGTGTGTGTTCAAGAACACACTCCAAACACATCTCATACACCCTCTGTGTGTCACTCCCTTGCTCAATTTTACGGCTGGAACAGCAGGATGCAAGGACATCTTAAGGAGTGTGTGTGTGTGTGTGTGTGTGTGTGTGTGTGTGTGTGTGTGTGTGTGTGTGTGTGTGTGTGTGTGTGTGTGTGTGTGTGTGTGTGTGTGTATTTGAGGGAGAGGGGTCAAATATTTCAGCTTCTCCTCTTGTGTGTTTTTACAGAGCGCACAGTCTGCCAAGGAGACGGTGAGTTGAGGAGAGGTTACAAATTACAGTGGTGTGCTGTTGAGTCACCAGTCGATGAGGCGTTTATATGCAGTACTCAAAGGCAGAGGAGGCTGACAGAGAGAAAGAGAGAAAGAGAGAGAGAGAGAGAGAGAGAGAGAGAGAGAGAGAGAGAGAGAGAGAGAGAGAAAGAAAATTATAGGACATTTCGTAGTCCCTTTCACAGAAAGCCAAACTTCTTTTATTTCTTTACCTACCCTGGAGTTGTAAATAATAGTAAGTATGGAAGAGCTATGCTAATACAGCTTCACAGCAAGGTCATCCACAACACTTCCTATCTAAGGCACTGGGGAGCTGGTGAATCACACTGTGCAATTTAAGAACTAATCTGTGTGAGTATTTGTGTGTGTGTGTGTGTGAGAGAGAGAGAGAGAGAGAGAGAGAGAGAGAAAGAGAGAGAGAGACAGAGAGAGAGAGAGAGAGGGAGAGAGAGAAAGAGGAAGGGAAAGAGAGCACTCTTTCTTTCCTGTGTGTGTGTGTGTCTGTAACAGAACAATAAGACCCAAATAACTCTAAGCCCAACATGAGATAATATAAAATGTAGTTAAATATGCTGTCTGTACTGAAGCCAGAGTAAAAATACATTCCAGTAAATGACTGTACATTATCTGTGCTGGAGAGTGGTAGAAAGAATGAGAGATAGGTACATCATTTTTTCCCATAAATATTGCTCTTACTCCAATTCAATCATGTGTTAATGGCAGTGCATCTTTCTAAGTGAACAATTCTGTGGTATGAAATGGCACAGTAGTAGAGTTCAGGGCATCTAAATTGTAAAACCATACTATGGCAATGTAACTTTAAACACACAAGTTCTTAAACAACATGATAGTCAGATATGGTCCATTCTCCTGTCTACACTGATAACATTTGTGTAATGCACCCTGCTGAACAGAAAAGGTTTTCATAAGATGGATTTCTCCCCAGCTGTTCCAATGTGCATGTCAGCTGTCACTTGTTTGAACCTGATATTGATGACAATTTCCCAGGACTGACAAAAAAGGGTTTTAGTCAAACTAGCTTCATATAATTGTGTTTAGACATGTCCCTGGGATACACAGCCAGCTGCTGCATTCTATGTCCTATGCGAAGTGACACAGGTACTGAGTCTTGTACTCTTTATTTAATTTGTTTTTGTCTTTTAGCTGTTTTTATACTTAGCTACACCCTCAATGCCCTTAGCTCACTTTATGTTTACTTTTCTATTATTATTATTATTATCTTAGATCTGTGCTGCTACATTGTGGGTCTAAAAAACAATCACAATTTTAATCCTTTGTATGTGGTGTACATACGGCAAAGTTGACAACAAAGCTCACTTTGAGTTGACTTTGGTGTTACTGTAAGATGGGTTATTTGAAGCAACCATGTTTGTGTTGCTATAATGAGTTTGGATTTACCTACAGGCCAAACACTCGATATCTCTGTGCTGTGCAGTTTATCCACTGAGCCCCTGATTTGTTTTCACCTCTCCGTCAGCTGATACAGACTTCATTTCCTCTCTGTGCATGAGATGTGGCCGTGAACTTTTATGCTAAGCGTTGCACCTCCATGTCGTCAGCCTTGACAGCCATGTCTGTAATTGTATTTACCTAAAAGCATCTTCCAGTAATTGACCTTACCACAAACTGGAGGCTCAGGAAGATTTTCCCCACGATGAGGCACCATCTAATGGATGGTGTCTGTAAACTGCATTATTACCTGCAATAGTCAATACTGGAATGATTTGATAGTGGTCCAAGGCTCATATGGCCGTCTGTCCTAACCTGACCCTCCGGCTTTACCCTTTGTGAGGGCCAGGCCGGCTGTGATTGTCTGAGGCACCTCCTCTGGACTGGGAACATCAAAGTGTGCTGCCAAGTTTCCAATGTGTCTTCTGAAGGTAATGAATAACAGTCACTAGTTTTTGAGCAATGTTGCTGCTGGGCGATGGATGGGCTCCTAATTTTCTGATAGGAAGATCATGATCAGCTGCCTGCTGATGATTTAACTTCTGCTGATAAAACTGTGTCTGCCTAACAGAGAGAGAGAGAGAGAGAGAGTGCCCACACACAACATCTGTCAGCAATGCAATATTGCTTAGAAAGTTGCCCTGAGTATGGTCACCTTAAAAGTTTTCTTGTTTTGCCACCTACTGCTTACTTCTGGATTTATTCAATTTTGGGCATCCAACAGTGACAGTCACCGAGCTCAAACTGGGCTATGAAAGTAGGATACAGTGACTGGGACTTTTTTCTTCTAAAAATCAGGAGAGAAAAACAACACCTTTGATGAGCTAGGCTTTAGACAAACAAGGCAGTGGGTAGTGACAGAGTAAGAGAGAGAAGATGGAATAGCAAAACATCCCCCTAGCCGTACTGAGGCTAGCATCTTTATCTTCGGGGAAATTATATATCTAGACCTGTTTTCATCTACTGCATGTGCTATAATGATCACGAGAAAAGGGAAGCACGTGTGTGTGTAAGAGAGAGAGAGACAGAGAGAAAGAGAGAGACAGACAGACTGTGTGTGTGTATGTTAGTGACAGTTTTCAAGAGAGACAGTGTGTGTTTGTGTATGTGTGTGTGTGTGTTTCAGTAAGTGTTTGCCATGGAAAAACAGAAAGTGTGTGTGTGTATGGCTTGTGTTTGAGGGAGGAGAGGGAATGGGTGCCACAGGAGGAAGAGGAGGGTGTAGTGCAGCGCTTGAGGCTCATAATCTCCCCTGCTGCTGCCGTCTCTCTCCTCCTGATAAATGACCTTTCATTTCCCCGCATCCTCTTTTGTCAGAGCATGGCCGAGAGCAGCTGGGTGTTTCCCTTACCGAGACACACAATTAGGGGGGAACAAGCTCCAGATTTATTTTTAATGATGCTCAAGAGATGCTTCATCCTGCTATTAAATTATGTCACATGCCACCATGTCTCAAGAGTCTGCTGACAGTTCAAACTGTGTATCATGAAGTCACCATACAGCTTTGAAGGGGGGTTTTCTCAACGCATTAAAGGAAACCTGGTGTGTTTTTCCCAGTTCCTTAGCACTCTAGTGTGTTTCATTGCTTTTGGTTATGTAAATGGTATGCAAAGTTGCAAATCCTGGAGTACGTGCTGGAGGGAGCACCGGTAACTGTATTTCAGAGAAAGCACTTTTCCACTTCCCTAGAGGCATTGACACTCTAGACAAGTTTCGTTCCTTTTCTCCTGGTACAAAACAATGTCACTTAGAGTCCTTATGCTGTATGGAAAATTATACTTTATTTTTGTCATCATCACAAAAAGCACCAGTTGTTTCAGGTCAATATTAAGGCGTGCCCATTTTAACCAGTCTCAATCTTGTAGCAGGAAAACACTGAGCTTACGATCTTTGAGAACAGAGCGAGCAAGCTGACAAGTGACGATCCATTAGGATTTAGAAGAATTAAGATGAATGAAGATGTCAAACATGACCAAGGCAATGCGATTTGAATAATTGAAGCATGTTACTTTACTTAATTACACCCAAAACAGCCTACCTGCTCCTTTAAACTAGCAGGTTTCATAACACAACACCATACCTTGTGAAACTGGGAGCATTTATTGGTCCAATTTGCTGCCGTTGTGTTGTAAAAAAAAACTACTACTTCCCCCCTACAGCAACACCCAAGTAGTATTATAATAAAAGTCTGACTTGTACTGTGTCTAAAAGCAACCATTTGATTAAGTCCAGACTTTACGGCATTGTCCATGCTGCCCAGGGTGCATAAATCCCAACCCCTGAACTGGGGCTGCTCACCTCCTTTAAGTCAAGACTGAGGCTCTTCTGACTGAGCAGTGTTGAACATAGTGTTTCCCAAGACAGCCAAAAGAGGCAGCCTTAGCCCTGGGATTGGCTAAAAGGGAACTCTGTCAGGTCTGGTGAGCACAAATCGTTCAAAGAAAAGAACCCTGCCGTTAAAGTTTTTTTTTTTCGACAAGATTTACATATTCCTAAAACTCCCCTCCAACAAAGCTGGTCCTGTGGGTCGGCTGCGTGAGTGAGACTGATGTACAAGCCCAGAGGCTTCATCCCTGCTGTGTCACGCCACACAAACAGCCTTTCAAGCAGAACTGGGCCTGCAGAAGCGACAGGCTTACATAGTAGCTGTGGAATTATGTGTATATAGACGGAAGAATGGACGTTTTTAAAGAGACCCTGGGAAATAGCTGAAGTTCTCTACTGTATATGTAAGCATGGATCACCTGTGACTACATTTGTATATTTTTAGACTGAATAGTGCTCTCTAAGAGTAGCCTATCCGGTGAGTTTCCACTTGAGTTGAGAGGTCATGAACATATCTGGTATGCTGATGACTGCAGACTAACACCCACAGCTGTCTGACTCATGCTGTTATAAACCCAGTCTGATCTTCATGATGGTGGAATGGACCATATTAATCTGCAGAGCTGTGAATGTCTGTAGTTAAGCTGGTAGAACACAACAGCACAACCTTCTTGTTTAGTTTTTAGGAAAAAAACAAACAAATAAAAATGACATAAAACTAGTCTCTATAGATTTTCTTTCATATGATTATAAACGTGGCTGTCACTGTGATGCCACTGTCTATGTGATCTTTCATTTATGTACAGGTACTTATTACATAAAAATATTTTTTATTCCGTCAAATAGTAAGCACGTTGTTTGTATAGGCACTGCACCACGATTTGTATGTCCTCCATACTCTTCTACGTTTCTGCTACTTTTAGCATCCTCAGTGTTGCACTAAAGTAGGCAGTGGTTGAACTTGCTTACCAGAGAGCAACACGTTGTCAATAGCAACACCCATAACTTACCAACCCAGGCCTTACCAGTTTCACTACACTCCACTTCACATTTACTGCAAATCTTTACACAGTACAGTAATCAATTTTCAAACGATTCGGCCAATTGGTAACAGTTTTGCAAACATACCTTTCACGTTTTCGCGGTTAGACACTTAATAACCACGCGTTCCAGCTGACTAAGGATATTTGAGGGTAGGAAAAGAGAGCGAGGAAAGATAAAAGGCCAAAGGATAGTTTTGTGAGCGGCCAGAATACCATGAAAATACCTCGCAGATGTATATATTATGGCTAGAGGCGAAGTTGAACTGGAAGTCAATTTCCATATTTCCACTGATGGCATTCAAATACAGGAGAAAACTGACTTTACAACTAACCTTCAGACACAGTTAACAGCTGACTCGATGGCACAAAATGTTAGAGGAACGACTTCACAGGGTTGTCCATTCCAATCAATGTGGTACTTACACCTACCCATTAAATATTTCCATTAACAGCAATGCTACTGTGTGTTGGTGTGTTGACTTCCTCCACTTGCACGGTGACAGGGAGTGAAAAATACAGTCATTACTTGTGCGGGTGTTCCCGACTCCGAGGTTACTGTGTTTAATTGTTGACATCTGAGTGGTTGCGGAGCTGTCACTGAAATTACCTCAGGGCCAAAATAATGTCAAACCATCCCTGACGTTTAAAAACACAAAACAATGCTCGTCTCATTGTCTGACATGTCCTAAAAGACACATTAATCTATGTCTGACCTTGTGCTGTGTAGAACACATGAACAGCGTACCATAGGATGTGATAAAGTGCTATAAGGAGAGCATGACTGTAACGTTAACGCGTCAGAGTGAATACGAATTAAAAGCATCTGCATCTTACCTTCCTTGGGCGACAATCTCTTCGATATACAAATCCCAACCGAACGGCAGTATCTCCTCCACTTGTATTGTTTCGGTGTTCAAAATTGTCGCGTGCAATCCTTACATTCCGAACTATGAGGTGGTATGCACGGACATGAGTAGTCCGTAGCGAGGCATATGTCACGGAAGATAAAGAAAATGGACAGACTCGAAACGCTTAGAGTGGCGCCTAAAGAAGCACTTCTCGAGCGTCTTTCATTCCGTTTAGAATCAGCTTTACGCTTTCATTTATTACAGATAATCCGATGCGAATGGCGCGATAAACTCAAAACAGCACATTGGTTTAAGAAAGCGTGGTTGCATATTGCGCTTTAAAACCAGTGCCTAGCGTATTCTTACAGTTATCGCTCAACGAAGCAGAAAGAATGAATGAGAATGGTCTCTTCGTCAAACCATGTTTTCCACGTCGTTCCTGGGGTGGAGTTTCGCTGCATTTAATCACTTAACTTGTAAATAGTTTTTTTCTTTAGTTCTGATAAACAGCAGTTCCCCGTTATTTACACAGCCTGCCATATGCTGATAATATCTAAAAATAATATTCCATAAAGTTGCCAAGAGGCGTTGGGAATTTTGGTCTTTAAAAGCAATTTTCCTCGATAAACTGCAGCTGTAATATTCTATCCACACACGCATAAAATAAAGGAGAACGCCAGCTAGGCGTCCACATCATGTCCTTTAACGCACACAATAGACCACACCAGAGTGACTCGAATAGCAAGGCATCCTCCACTCTGCGCACGGGGTGGTGATTGGCTGAATACGTGTCAGCTAGTGCTACCAACACTGACGGCTGAGGATGGGTCGGGCACAGCACAGCTCCGTCAGAGACGTGGACTAAGCCAAATACAGAGACCCCACATGCCCAGAGACTCCCTCCTCACGAACGCCCAGGATACTATGAACGATGACTGAGAGGGCGTGTGAGCGCTCCGTAAGGAGAAAGGGCGGAGGTGGAGGGCATCACTGGATCCTTATCACTCAACTCCAACGGTGTGTGTGTATGTGTGCTTCTTCAGTGAATGTTGTGTTACAGCCTTTCACATGTCCTCCCTCGTTGACTTTGTTGTGCGCTTACGTAACATGCAAAGGAAGGACTTCTCCCTTGATTTGCTTAATGCATGAATACGTTTTCCCCCGGAGGCTATTCCTGCACCCAGTGAGGAAAGACACAGTTGCAATTTAAAAGAATGGGAAACCAGACACGTGGCCATGTAATTAATGAAACTCAGCCGTCACACAAATCAAGTCAAACTGTGTTACCGCTTGGAAAATATGAATTACAAATCCATTATAATGAGGATTATTGCATCATACATTCAGAACATTTTTTTACATTCACATTTTTATTGGCCAATGTCCCCACTAAGCTCTCTCTCTCTCTCTCTCTCTCTCTCTCTCTCTCTCTCTCTCTCTCCGCGCGCACACCACACCACTCCATTCAAGACGACTCACCGTCCCCTTTGAAGTTAAATGAGGATCACAGTACCACTTATCTTAACACTTAGTATTCAACACGGCTTGCGTGATGAAGAAAAGCAAACGTAGAAAAAAAGTATAAAAGTATATCCAAGTGTCCCGAAGTACAACCACAGTTTCTTTCAAAAATAAGTCGCATGAAAGAGATTATACATTTTCTTTTTCCCATAAATAAAATACAATGACATGACGCGAGCGTACATACACAGGCAAACCATCACGCCTTCATAGAAATACATTACAGTAATTTCATCCGCATACATATTTCTGACAAGAATGTTGCTGCACATGCACAATGCATGTGACAGCATCTATAAACGCCTGTGTAAGGCGTGAATTTCCATAGGCCCAAGACTTAGACATAACATATCAGCCATGAAAATGGCATCTGAATCGTTTATAAGACGCACACATACGTATGGGTATTCATCATGAATGCACATGCTGGGTACACTGTTGCATGTGCAGACCGCGTGCAACATTATTTTCAATACGTTCCTTGATTCTGGGGCTGCATGCATATGCATTACGTAAGCCCTGCGCTCCGTGCATGTGATGTAAAAGCCATTCACATGGAAGCCAAACAGCATCGTTTGAATGGATCTCGGCATCATTCACAGAAACCCGATGTGAATCTAATCTTCAGATCAACTTAACGGTGCACTACCTTCTGAAATTTCAAGCACAAATGGTCAGTTATCGCTTTAGGCAACCTGATATGGTGTGCAAAACACGGTATGCAGAGTCTATATCGAGTCTTTTTGAGGGCTAGTGGGTTATTGAATTTAAATGTGTGTATTTCAAAATGTCCTTCAGTGTGTAGTTGCATTAGTGAAAAGCGTTCAAATGAACCAAATTACACGTTTAATTGGTTGAAGATGTCAAATGAAGGCATGCTTTTCAATATCCCCCATGCTGGCAGTCATGGCAATCATGAGTGCATTTGAAAAAAAAAGTGGACTATGTGTTGTGTTGTGTGCCACCATTAGGCTGTGACAGCTGAAGCCATCTCAGAAGGCACACTAATTTAGATTGGAGGCACATTAATTAACATTGGAGTACTGTTGGCTATTTAATTTTATGAATAGCCTGCATCATTTCAAATGGTTGCTGGGTGTTCATTCAATTGTTACTTATCTAGATGTGTTTGCCAGGTTGTTGCTAAGGGATTGTGATAGCATAGTAGGAAATTATTAGGTACTTATGAGGCGTTTTACTGGTACTGTTTTATTAGTCGTTGCTATGGGATGTGAATAAAGCTTTTCCCTGGTGGAAACTTAATAATACGGACAAATAATGGTGAGTAGATACAGGAGGTATGCATTCTAGTCACCGAGGCAACAGTAAATGAGACCCAGTCCACAAATACAAAAATTATTTTAGAACCTATCTGATTCTGGTTCTGGTTTGAAAAGTGTCTTAACATACCACCATTCATTTCTTCATTCATTCTTTTTGTTTTCTCCAAAACATAAGATACATACACAACCATTAAGGAATTGATCCGCAGTGTTTGTAGTTTATCTGAGATTGAAAAAGACATTGCAACAACACTAGTCTCATGATAGTGATGGTAGTAATAATGCATTTAACTTTATACTGTATAAGTATGTACAGTATATCAGGAGTTTTAAAATCCATGGTTGCTGCGATCAGACCATGTCTGCTAAAAAAAAGTAAAGAGGCAATCATGAAAGGCTGTATTTACAAATCCCGTCATAAGCCCCAATGTCCTGGGGATTTAAAGCTCAGTGGTTACAGGCCTCCTGACCAAAAGGTAAGCCCGATAAGCTACTTTATTCACCAAAAAGAGTGACAATTTGCCACATCAGCACGACAAGGACATGTAAGACAGTGTGAGAGGAAGAAAGAGAGAGAGAGAAAGAGGAGAGGGTGCAGGAAGAAAAATAACAAACCCTCGCCAACACGGAGCCAGGTGACCTGGAAGTAAAAGCCGACAGAAGGCATCACAGCCCAGTCATCCTGTGCGCCCTGGGCTGAGCCTCTCCCTGTCTCTCCCCCACCCTGTCTGTCGTTCTCTCGCTCCCTCCTCCTCCTTCTCTCCTTTTCTCCTTCTCTTTCTTTCTCTCTATCTCTCCTGTCTGTCACACCCTGTCGCAGACTTCCTGTCCCTCACCCTGTTTGTCATTCTCTCCCTCCTTCTCCTTCTGTCCCTCTCTTTCTATCTCTCCTGTCTGTCACACCTGTCAGTCTTCCTGTCCCTCACCCTGTCTGTTGCTCTCTTCTGTTTGTTTCACTCTCTCTCTCCTGTCTGTCCCTCTGTGACTGTCCTCCCCACCCACCTCCTCTCTTTTATGTCTGTCCTAACTAACTCGGGGGAATGTGGGATCTCACCCACGAAGGGCATATGGATGCTGTGATGATGGGCCACCTTGTTTATCCAAGCTGATCCCCAACACACACATACACACACACCCTTTCTCTTTCTCTCTCTCTCTTACACCCACACACTCACACACACACACACACACACACACACACACATACGCACACACAACCTTGTGGCTGGCTGGCACTCAGCGTGGTACAGTTGTCACCTCTGATGTGAGTGACTGCATGTAGTGTCTGTAGTAGGTTAATGACAGAGCAGGCTCTCCGTGCTGAACTGTGACCCCTACTCAATTGGGCTTAGTGAGTGCGGACACACGTTCACGTCTCTACACCAAATGTGACAGTACTCCTGCTTAGACACATGTGCATGCCTGTGCAACACTCACCCTCACTAAAGCCACCATTTTATGATCGATGTACATTTCAACAGGAACGCTTTATGATCTGAACCAGAAAAGAAACAAAAACGTACTACATGTAAACATACAAATGATTCATAACATTGGGAGAATAAGTGAATGAAAATCAGTATCAATAAAGTGTTTGTCACAAACTTGTCACAAACATCTGTATTTGTACACATGTATAATTGTGTATAGTGTGGTATGTCATAGGATGTTACATTATGTCTTCTTGCATAGGCACATGCATGTCTTTGTCTGAAATGAGCCTCCCAGTGATGGAAGAAACTGAAGATGAATTTCAGTCCTGACTGACTGACTGTCGATAAAGTATTATTATACTGCATTATATTGTTTTATATTGGGACGACCAACAATAAAGTGGTTACAATAATAACAACTGTCTCTAACACCAAGGCCCTACCAGTCTGTCAATGGGCGTGCATGATGTGATGTCATGTGGAGCGCTGCATGTGTTGTGCTGTTCCCATAAGAAATGAATGGTTCTCTGGCGCCACCCCTCCCCCCCTCCCTCTCTACACTCGCTCCCTTGGGAATCCAATGAAGTTCATGAGAGGATAAAAATAGAAATGTTTTCTCTCATCATTTCTGCCTGAATTGTGCCGCTCTGGCCAACGTGAGGATTTGTTTACCATGACTACCCAGTGAGGCTGTAGAATACTGCTGTTTCTGAAATAGAAATGTACTGTACGGTATTTTTGTAACAGAACATTTGTGAACAGCCAGGCCACATCAATCAGAGCATGACATATTTTTATCTGTATAAAGCCGTGTCGTGTTAGCAGTGACATTAGACCATTCACATCAAGCATTTAGTCACTGCAGCAAGATAATGAAAATACAGAAAATCGTGTTATTCTCGCCTACATAACCACGGGCAACACTGTAGATATTTCTAACAATTCAATTGCAGAACTAGAAATTGCAAATACTACTGTTACTACTTATAACAATAATAACAACAACAACAATAATTTTATGATAAATAGTAATAATAATAATGAATAGTAATGATAATACTATAATTGTGTTGCTGGTGATGGGGGTTTCAGTAGAGTAATAGCTATTAAAATATTCACTATTTTGTGTACTTGGCAAACTGAAATAATAGCCAATAAAATACTCTTTGGAAAAACACTGTTGTGTTATGTAGAACTGCCTCACTGTCTTTATCAGCACTTTCATCCAACCTATCAGCTTACATAATAATGCTTAACAATATTTTGATTGATGAACCTTTGAAAATACGTGACTGCATATTTTTACATGATTACAATAATGTTATCCCTAAATTAATCGAGTAGTAGATTGTCTCTTTTGTAGCGTAATTTCCTCTTGCGACATTCCATACCTCAGCAACCATAAATATTCTTGACATCATGCATCCATTTCAGCAGTCATCACTGAGCTGATTGCTGTGATCACTCCACGTGGAGGGTGATTTGCGGATGGCCCTTGATGGATGAGCTGTCCACTTAGTTGCACCGAGGATTCATACAACCAATAAATCTGTCAGAGCCTCGTCCCTTTGGCCAGCTCTTCCCTCATCCAAGCCCCCTTCCCTTTCTTTCTCTCTTCCTCTTTCCTCTCTCTCTCTCTTTCTCTGTCTCTCCCTTCACCGTCTTCCAAAGTTTTTGGGTTTGCTAAGGACATGGAGTGTACTTTAAATAAGGGAGAGGTCTTGGGGTTGGACATATCATTCTTTCCAGTGGCTGCCTCATTCAGTGTTCTGCATGCACACGCACACACACACACACACACACACACACACACGCACGCACACGCACGCACACACACACAGACACACACACACACACACACAGGCACGCACACACACACACACAGCATGCTTTCGCTTTCTCTCCCTGAATTTATGACAGGCTTCAATCCCATTTGTCATCGCATCTCTCAGAGCGGAATCCCGAGCATTATCAATCATAAGAGTAAGAGAGTGAGTGACAGAGTGTGGCAGGAGAGAGAGAGAGAGAGAGGAGAGAGAGGCTGTGTGGAGAGGAGACAGAGGGAGTGAGAAAGAGAAAGAGACAGAAGTACAGAGGGGGTTAGAAAGAAAAGGAGAGAGAGAGTGTGGGGAAACAGAGGGAAAGGAAGAGAGGAAGAGTGAGAGAGAGGGAATGTGAGAGAGAGAGACAAAGATGCATAAAGTCAGAGGGAAGCAGAGGAGAGGGAGAGAGAGAGTGAGAGAGACAGAGAGAGAGAGAGAGAGAGAGAGAGATGAGAGTTGAGTCATATGTCCTGAGGCTTGGACTGGCACCACAGTGCAGAGAGATGAGTAGTGGATAGCGGATGGCCTCTTTGATAAAGCCACAGTCACACTGCCCATGGCAGCAAGCTGACAGTAAAGGAAAAGACACAGAACCACTTGAGTGGAGGGGAAAAGGGAATGGTGACGTGCGTTTTTATTAGTGCAGAACACTTCTGTGACAAGGGACACTTCTTTTTCTTGTACATCTTTAAATAATAATAAAAAAAACATATTCGAAGAAAACAGTAAGACAACAATAAATGTCGGATTTACATACACTCAGATACTTTGGTGTGCAGCACTGAAACCTTCATAATTGGAGAACGAGAGAAACAGGAGAAGGAATGGAAATTAATATGTAACATATATATTTATATATAAATATCTCCATAGATATATATGTGTTCCCTTTTCCAGTGTGGAGCTACAGAAGAAAGGATGAGGAGAGGCGTGTTGTCTGGGCGGGGTGGTGCACAGCTTCGCTATAATAGGCTATGAGGCCTGTCATGAGCAATCTGTCATTGCTGCCGCTCTTTGTCTGCCAGTCTCTTTGCCTTGTTCTGAAGGTAGCGCACTTTGCCCTCCTCAAAACGCTTCTGTTCCTCGTCTTCCTCCAGCTGTAGACAGAAAGACAGACAAAGGGGGGTGGGGGATGGAGGGTAGAAAAAATCAGAAATATTATTTTTTCACTTTATTTTGTTGCTTTAGTCTTTTTTAAACACAAAGAGGAAAAAAAAACGGTACAGTTTGTTCCTGATGGGGCCCTGACTGATCCTCCAACATTTAGCCAACAGAGGCAACTGTGGCAATTATTTAAAGATAAACAAACGAATGCAGAAACAAACAAACAACAACAAGGAAAAAAAAAAAACGTGACCCAAATGTTTTCATTTTCAGTGTGCCATTAGCAGTGTACACACAAGAAAACACATTTCAAAATCCCATCATGAGCCTTTGCAGACACACAGTTGAACGTGCTAAAGGTGGTGTCTACATGGGACACAAAGAAAAGGGTCACACGCCTATTCACCTAAGGCCATACCATTCAGCACAATAACACAATTTAATCAAAAACCTGCATGTTACACTGCAACTGTTGCCCATATGTGCCCTTGGAATGCAGGCTCACACCCTGCAAGGAATTGGCCTTTGCACGAATGCCGAATCCAAAACTGTCACTCACCAACCGAGTCGACATTCAGAAACCTATTATTGAAAAATGGATTTCTGAACAATACATTTAACCGCAACTGGATAGAAGTCTTACCCTTTTGCCCTGAGTCTTCCACCCTGAATCTAAGAAAGGACCTGTCAACCCAAGTGAAGGGCACACTACCGTGAAAGAAGTGCACAACATGTGTGTGTGTGTGTGTGTACGTGTATGTGTGTGTGTGTGTTGTGTTACCATGGTCTTGACTTGTATGTCAGCCTCATGGGGAGAGTAGCTGGTGTTGGTGGCACCGTGTTAATTAAACCACATGGCATTTCAGATTTAAACACACGTCAACACCTCTGCTAATAATTCAGACTCACGAAAATATGCACTAACACAAGCACACGCACCCACCACACACTCTCTCACACACACACACACACACACACACACACACTGACACAATGCACATGTATGCACACATACACACAGACACAGACACACACGAACACACACACACACACGCACATGCACAAGCACAAACACAGAGACACAGACACAGACACATGTGCACACACACGTGCACACACACACACACACACACACACACACACACACACACACAGGGTGCTGTTAAACTCAGCCACATTTTCCTCCCTCCCACCTCTCCATTTCCTGGGAGAGTTTTACTAACATGGGGCCAACCTGTTATCTCATGCCATGGGCAAGGCTTCCAGCTCTCCCACTCAGGAGCAAGAGCCATTTAGACTTATGTTAATTCACTAACCATTCATCAAAGGAAGTACAGATGCACATAGTTTAGTCTAGTCATGGGCCACTATGGATGGATAGATATGATTTTTAGTCTGCTAGGCGGTATTCACCCATTTAAAAACTTTCCATTGCTTGACACGGAGCATACACAGACATAAAATATTACCTCTTTTCAACCGAAGCTGAGTTAGCAGGAATTACAGTATTATCATTTCAAGTCTACAGCATTCGTGTCTCAGAGAAGTAAGAGAAAAAAAGTCAGGAGGTGTTCTTTCTAAAGAAACATTAGGTGATAAACAGTGTTGAAAAGATGTTTATTAGTCACGTAACAAACTCAGTTCCTGTACCCAGAGTGCACCGGGCACATATTCATGTCAGGGTCTCAATCAGCACGTAATTAAACCATTAAGAACCTGGCACAGAGACGCACAATACAATGTGTTCCTGAAAGCAGGAAAAAAACAGCGGTTAGCTAACACAGCTAATAATAAATAATTACTGCACGCACATTGAATAATTCATCCTAATCAAACTCATAATGAAGTTTAGAATGAAGGAAGTCTGATTTTCTTTTATTATCAACAAGCACTTCCTAGAGATAAAACAGAGAGAGAGGGGGAGAGAAAAAGAAAGAAAGAGTGAAGGAGGAAGAGGGGGACAAAAAGAGAGGAAGAGAGAGAGGGAGCGTGCTCCAGAGACAGAGATAATAGGGTGGTGCAGAAGATGTCAATAGAGGTGAATGATAAAAAGGGTCCGGTGTGACCTACAGCAGCGTTTGAGAGAGACAGAAAAAGAGAAAGAGAGAGAGAGAGAGAGAGAAAGAGAGAGAGAGAGACACACAGTGAGAGAGCACAGTGGTGAGGGATGAGCGTTTGTGGCACAGGATGTTCCTCGGTGCTGGGCTCATCGGCGGGCGAGGAGCGCTGTGTGTCTCGACTATAAATTTAAACTAATGTGGCCCTCCTGAGTGGCCCAGATTACAGACGCTTGCCGCACGTTTGCTTTTGCCTGGCTGATGTCACACAACCTTGAAGAAACTGCCCTGGTTCAGAGACTGTCCTGTTGCTGTGGGGATAGTGTGTGTGTGCGTGTGTGCTTGTGTGTGTGTGTGTGTGTGTGTGTGTGTGTGTGTGTGTGTGTGTGTGTGTATATGGCGTTGTTTGTTTTAGTATTAGTGTATTGGTGTGTGTGTAAACATCTCTGTGGATATAGTGTTGGTGTATGTGTGTGTGTGCGTGAGAGAGAGAGAGAAACAGAGAGAGAGAGAAGGAGAGAGAGAGAGACAGACACAGAGAGAGAAACAGAGAGAGAGAGAGAGACAGAGAGAGAGAGAGAGAGAGAGAGAGAGTGTGTATGTGTGTCTGTGTGTATGTGTTTAAGAGTAAGACAGAAGAAGACAGTGTGTTTATATGAGTGGGTGCTGAGTGGCTCTTGTCTTGCACAAATTAAATTAGGATGAAAGAAAAGAGGTGGGCTAGTCAAGAGAGAGAGAGTCAGGGAGGGCAAGAGAGTTCGAAACAGAGAGAGAGAGAGAGATAAAGAGGCAGAAAAAATACAAAGAGAGAGATACAGAGGGAGAGAGAGAGAATCTGGGCAAGACCACACAACTGCTGACTTCAGGTGTCATAAGTGTTTGTACAGCGCTAGGAAAAGGTGATGGGCTCTAATCTTCCTTTTTTATCAAAGAAGTTCATCTGATTACACAGCAAATGGGACTGACATTGCAAGACCCACTACAGTCAAAACTGTGTTTTGGTAATGTGAAAGAAAAGAACAGAAGACTGTCTGAAAAGATGCTGACATCAGTTTTGTTGCATTGTGGAGTTATGTAGTTTAACAGCTTTTTAAGGGCTTTTTATGGCTTTTGTGACTGGTGCTACTCAGGTGGGACTGAAAGACATCCTGCTGACATCATGAGCTTTTTGTTTAGTACATTATAGCATTATAGCATGGGCCGAGATTCAGTGCTTTGAACCAGCACCCCTATGGTATCTCAGCAAAGAAAGTAACGCCTATAGTTTCACATTTGAAGAACTCATTTTATCCTAAAGCTTACAAACTTAGAGACAATATTATTTAGACTTTACTGGGTGTTAATAAATATATGCTAGTGATTTGACTCTAACCAGTTAACAAATGCAGATTCATTACTCCTTCTGGAATAATACCTCATGAGATTGAATTTACAGGTGCAGTCTGTTTGGTTTCAGTCTTGATATTTGAGCTCAACAACTTAATAATACCGCGCTATTTTTGTAGCTGAAGCACGGCCCTTATGGAATTGGAATTAGGATTTCAGCTCCGAGTCACTATGTTTCTTTACAGAGTACACAGCCAGGGTGGTTTTTAAGCAACATTTGTTTTACAAATGCAAACACTGGTCTATCTGTGGTATACTACCTCTTTAGAGATTGGACCTCATGAGTGATTACTTCAAACCAATGACCCAAGAAGTCGAAAGCACCCAGCAGATATTGATATTCTTTCAAAAGAATCGATCGGACACTAAATGGATACACGTGCTGTGGCAAGGTCAAATGAAACACAGAATTTAAGCAGCTGATGCTTTAGTTGTTTCTTTGCTGAAGTTGTAGAACCCCCACCACATACACACACATACACACACACACACAAGCAGGTAATGTACCAAAAGAGCTTATGTGATTTTCACCAGTCTTATTCCAAATGGGGTTGTCTTTTTCTCAGCAGTAGTTTTGGCAGCGTAAAGATAGGTCTGATCCAGGGATCAAATTTTATGGCATCCACAATGTCATTACAGTGAAATGTGAGATGAACTGATCCAAAAACCTGAGCCTAATTTAAAACTGCCCTCTCATTCCCCATTGTTCTTCATCAACACAGCAGTAACGCTTCAGCAACACAGCTAATTGCTGGACTGGTCTGTGTCTAGGGCAGAAGTGCTGCCTCTGCTGGCTCCTGCTATCGCTTCACTGCAGTCAAAGTAAACTAGCAAGTACGTAGGCTTTCTTTATATAGCCCCTACTACAGAAAAAAAACCACTTCACAGAAGCAATTAAATGCTAAAAGACACAAAAAGAAAGCAAAACTCAAGAAGTGTACCTAGTTTATACAAGCTATTAGAAAGCCTGATTAAACAGGTGAGTCTTTAGTTAACAGTATCCATAGAGTCAGTAAACCTTAGAAATGCAAGTAGAGCAGTGAGATAACATGGTTAGCCACTGTCTAAATGTTGCTGTGAGGTTAAAGCAACACTAAGTAACTTTTTCCACTTCGGTCACCCTAGAGCAGGGGTGCTCAATACGTCGATCGCGATCTACCAGTCGATCGCGAGGCCAATAGTGGTAGATCGCATACAACTTTGAAAAAAAAAAAAAAGTTCCCTGTTTATCCTGCACATGCTAGTTAGCTGATGGCCCCTCACGCATCCACCGGCAGACAGCGATCACCCAGCCATTAGCGGGATATCTCCAAACATTTGGACCCATCAACCTTTGCGCTGGAGCCAGCTGATGGGCCAGGTCTCACTGCAGTTGGACGAATCTACGGACGTGAGTGACACAGCACAGGTGTGCATTTACATTCGTATGGTGTTCAGTGATATGACTGCAAAGGACGAGCTATTGACAGTGATTCCCTTGAAAGAACATGCGCGAGGAGAGGACATTTTTCAGTCGTTTAAAAACTTTAGCGACAAAACTCAGCTCCCACTGTACAAGTTAGTGTCCATCACCACGGATGGAGCGCCCGCAATGGTTGGTCGCGTGAATGGGTTCATTGCCAGGTGCAGACAGGACGATGCTTTTCCAGACTTCGTGAATTACCACTGCATTATCCACCAACAAGCATTATGCGCGAAGATGCTGAACATGAAAGAGATCATGGACGTGGCAACGAAGATCGCCTGCTCAATTAAAGCTGGAGCACTTCAAAGACGGGCACATATTCCGCGCACATATGGAGAAGGCTGACAGCGACCACTCTGAGTTGTTGCTACACACTGACGTGAGGTGGCTTAGTCGCGGGAAATTCTGTTTTTTTCCGTGAAAGTGGACATGCAGAATACAAACAGCTGAATGACGAGCAGTGGCTGCTGGATTTGGCTTTTTAACCGATCTGACAAACATGCTGAATGACCTTAATCAAGAGCTGCAAGGAAAAGACAAAACGGTGATCGACATGATCAGCTCAGTCAATGCCTTCAAACGAAAAATGAAACATCTGTCCTCAAAGCTTCAGCGCCATGACTTGGCAAATTTCCCGAACCTGCAGTCAGAGTTGGAGACGCAAGGGAAGGCCTGTGCGCAACTACTGTCCTTAAAAACTACTACTACTACTAGGCTACTACTACTCATTATTCTACTCGAATTAAACTCTGAACTAATTATTAATACTATTATTATACATTGTCACTGTATTATTATTATTATTATTATTATTATTATTATTATTATTATTATTATTATATGGCAATTACAAAAACATGTTCAGAGCTTATTTTGTTGAAATATTGGCTTGGAATTTTCAATACATTTTAAAATAACATACGCTTTTATGGGTCGGTAGATCTTTGTGACTTGGTCATTTTAAAAGTAGCTCGCACACTGAAAAAGTGTGAGCACCCCTGCCCTAGAGGTTGGATGGGGAATTGTCCATTATCGATGTCGTACTGCAGCCATACCGACATGAAAACAAAGTAGGCCTATATGACATTGGATGCTATTTCTTTTAGATTGTGTGAAATGGTAAATTTGAACAGTTTAGCAATGGCAAGATAGGTTTACACAAGGATGAAAAATAAAAACTTGTCCTTGTCCTTTTGCACAGTTTGTCATGTAATAGCCATTTGCGTCATCTTTAGTGAAAATCTTGAAGATTGTTTTGGAAAAAAGCATGCATAGACAGGCGACAGCGTTTTAGTATCTCAGTGGCCCTTTTGGCAGTTGGTGGATTTGAATCTGCAACCTTCTGGTCACAGGTCTGTGTGGAATTCAAACCCGCAACCCTCCGGTTACAGGCTAACCATTACCTGAACCACTAGACCACTAGTGTTCCTGTGTTAGATGAGGTGTGGGCAACATCTGTCCTACTGAACACCCCATGACTGTGCTGGGGCAGGTGGCCACGTGGTGTGGAGTAATGAGATCAGGGCCAGTTATCAGCACGCAGCCTCCCACTCACTGCCACCACCCTCCAGCTGCCCAGGCAGGGAGTTGACCCCCACCTGCCACTGACTGACTTACAGTGGATTAGTACACACACACACACACACACGCACACACGCACACACGCACACACACACACACACCTGTGTCAGTTACATTTATATGAGTGCATAAAACCACAGACTAGGACCGCAGTTACTCCCTCATGTGGTTATTGTTTCTTGTGTATCTCTCGTTCTCTTTCCCCTGGTCAGTCTGTCTCTTTCTCGTCCTCTCTCTACCTCCCTGTCTGCCTCTCTGTCTCCCTCTCTTTCTCGTTCTCTCTCTACCTCCCTGTCTGCCTCCTTGTCTCCCTTTCTTTCTCTCTCTCTCTCTCTGCCTCCCTGTCTCCCTCTATTTCTCTCTCTCTCGTCCTCTCTTTGCCTCCGTCTCCCCCTCTTTCTCTCTCTCTCTCTCTCTCTCACACACACACAAACACACACACACACAAACTCACACTCACACACACAAACAAACAAACAAACAAACAAACACAGACACATCTCCATCTCCATCTCCCTCCCTCTCCCGCAGGATAAATAAACGCTGCTATAAGTGTCCCGCCTATTAATTAGCCAGATTTATGTGGCCCCAGACGCTGTCCTGTGCAGGACACCCTCATCTCACCCTCCGGAGGCCTGAGGG
Organism: Setipinna tenuifilis; assembly: GCA_030347295.1. Classification (NCBI taxonomy): domain Eukaryota; kingdom Metazoa; phylum Chordata; class Actinopteri; order Clupeiformes; family Engraulidae; genus Setipinna; species Setipinna tenuifilis. The sequence continues at coordinate 13,363,170 of CM059270.1, forward strand.
AACACGAGGCTCCTTCATCATCCAAATTACACCTACTTATTACTCCTGCTAAATTAATCTCCTTCTGCAAGTGGCAACTTCAAATAATGAAGAAGGTAATTAAGAAGTGCCGGAGAATTGGAGCTACTGGGCGGAGGCTGATACTCGGAAAAATGGTACACAATGTCAACCGCTGTATACGTCACTAGCGAGGCCGCGGGCCATCTATCAAGCCGCTAGCTAGCTGGCTGCCTGTAGCTTTGGCGGTAAATTGAGTTTTGTCCTTGAGTGTAAGGGAGGAACCACACAGTGACAATGATACAATAAAATGAAACCCTGAGAAACATGAATTAAAAATGTATCGTGAACAGAAGGGATTGGTTTGTTGTTGAGGTGTGAATGTCTTAATGTCTGAAGAGCACTCACCCTCCCTACCCAGACTCAACAACATTTGTCCTGGGGGCTGATAAACATCCAGCTTGACTGCAGCACCAAAGAGCCTTGGCTCTTGAAGATATGGGTTTAAAACCAGGGGGGCATCCCAAATATAGGTGGTTTAGTGTCTAACCCTGTCTAAGTGTTAGTTAACTCAGAGTGAGCTATGATCCTAGCCTGGTAAACCAACCACTCTTTGTACTTTACGGTACTTTATTTCGTACAGAAGGTCTGGCTTGGGTTTTATTGACATGGCTGTCTCAGGCAGCACCATGCCAGACCAATCAGCAAACAATCTCCAGGGGCTGGTTTACTAGGCTACTGTAATCCTCCTACAGTGAGATATTTGGCTTCATTCTCCTACAAAAACCAAGCCTTAAAACTTTGCTTTTAGGAAGTTCACAACTTGCTCAGACTTAACATACCGAGGTAAGTGGCTAAACCGGTTTTCTGGAACGTCCCCCTGGACTGAATTTCCATCAGACAAGTGCTGAAATGTGGTATTCTGTATATGCAATTGGCTGTCATATTGCTTTTGGCAAATCTGCTACCTTCAGCACACCTTACAATGTACTGTACCTCCTGCATTTTGCCTGCCTGAAAAAAACAGGCTTTCCACCCCTACCCTGGCCTCACTGACGGGGGGTTAAACAGTGTAATAACTTACACAGCAGTTATCCAGGTGTGAAGCCAGTTATCCAGGTGTTGATCTGTGCATGCTCATACTCTGGGCTCAACTGGGCATAAGTCTGGGCACAGCAGTTCAAGCCAGGCAGGCAGGCAAGCAGGCAGGCAGGCAGGCAGGCAGGGAGGCACTGGCAGGCAGACACAGCCATAAACTGTCAGCCTCTCAGGCAGGCCAATATGCTTCATGATTTTCATAAGGCCGGAAATATTGATTTCATCACGGTAAGATCCTCCACTCTGACATCTGCCTGGCCGGGCCTCGGCAGAAACTGTCTCAGGCTGGAAACAGGGAGTGTTTTTTTTTCTCTGTCTGTCTCTTTCATTTTTCAGCGGAGAGAAATGAGTATGTAAGAAAACAGTGGCAGTTTGCCGAGGATGAATGCAGCTGCTGTTGTGATGAAGTGAGATGAAAACAAAGCACTAGCTTCGAAGCCAGCTTTCGTGTGTGTGTGTGTGTGTGTGTGTGTGTGTGTGTGTGTGTGTGTTTGTGTGTGTGTGTGTGTCTGAGTAAGAGAAAGAAAAAAAGAAAGAAAAAGAAAGAAAGAAAGGCATATAAGTAAAAGTGCAAGTCATTTACATAAAAAAGTAATAAGATGCAATTCTCTTTCCCTCTCTCTCTCTTTCTCTCTCTCTCACACACTCTCACACACTCTCTCACACACACACACTCACTCAGTACCAACTCCAGGCAGTCAGCCTTCCCTCAAATCACTATCAGGGTGAACAAAACACATGACAGGAGTTCCTTTATAATCTCTTTCTTTCCCTGAAAAGAGAAAATGCCACCAGGGACTAATTATGCAGATTATGAGAATGGCTGTATTAATTTTTAATCAAATTAGAGTGAGGCTCAGAATTAGGCCTTCTGTGGTGTGGGGGATAATATTTAGTGCATGAATCTTTCTCTCTCTCTCTCTCTCTCTCTCTCTCTCTCTCTCTCTCTCTCTCTCTGTCTGTCTGTCTCTCTCTCTCTCTGTGTCTCTCTCTCTCTCTCTTCCTCTCTGCGCACACAGAGATAGAGGAAATTCGGAGTGACTTCCAGAACGGCGGCTTAGCCAGGGTTGGGGCCAGAATGCAGCCGTCACCAGTGGGGCTTGTTGTGACCGTGATGTCACAATTAACCTGCAGCGGCGCGCGCCGTCCCCTCTGATCCCAGCGCAGCCAAGTGGTGTCTGAAGGTCGTCTGTGCCCTCTGCAGCCGGCCCAGACATGCCACACAGAGCTGCAGAGTGAAACAAGGCCAACACCACGGGCCACAGCACAGCGCAGGGCAGAGCACAGCAGGCAAGTGGACACACACACACACACACACACACACACACACACACACACACACACACACACACACACACACACACACTCTGCCAGTGTAAGTCTGTATGTCTGGATGCAAGTGTATGCAAGTGTGTGTGTGTGTATGTGTGTGTGTGTGTATGTGAGAGAGAGAGAGATACAGAGAGAGACAGAGAGAGAGAGAGATGGTGTATGAGTGTGTATATGTGTACGTCTGTGTGTGGGTGTGTAGTTAGTGTTTGAATGTGTGTATGTGTGTGTGTGTATGTGTGTGTGTGTGTGTGTGTGTGTGTGTGTATGGGCATGCACTTGAGCATAAAGAGACAAGGAGAGAGAAATAGATAAAAATGATGATAGACAGATATTGAAATGAAATGAGTCTTTTTTTCTCCACTTAAGTCTAAATAAGATCCAGCTACTTGCTGATACAAAGAGTGTTAGCGATGCAATACAGGAAGGGAGAAGACAGGGGTGGCTGGATTTATGGATACACAAATGGGTGGATGGATGAATGGTGTAGAATAATGATGACTACACTATCAGTCAATAGCTGTATAACAGCACGGTGATAGTCTTGCAGTCTTGCATATTAGTAAAAAAATATTCGAACATAGACTTCATCCAGGGAAAATAAATTCTACTCTAATGAAAGACTGAGAAAAAGAAGGATAAGATTTCATCATCGACCCAGACATATTAGGGTGAGTTGCTGAGATTTATTTGTACAAATTTATTCCTGGTTTTTATTCGTACATGATACTTAACATTTTCAAAAGCTGACATGAATGCAAAACAACTGTTTGTGAAACAACTAAAAAATGGTACAAATCAGCAACAGCATCAGCACCTGGGTATACTGATTAGAAAGAGCCGCTCAAGTCATTAGCCCACCTGTCAAACTTACTAGTGTGTCCTAACAAGGATGCTAAAGAGATCACACTGCCCAGTGGGAAGAAGGATGGGCCTGAATGGAGGATGGAAAGAAGGTGCCAGGAAAGGCCTGGAGGCTGGAGGGGTTCTGGGCAGGACTGCCATCAGAGGAGGGGGTGGGGGTGGGGGTGGGGCTGGGGGTGGAGGGACAGCCAGGCCTGTTGTCTGTATGCCAAGAGCCAGGCTCTGCACAGTGGCATTAAGCAGTGAATAACAGGTAGATTAAAATTACCATCTGAACAAGACCAAGACTCTGGATCACATTCTGATATTCTAATATACAATCTGTTTCTCTCTCTTTTTTTCTCTCTTGCTCTGTTAATCTCTCTCTCTCTCTCTCTCTCTCTCTCTCTCTCTCTCTCTCTCTATGCGTGTGTGCATGCATGCATGCCCCCACAGTTACTTCTATGGACATGGTTTGGCATGAATGCCTTGAGAGAGACTTTTCATTTAGACATTGACACAAGAAAGGCTCTATTTGGATAGCTTTTTTTTTTCAAACTGATACAGAAACATACATCATTCCCCACCACCCCAAGGCTAATTATGTGTCTTCAAACACACACACACACACACACACACAAAAACGTGAGAGAACTATTTAAACTGTGATGGATCCTGAGCATTATAAACAGAATTAAACAGAAAAATGCATCGTTGTATGTTAATTCGAATACCTGAGTGATATTCAGATATTCAAATGACACACGGCGGTGTGTAGGGATGTGACACTTGGCCGAGCTGCTGCCCTGTGGAGTGTGATACCCAATGGGCCATCATCACTGCCTCTCGCTGCTCCCCCGCTCTCTGGGGTGACACACACACACACACACACACACACACACACACACACACGCACACGCATACACACACACACACACACACACACACACACACAGAGCGTGGGCAGCGTGGCTCTGGTGCACACTTTAACCCCTCGGTGGACGAGCGCGCGCGCGTCTAAAAATAAACACAGCACCTCCTCGTGTTGCCTACTAGGCGTAACCATAGCAACGCCTCTTGTTTTTGCGAGGAAGGCACCAGCTGAATGTTTGTGAGAGAGGGAAAAAAATCTTTTCTTTCTCTCTCTCTCTCTCTCTATATATATATATATCTCTTTCACCCTCACTCACTGGTTCACTGTATCTTTTTCTTTCCTCTGGTGATGTTAATGCCTTATTTTGCCTGTCTATCTTCTCCTCTCCTTTTCTGTCCTATACAGCCCTCTCTCTGGTCTCCATTTACACTTCTTTGTGTGCGATATGCCCCGTCTCTCTGAACTCTCCCTCTCTTGCGCTGCCTTTTTTGTCTTGCGCTGCCTTCATCTCCTCTTGTCAGATTGCCCATCTCGGCTCTTTTTCTCTTTCTCTTTCTTCTCTGTTCCCCTTTCTCACGAGCACGCTCTCTGGTATCTCTACTCCATCTCCCATCTCCTCTGTCCCCTCAGCCTCCACACACACCCGACAGCCTCAGCCATCATTTCCTTTGGCCAGTGAATAACAAAAGCAATGTACTTGGGAGGACAAGGGACACGCTGACAGTCTTTTTTTTTTCATGCCCACTCTGTCACCCTATGTTTCTTAACATCCCTGCCTTCCTTCTTTTTTTTTTACCTCCCTCTTTCTCTGTGCCATGTTCACAGTGATGCTGAAAAGTGGGATTAAGAGGACCCTCACACCCCCCCCCCCATACACATACACACACACACACACACACACACACACACACACACACACACACACACACACACACACCACCCCCATCCCCACTGCCTCATTCTCATACAGTACTCTCCCATATCTGACATCCCCCCCACATCCTCCATCCCGTTACTCAGAGAGCTATAACGGGAATTCCATAAATAGACACCGGGATTTTTTTTTTTTTTTTGCTTCACACTCTCCACTTGGAGAGAAAAACCACCTGAAGTCAAAAAATAGCAGTCTGTGTGCCCCATCCATGAGCTATTTGCGAGCCAGAACATGGGTACTATCGGCTGCCAACTGACACGGACGATTAGTGGAAGGCTGCTCATCCAGCCCTTTAGTGCCTCAACCAAACCCACCCACCCACTCACCCACCAATCCCCCCACCCACCCACCCTTCCCCCTTCTCTTATTTTTAAACGCACAGATGTATTTATAGCACGGAAGATGCCCTGAGGTGGGGTTGGGATGGGATTCAGCAGCCTTGGATTCTGAGGACAGTCTTATGCCCTGCGCTGGCATTTAGCTTTTTCTCTGCACTGATAGGCCGAGACTGGCGCTTGCTCGCCTCGCCTCTCCTCAACCACATGCATGAAGGCGTTGTTTACTGGTTAATGTGTTGCATCATTTCTAGGGCTAAAATGGTATACAATATTCATAGTTTCATAGCCATGGTTTGGTATGGTTTTGGTATAGCAAGGAAATATCAAAACATATATGCAGATGGTTGATAAATAATAAATAAAAATAAATAAATAACACAAATGTCAACCATTATAAGACTCTAAGCTGTTGAAAATTCCTAATCTGCAGCATGTAATCTTTTATACAGAACAGATGCCACAAACTGACTAAGATGCACACATGAAAGCACATTATAGCAGGGGTCATAACATATTTCTCTATTTTTTATGGACAAATACGTTTGTGTATCTGTATTACTATAGATATAGATACTATATCCATCCAAATCATAGACTTATGAGGTTAGCAATTCTTCTTTGACAGCTTTACATTACAGAAATACTGTATATGCATAATGACATTAAACCCAGCAGATACACTGAGGGAAGGTGGAAAGTCTGGGTATCAGGTCTGATGGTATATGAAGATACTGTGTCATTTCTGAAGGCAGTAATGCTAATTAACTCAATAAAGTGAACACGTTTTCTTTCTCATTAACAATAAGACCTAGATAATATTATGTATCCCAGATATGAGACAACATATCCAAGATTGAAGAGATAAGAAGAGTGTGCAGTGGATAATAAGGGTCACAGTTCTCTACATTTTCAGTGTAGCACAGAAATACAAAACAATATTTCAATTACTTCAGAATAGCAAGGTTCAATGGTGGCTAATTGGTATACTGCATAAGGGAAAAAATAAATAACACAAATGTCAGTCATTGTAACACTGAGCTCCTGATAATTCCTACGCCTGTCTGAGCTAATGTTATCTGTTTAATATGCTACTGAGACACATAGTTTGCTGCTTGCAGAAGAGACTGCTTTAACAGAGTGCAACATACTGCTGTTAAGTGAAATTTCGATTTTTTTCAAGCAAAACACTGCAAAATCACAATAAACAGTTAACATGAATAAACCTAAAAAAATCCTTAATGTAACAAAACAACCCTGAAATGTGGCGTCAATGAAATTGCTCAGTTCTTTCATCACGCTTGTGGCGTTCATAGAGAAGTGGATAGCTGCTGTCTTGCACCCAGGCAACACAAGTTCAATTCCTGAGTGTCCAACTTGATAGCAGCACTGGTATCCCGCTTCTGAGCTCGCCAGCAGATCTCGCTGTTGCAGGAGGTCAGTTGGGGTTCATGTTGAACGAGCCTATTGACTTATGTTAAGGGGTGACTCATGTGACCAATTTGTCACATGATGAGGGGTGTGGTGTACAGCTCACAGCTCCACCTCCAGTGGTCCAGAGATGTAGCTCCTGGTTCTCAATCATCAGATCAGAACGGAATAAGCCTTTTGGGTGAAAGTTGAAATGTCTTTAAGCTCCAAAAAAGAAGTTCAGTTGTATACAACTTAGCTCTTTTGTTCACTCGTTAGCTATATATATATATATACATACACGTTAACTATATATATAGTGTGAGTGTTTTGTCCCCTGAGCATATATGGCTGAACCCTAATACAAAGTGGATTCTGGTACTATCGGATATGCTCACAAGCATAATAATAAAATCTGATCTTGGGAAAAAAAGTTATTTTCAAGATGGCTGCCAAGATGGCCGCCACAAGTTTGGAATTGCTTGATCTCAATTACTATTGCGCTTAGAATGGTGCACTTCAAATGCTGGTTAAATGAAATATAAATTTGAATGTTAATGTTAACATTAAAAAATTTGGGATGCAGTACCTTGTTTAGAACCATAAATAGATTGACAATCTGGTCAGATTTGCTAACAATGCGATGTATGCGTGTAAACAATGTTGGTGTGCTCATTTGTCTGCCTGTTCACTTTTTGGTTCGTCGTCCCCTCTTCAACTTTGTGGGAGAAGGTGAACCACTTTAGATGTGTTAAGTTTTAAAACTACAAATAAATTATCAGGTTTTGAAGCCAAAATCAATTAGCAACCTAGTAGTCTCACGACAGGCTGTGGGCTCAAGGCTCATAGCTCATGACAGGCTGTTGTAACATGTTCAATAATGTATGAACAGAAAAACAAAAATGCTGTAATATAATTTCAGCAGAACTCAAGTTTTCGTTTCTGCCAGTAAGGGAGTAATGGACGGATTGACTTGTTTGGACTACCAGGGATATAAACAAACTGGTATATGGCTGCTTGCACAAATACACTGTTAGACACTTTTTCATAATTTTGAGTCATACACACTACAGTGCTGTACTGTAGGGTGTTTTCTGCTATTGAATAACGTTTTTGGTGAGACTTGGAGCATGTTAAGATGCTAAAAAGTTCTGACCTATGACACCTATATGGGTTGCACTAACATTTCTCACGTCTTCGGTACTGGCAAGTCTCGGGTAGCTTGAGCATTAGAGGTGCATGTTGAAAATGACAAAAGGTGTCCTTTAGTGGTAAAATGTAATTGCATTTCTTAAATATAATTAACCTGTGTGAACACGTCTTTGGCGGGCATAGGGCAGTTTTTTTTGTTGAAAAGGGGGTCATCTTTAATAATAAAGGCAGAAAATGTGCGGCAGAAAATCAGCTATACTGAATTTTGGGGCCAAATTCGAGGTGGCCCAAAGTTTTAATCTGTTCATTCTGTTTTAATAGGCTTTCTGGTAAGTAATCCACAGAGAAAACTTTGGCAGTCTGAGCGATTGCCCTGTTACCAGCAGCAACCCTATCTCAGCCATGGCCCTTGATCGATCAGCTGGTGCTCTTGCTGAGCATGGAGACCATTACCTTATTAAAAACACATTACCATTCCACCCCACCCACTCTGCCACTCAGCCTCTCTGCTTCATGTGTGACCACAGTGTGTGAGAGTATGATTTGCATTTGTATGTATGTCTACATTTGAGTGTAAATAATGTTATATGAGTTGATGTAAGTGTGTGTGTGTGTGTGTGTGTGTGTGTGTGTGTGTGTGTGTGTGTGTGTGTGTGTGCACGCGCATAGGTGGGTGGTGTGTGTTTGTGTCCTAGTGAACAGGTGCAGGGCTCCTTTCCTCTTCAACCAACACCACCACACTGCTGTATTTCGCCACCATCTCCACAAGCATTAATGTTGTGCCGGTCATTTTCCACAGTTTCTTTTTCATTAACACAGAGAACAACGGAGGCTGATGATAAGCTATTAAGCCATCGAGTTTTTAAAAAAAAATCCATAAAACTTATTTATGTGGCGGATTAAGTTATCACTTTGTGTGAGCACGCACAATAACTGTGGCTCTGTGCGTGGCTAATCAATGCGCGGATTTGGAGGTAGGAGTGGGATTTGCCTGTTTGTTTGGTTAGCGGTGGCGGCTCTCTGGTGCTACTGTCAGAGTTAACGCTAGCTGTCTTGCTCCTGTGGGCTGATAGCATGTTAACAATGCTGCTTTTTTTTCCCAGAGACGTGCTAAGACAGGATCGTCAGAAATATCAAGGAGGGGGAGGGGGCATGTGGAGGAGAGAGGGAGAGAGAGAGAGACGGAGAAATGCAAAATAAAGAGGAGGAAAAAGAGGGAGTTAGAGAGAGAGAGAGAGAACAGAAGACAGAGAGAGAGACAGAAAAGGAGAGAGAGAGTAGGGAAGAAAGGGTAAGAAACAGGGATAAGGCAGTGGGGGTCTGATGATGGGAGAGTTAGTGAATGAGACGATGATGGCCGTGTAAGGAATGCCACACAGAGAGCAGAGAGAGCTGAGGAGAGGACTACAGTTCTCCCACGAGAGAGGAAGGATTTTAATAGCAATGCAATGTATGTGGAATGCATTTGGTTTCATGTGAATTATAATAACTCTGGATGTGATCCAAGACTGCAACCCTACACCCAACATGCTACTGCAGCACATATTTCATCTTCATATTTAAACCTGTTTTCATAAATTGAATAGTTTGCCCCATGATGGCTATGTGAAGGTGTGGAAGAGCTAACTTACCCCACCCCCACCCCCAAACACACACACACACACACACACACACACACACACACACACACACACACACACACACACAGAGCTGGCATCTCTGATAAGATGCAAGTGCGGGGTCTGGACGGGAGTGGCAAGTCTCAATTCACACAGCAATTTAAAGCAGGGAGCCAGACTCACTGCATGCTCGCTCCATTCCTTCCTTCCCAGGAAAAACTAGCCATGGATAAATCACTCCAAAAATAGCTCTTCCCCCCCCCCCCCCCCCCCCCCCCCCCCCCCCCCCCCCCCCCCCCTCACGTCAGGGAGCAGCACAGGGGGATCAGGGAATTTGGCTTAAGGAGGAGGAACTGGAGCCTCCCCCTCACACTCCCCACTGTGACCCGCTGCGGCCCATCAGAATGAGGAATCACACCATCTGCATCCTGTCGGCGTTCACTTAAACAGATCGCCAGGATGCTCTGTGATTATTGGGTCATAACAACTGTACCAGAATGCAAGGCGTGCTGTGAAAGAGCTCCATAAAAATCACAAACCTGTCAGTGGGAGAGGGGCTTGTGAAGAATGAGTTTGAAAATTGGGGAATTTCCCATCGCCAGCAGGTACACAATAATGTCTGATGCTGGCCTTTCTGTGCAGCATCAATACCTGTCTGTCATTCAGCTCAACGGCTGCCCTTTAGAAATACACTGCTTTGCTTGTTTTTTTGATGGTGATTTTGTTTGACAATACAAATACAAAACATATTGATGACGTTTGGCAAAACCAAATGAAATGTGAGGTACATCATGAGGATTTCGTATGACACATATTTGAAGAGAAGAGTGTCCTCACTCTGGTATAGATCCCAAAATGTTAATTTACATTCACAATGGCAATGGTGTGACACAGGCTAAATGTAAGACACATTATTATTATGTTATATGACTCTCGCTTACCTTGAGTGGAGGCACGGGCAGTGGCCGGTTCTCCTTGTCCAGGGAGATGTAGGTGAAGAAGGCGGTGACGGCGCGGAACTTGCCCTGCTCTGCCTCCACCAGGGGGTCGGCGTCCACAAACACCTCGATCTCCATGGACTTATTACTGGTGAAGGTCATCCGGCCTGACACTGTAATCACGCAGCCTGACGGGGAGCAGAGGTGAAAGGGCAAAGGTCAGAGGATAAGACAAGAGCTCAAGCACAGTGGTGCTGACAGAGAAGACATGTGTAATACACTAAATGGAAGATGGTTAAGTGGACTGCATTTATATTTGCACTTTTCTACCATGAGGGAATTCAAACAGCTTCACAAATTCATGCTTCGTATTTACCCATTCATGCACACACATTTACACACAAATGAAAAAGGTCACCATGCAAGGTGCCAACCATTACAACAACAGCAGTTTTGTGGATTCTTGGTCAGGAGAAGCTGGCATTCAACCCCTCTCCCTCCTGGGCCACTTTCTCTACAAAATTGCTTAAAATGAAGAAAATAAACCATGTAATGTGATATTTACTCTTCCTCCAATTCGACTCTCAGATCTCCCCCCTAGTTGCTCTCTCCCCAAGGACAGATGTGGATATACTCAGATCTCAAAGGTCAGGATGACACAATATTAAAGGTCAATCCTTTGGTCAATCCACAATATCAAAAGGCCAATAATTTATTACTGCCGACTGTTTTCATTTCACGTCTTTTTAGCAATTAACTGATTTGACTCGTCTGCACTGCTGATTGACTGATTTGGTTAGGCACTGAGGTGGCAAATATGGCTTGTGACAAGCACTGATGGGAAGTTGAGGAAGTCAGGGCTTAGGGTGAGAATTTTCCACACCGCAGCTCAGTGGGGTCTGGGAGCAGCCATGACACTGGTGTGTGTGTTCTGTGCTTTCTGGAACAGTGCCACCATCACTGTGCACGCCATGATCCTTTAATCATTATCACATCTGCTGGATATCAATGCTTCAATGAACACGGCACTGAAATCTAAACAAAAGCCAGAATACTTTTCCCATCCATTTATCAGTGTAGTGAAGGGATTAGGTTCTGTTAGATCACTGAAACTGTACAGAAAAAAAAACCCTACTGCCCCTGCATTGTGTAGTGTTGGTCTTTAAGAAATAGTGGCCTATTTCTGTAAAGCATTATTTGTAGTACCGGGAAACGTTCGGTGTGAATCAATGAGAAGTGGACAAACTGGCTTGAGAAAATAAAACTCACATATTTCCTCTGCCTGTGCTCCTCACACAGATGGTTTTTCTAATTAGTTAATCTACCTGGCTGAAGAGTTGTAGCAGTTACAGTATAATTAGCTGGTTTAGTGAATTGGCTGGAAGAAATATATGGCAGGACTTCTACTACTTCTACGACTTCTACTTTCTGAATCCTGGATGTCCACCTCTATGCCCTATTCAGTTAGGTTTATCTACAAGTTCATTATTTTGCCCACATGTGTTGCGTCAGTGTTTCTGGTCTCCTTTTCCCTACCAACAGTACTCCATGACCTTGAACAACAGGGCTATGGATTTATTCACACTGAAACTCTCCTTTAACCTATATGAACAACAAACAACCACAATGTCAGTCCTTGACCCCAAAACACATTTAATACGAGTAAAATTCTACACCATACTGGTACATCCACATTGCACTACCAGAGTGGGCTACCGACTACAAGAGAGAGGACATGCTGAACAAAATGTACTGTGAATCAGTGGTTTAGGTTCGCCCACCAGGGGGAAATGAAATAAGGGCTCCTGTCGACTGAGCCATTGCACCACCTGTCCCAGCGTGAAACATGGGATGATGCGTTTAGTACACCTCTGGAATACAAACCCAATGTGTAGTCGGGAGAGGAAGAGGAGAATTCTCAGACTCATATCCGTGTGTGTGTTTGTGCGTGTACACATGGATACCTTGTCGTGCATGTGTATGTTAAGTGCAGATGCAGAGGTCTGTAACATCAATTTTAATGTGTTTGCATGTTTGAAATGCTTCTGTATAAGCCTGTGTGAGCAGACTTGGAATCGCAGGCATGTGTCAAGCTGTCAGTGTGTGCCTGTGTTCGCATATGTTGAGTGTGTGTGTGTGTGTGTGTGTGTTCATGTCTGTACTGTATGAGTGTGTGTGTGTTCATGTTTGTATGAGTGTGTGTGTGTGTATGTGTGCATGTGAGTGTGTGTTTATAAATTGCTTTCACACTGGGGGCTGGTAAGAGGCACTCAGACAGGAAGAGCAAGCAGTGCCGTCTGGAAACGACACAAGAAAGAAAGCGCACAGAGCCAACTCTGGCCCTCCACACCATCTTGCCTCCGACATCTCCATCACACGCCCAACACGCCTCGCAACACACCCTGCAGACCTCTCCTTTTTTTAACACACCCACACACACACACACCCCTCATGACACACCACCTCTCCTCTTCTTTAACACACCCACACACACACACCTCACAACAAACACACACCTCGCAACACACACACACACACACACCACCTCTCCTCTTTTTTTTAACACACTCACACACACACCTCGCAGTACACCAACTCTTCTCTTCCTGTCCGAACCTTACCTCTAGCCCTTCCTTCAACATGTGCCTTTCACTTCTGTCCATTTTTGTTCTGTGTTTTTTTTTTAATTCACACACACTCACTCACACATACACACACCTCGCAGCACAGCACCTCTCCTCTCCTCTTCCTGTCCGAACCTTACCTCTAGTCTCTATTCTCATACAAGCACTCACTACTCACACACACACACACACACATAAAATATGCCTTGCACGAACACACACACACACATATACACACACACAAATACACACACACACACACACACACACACACACACACACACACACACACACACACAATACACAATATTCTCACACAAAAGCTTACTAACTCGCTCAGTCACTTACTCATACAGTACACACACACAAACATAAAATATGGGTTTGAAAACACAAACAGACAGACAGACACACACACACACACACACACACAATTGAGACCTGACCTTTTTACAGTGAGATGGTGGCTGTCTCGGTTAATTAGCCTACTGTTGGCACTGGATCATGATGCAAAACAAAAAGAGGAAAACTGCCTTTTTAACGCACCCAAAAATGTCTCTCGCTCTTCTCAAAATGGCATCTGGCTGTTCCTGTGTAAACGTCTGCATAATTAGAATGATGTTGTGTTGTGAAACCAGTGTGTGGCTGTTGAAAGCTTTTTCTTGTGTTTATAATTCCTGACGTTTAACACACACACACACACACACACACACACACACACACACACACACACACACACACACACACAAACACACACAAACATGAGTGCCCCTTACACCAAACCTCTTCCACACAATTACCTCCATGTTTCTAAGCAGAGAACTTTGATCTTATCCTGTAAGATTTTGTAACAGCAATTTCAGCTCTTTTACTTTTCCATTACACCGAGCCATCTGAGTAACTCACAACACTCTGTAGGAGGCCACCAAACACAAGCACAGACACAGACACAGACACACAGACACACGCACCACGCACACACACACACACACACACACACACACACACACAGTTACAGACATGCTCCCAGGCTGATATATTCACAAACATCCCCTATGTACGTATGTACACATCATGCATACATAACAACTCCCTCTCCCTAAAATTGGGCAGACTTTATCAATGGCATCAATGCCAGAGTTCAGAGCATGGGTCTATATCTTAAATCAGGTCTATACAAATATCTCAGATTTCAACTAAATCTTGATATGATTGACTGTCTTCAATAACTTCAGCCAATTTTGTGTACCAGTGTGAGTGAGTACGTGGTTTCAGGGGACACAAACTTGACCCTGTGATCATCATATCCTACCAGTTCAGGATTTCATGGAATATACTGTCTGTATTTCTGTGTCTAACATCCAAAGTCATGATTTCTTGATTTTCGGTCAGAATTTATTACTTTTAGAAAACACAAAGAAGGAAAATGAGGAAATCACTATGGTGCTAATGTTCATAGGCTACATTGGATAGATTATCACTGATGCGCTATTTCAACAGAAGGCAGTCAATAGCACACACACACATATTAGCACTGCCCATTTGTGCTCAGACACACACACGTACAGACTGTAAATGAGCCAGCCTGTTCAGAAGAAAACACAACAGTAGTGTGATAGCACTCATGGAAAGGAGAACCCCAACACTGAATTACAACACCCCCACACCCCGTGGGAACACCCCCCCCCCCACCTTCCACCATCACCACCAACCCCCCCAATTAACAACATCAATGTTTACCCAAAAGGCCTCTCAGCACCGGCCACTTGCCAGGGGGAGCAGAGGGCAGTGAGATATCTCCTGTGCTGCGGCAGGGACTGTGAATGGCCACAGGGAATGAGCTGTACAAAGGAGGTAGAGGAGAGGGTGTGTGTGTGTGTGTGTGTGTGTGTGTGTGGAGGGGGGGGTGGTGCTTATGGGGGGTGGTGGGTAGGTGGGTGGGTGGGTAGGGGGAGATCTATTTCCAGCTCTCTTTGAAGTACAGTACAAGTCTTGTCTTATTTCCATGGCAACAGAGACTGGTGGCGCTAGTTGATTCTGCTTCTGTGTTTCTTTTCTTATTTTATTATCTCATATGTTTCTTCCTTTTTCCTTATTCATGACCAGACCTGTAGCAGCCTAGAGACCAAGGAGGCTGTAGACCCTGGTGAGATGTTTAAAAGATGCTTTGTGAAGTTCTGCTTCTTGCACGTGTATGAGAGCTGCCATGTTGGTGTGTGTTGTCATGACCCACCTCAGTTAGTTGTTCATCATGTGTTCTTGTGTACATGAGACTACATACAGTATGTGATTCATTCAATGAAGAAATGAAAAAGTATAATGATTAAATAAATGAATTAATCTATGTATGTATGTATGTATGTATGTATGTATGTATGTATGTATGTATGTATGTATGTATGTATGTATGTATGTATCTATCTATCTATCTATCTATCTATCTATCTATCTATCTATCTATCGACCTGTGTGTTTGAGAGAGTATCAGTAAAAGAACCCTTTTCCTTTCTTCTCATTTCATCTCACATTTCTTTTTATTCCCAATTATTTTCCAGGGATAGTGATTTCTTATTTTAGCATGGGATTTCATGGCCAGTGTCTGTAGTCTAGTGGGGAGATGTGCCAGAGGCATGTGTCCTGTGTTGAATTATTCAGATAATTGGCTATAAATAGCCACCCGTGAGGTAAAAATAGCAGGCGTATTCTCCAGACGGCTGGATGCTATGAGCTTAGCCGCGCTGCAGCAGTGGGCTGCTCCTGCTCCTGCCTGTGCTGCGTTGCTGCTGCTGCTGCGGTGTCTGTATTAGTGGTGCAGGAAATAGCCTGAGCCCCATGCCTAATTCATGTACTGTACCCCCCCCCCTCAGTCCACCTCTGCAGAGCCATCACTCCCCTTTTGCTCACGTTCGTCTCGAGCACTGATAGTTTTCTGAATATTCATACAAACACACAAGGATGTGCAGAGGTATTTAGAAATGTATATACACACAGACATACACGTACGCACACACACATTCACATACACATGTATACATGTATGCACACACGTACGCACACACACACACACACACACACACACACACACACACACACACACACACACACACACACACACACACACACACACACACACACACACACACAGGGAGGCAAATGCCACATGCTGATTCCCTGCTGAACACACAGTTTACACAATAAATGCCAACAGAAAGACAAATATAGTACATACACACCCACATACTAATGGCCTCTGACTAACAATGTTCACTAGTTCACTATGTAGCACACTACAGGGTATGTAAGGAACACTGACTGGTTCACTACATACTGCACTATATCGTGAACAAATTAGCATTTCAGATTTGCCCCGCAGTCTGTATACCAAGAATTACCAAGAGTATATTCCATGGAAACATGAGGCCCAAATCTCAGTGGGCTCATGTTACTGGCAATGAACACTCTCCGTCTTCCTCTCTCTCTCTTGCTCACCACAACTGCACGTAAGGAGGAGGAGGAGGAGGAGGAGGACATGATGGGTTTGTACATCTATACTGGTCTATTTTTTACTTGTTATTGCTCTTTTTATTATAGTTCCATGTTTATTTTAGTCCTGTTAACCTATTTTTAACATTTCTCAAAGAGATGCTGTGTATCATCATCTGAAGAGATATATATTTTCACCAATATAGCTCAAGCCAATACAACTTCAGTCACATTCTCAGAATTTACTTATTGTATTTTTTTGTATTACTCATTGTATTTTTTATTTGTTACCATTACTAACAAAGATGTCACATTTTTTGCACTAATTTATTGAAGAATGCGTGAAAGTACATGTGTGTTGGTGTGTGCGCACAGATAAACTGGTTCTGTAAAGGTCTGCTTGACTGCACAATTTTTATTGACAGTGTGTACAAACCAGGGCTTGTGTTGACAGGGTCAGCAGGAGTTTGTGTGTGTGTGCGTGTCTCTGTGTGTGTGTGTGTCCACATGTGAGTGTATGTACAATATGTGAGTGTGTCTGCCCGTGTATGTGTGAGTGTGAGTGTGTGTGTGTGTGTGTGTGTGTGTGTGTGTGTGTGTGTGTGTGTGTGTGTGTGTGTGTGTGAAACAGAGAGTCTGGACTCTGTATGCCTCAGTGGAGTTTGTGACAGATGGCGCTGCTGATCACAGGCCACTGTTCCTGACACTGTCGCGGCTACGAACACACACAGCACACAACAGAGGACACACACACACACACACACACACACAGTTCCACACAGCACACAACAGAGGACACACACACACACACACACACACACACAGTTTCACACAACACACAACAGAGGACATACACACATACACACACACACACACACTCTTTAGCTATGTGTGCATAGGTTTTGTAAAGCCATGTGGAAAGGCAGTTTTTTTTTCATGCATGTTTAACCCAAAGTCAATCAGATCAATATCACCACTTAATGCGTGTAATGCAACATATAATGTGCAGAAATGCCATCTGCATACACTGGGTTACGTTGTATTCCATAACTGGAACAATCCTGTCCCTTCAATAACAAACATGGATAAAGCCACAGACATACAGTACTCTCACACACATAAAATAATAATAAGGGGTTGAAATGAACAATGTTGTCCCAATGAGTCCCAATCTGCCTACTCTGGAGTAAGTAAGTAACTCAGTAAGTTGAATTTGTATAGCACACTTAAAACCAAAGTGCTTCACAGTACACAGAAAAGATTAAGTGACCAGGTTAAAAGGGTTAAAAGGAGGCACAGAAAGCGGTTCAGTTCAGTGTTACTTCTTGATGTTCACATCCTACATCAGGCACACAGACAGACAGACAGACAGACAGACAGACAGACAGACAGGCAGACAGATAGACAGACAGACAGACAGACCCAGACAGAGAGACAGAGAGACAGAGAGACAGACAGACAGACAGACAGGCAGACAGACACAGAGACAGACAGACAGACCCATCTGGCCACAGGCAGGGCCATATTGGGAGCTGTAAACAGAGGAGAATGGAGCACATTCACTTGATGCTGTAACATGGGCAGCTGTGTACAGAAGAACGCTTTACATCTTCTACAGGAGCACTGGAGAGTTTACATTTCAGTGGAATTCCAGACCAAATTATTTTTAAAAGGCATTTTGACTACAGTAAGCACATAGTTCTTCGTTTGGTTTAAATAACGTAACGATTTTTAAAACAGTTTTAGTGATTCACGTCTGGTAGAGCTACGAATCAACCAGCAAGAAGAACATACGTAGCACACGTTCCTCACAAACACTTCGCTTAAAAGCTTTTTTATTGGGCTCTGTCCGTACCTACCCAAGCAGCGAGTGTGTAAGTCAGACCTAAGAAATGGAGACGTCTATGGTAAACGAGCCAGAGAAAGTAATAGATTAAATATTTCATGACCTGAATAATTAATGCACACTCAATCTTTCAGCAAAAGCACGCGCACGCACCCACACACGCACACACACACACGCACACACACACATGAACACACACACACACACACAAAAACACAAGCAGACACCACACACACACACACAGGCACTTGGGTACACATGAAAACAAAAGCAGACACTACACACCCACACACCCATACACACACACACAACGTTTGAAAAATAAAGTCTTAATAACAGAGAAAGTTCCGTGGGGAACAGAGAGAGACATAACTAACTTTAGTTTTATAGTCAAGTCACATCCTCTCTCTTCAGCAATTAGGCTAAGGTGCTTCTTTCCAAACCGTTAACGAAGGAATACTGTGTCCTGTGCTAAAATACATACATATTTTCTGCTGGTGTTAAGACTACATTTAAATGTCAAATGATTCCCAAATGACTTGTAAAAAATGTATGATACACTTCACGAGCCAGTGGGGAACATTCAAAATCCATGTGTCAGAAACTGTAATGCATTTTTCAGATGGCCACATCAATCTAAGATTCATGTGAAATGAGACAGAATCACTTGAATAAATGCAATACATTTCACATCCATCTGCCTACTCCAACTGCATGTTCCTACTGCTGATCCCAGCTGTGCTTCTACTGTGAAGCCATGGCAATTATGTGACCTAATACTCCTTGTTGGTATGTATGGTCTGTATTGTATAGCTATGCGCATATCACAACATAAGACACAGATTATACACTTGGAGAAATAAGTGATTCTAAATAGCTTTGAATTAGGCCATTCTTAACTCCAAATCAGAGCATCCACAGCAGTGTGTGTGTGTGTGTGTGTGTGTGTGTGTGTGTGTGTGTGTGTGTGGCAGAGAAGAGCGTAGACCGCCACTGCAGATGCTGCTGGGAGTGTAGTAACTCTAGTGCAACTAGACCAAAAGGGCTCCATCCCTGTCTCATTCTCTCCCTGTGTCTAACTCTCTCCCTGTCTCCCCTTTCTTCCTTTCTCCCCCCCCCCTCTCTCTCTGCCTCTCTCTCTGCCTCTCCCTCTCTCTCTCTCTCCATCTCTCTCTCTGTCTCTGTCTCTTTCTCAGCCTCTCTCACTCTCATTTCCCTCTCTCTCTCTCTCTCTCTCTCACTCTCTCTCCCTCCTATGCAGACTCCTGCTGGCTGGTGATCTGGTGTCCTGTGATGGATGTGTTTTTCCCTCTGCTGCCGGCGCCGGGGGAACTCGCGCGACAATGTTTTACCGCATTTAAGGCGGCCTCCTCATTCCAGCCCCGCCGCTTGTCCTCTCCCAAGGTCAGTGGGAGTGATCCGCTCGGCTAAAAGCTGTGAAAAGCAGCCTACTGTAGACGGCAGGCAGGCTCTGACCGGAACCGAAGTGTGTGTGAGTGCCATTTTCTTTTTTAACAAATCCTTGAAATTTATAACAGAAAGAGGTCTCAGTGCAGAGGGGATACGAGGACATTTATTCAGACGGTCCTGCATGTGAAAGTGTTATTTTGTAATAATAATTGTTAAATTGTTAAATTGTTAATTTGCAATAAGCTCCAGGAGCCCAGATTATACCATGATTGTAAAAACAGCTAAGGGTTGTTTGTTGTTAGGCATGACTTGAAGCGGCACAGTCTTTATAAAATGGCGGCCATATGTACCTGCCAACAATCCATGACATAAACAAACAGTAATACAGTTAGTGATAATTATTAAATAGATAATCATCCTTTTGCTAAGTCATTTAGTTCTTCAGAAAGTAGACTTGACAAAAAAAGTTGCTGAGGGATATGTATACATTCCTGTTTTTTTTCCCTACACACCAATTCACCAAGCAGTTTGGGTAGTATTGACTAATTTTTTCAGCTCTTTATCTTGTTGCTTTCGGTATGTCGCTTTCCTTTTTCGCTTTCCCTCTCCATCCTATTTACCTTTTTGCCCCACTGATCTAGAGTTAGCCAATACAGGAAATCAAAGCTGACAAAGATGCGACTGACATTTTGTTCAAAACAGTTTGTGGTGCAGTAATATAAGATGTAATGCCTCCATCTGCAAAGCATTTGATAACCATTCAAGGCAAATCAGCAGGTCAACATTAAGCATTAGAACTACCCATATTTATTCCATTATTCTTTTTTTAAAGGGTATATAGGGGAATATTTCCCATCAGATATAAAATTGCCTGATAAATGGCTAATGTGCCAACAACAGCAGGGTCATCCCTCCATACCCTCAAGAAGCCCTTAAAGACGTTTCCGAGAGCACTTCCCTTTCTAACAACACTTACCGCTTAAGCTCCACTTACGGACACGGGCCTGTACTTTGTCTGCACTCACTCTGTTATGCTCTTGCTTCCTCTGTTCTCCACTGTATAACTCTAGCTTGAGCTGTGTCCTATATTGTAAGTCACTTTGGATGAAAAGTGTCTGCTAAGTGTAATGCAATGTAATGTAATGATAAATGAAGGTTAATGTAGTCTCTGTGGGGTTTATACTCTTAGTTAGCGGGTTGATGTGTCTGCTGCTGAGGGGATTGACCTGCCCCAATGGCGTGCACTCCTCCTACCTTTCATGATCTTGCGATGGAAGTTGATGGCGTCCACCGAAGCAGTGACGATGTTGGTCTTGCAGTGGCGAGCGGCCACAATCCCCGCCACCTCATCCATCAGCTTCATGGTCACACCTAACAAACAGGGGGGGACAGGTAGGTTATGTCACTTTTGCACCTGAAGGCCTACCCAATCCACACAATCATCTGGTATCTTTTTTTCTGCTGACACACGCAAAACTTCAACCCACAGAAGTCTTCTGAAATAAAAAAAAGAATGAAATTTCAATATAGCCCAAAGCGGTTGGAGCGTCCATGAGCGTCCATCCCTCATTTTTATGCTCTGCCCCCACCCCTCCCCTCCGCCCGTCCGTCTGGATGTGACTTTCAGGAAAGGGCATACTAATAGACTCATATTCCACTAATTCTCCTATGATAACTCTCCCAGCATGAGCCCCTCTCCAGCTGTGCTTTGGGCCAAAGGGGTAATAATATCAGCATATGAGTGATTCATACTGATTAATGCTCTGCCTCCCAAACAGCTGACGGGGCACTTTTTTAGAGGCCTGGGCTTTAGGAAAGCACTAATTACACTCATTTTCCAACCGCTGTGTGCCCTGTGGAGTGATCAGTGTTGATCAGGGGATGCATATAACTTACACAAATACATTCGTGAAGCAGGGCACCCAGAGGTGTATTTGAGTTAACTAATAAGAACAACCAACATTTGTGAACATTTGACAGCCTTCTTCTGGTTATTTTGACTTCTCAACAGCCATTTAGGAACAAAATTTCAACTGTTTGAAGAGGAAGTTACATTAAACACCTGAGGGTAAAATCAAACAATTTAGAAAGTTTACACAAAAATGTGTAAAAAATGTAGATGTTCAAAGAAAACGTATGTCTGCCTCAAACCTTAAACCTCTTGTTCCCTGAATTTTAATACACCTCCAACCCCAGTTTAGTTCACCAATAACAGTTACATCATCCCTAAGCAAAGGAAAATAAAGCAAAAGAATGCCTAAGTCTTCAGGCATGTCTGTTCAGGAGTGTGTGGTGCGGCGACCATTGTTAGATGACAGAGACGATCCATTTGAACACAGTGGCTGTGGGCACTGCAGAGGGACACTTCTGAAGAGGGCCGCACTGATAGTGGCTCTCGGAGTGACAGCCCTGCATGGGATCTCCATGGAGCTTGAGATGGAGGGGGTGGTAGTGGAGATGGGTGGGTGGGGGTGGGGGGAGTGGCGTCATGTCCGCTAACTCAGGATATGTCATGACTAGTGGAGTGAGGAAGGAACTGATAATAAAGGGAAAAGAAATATATAGAACGGAACAGGGAAAGAGCAAGAGAGTGCCAGTCAGATAGACATAGTGTGTTTAAATTAGGAGAAAAGGAGGACAGTGATGGCAGGCGACATAACAGAGAAATACAGAAAGTAAAATAAAAAGAGAAAGCAGTCAAAAGAGACTAAATAAAAGGCAGATAGGTAGAGACAGAGGTATAGAGATTGTATATATCTGTGAAAAAAAACTAAGATCAAGACAAAAAACCCCATGGAGGTGTTGAACCCAGAAGGGCTGCAGGGTGCTGCAGCTCCTCATTTTTTACATTGATGGGAACATTTCTCTTTTCTCCCTCTCTTTGTCTTCCCTCGTTCTCTCTCCTCCTCCTCTCTCAAAACACACCTTTCCATTAACATGCCCACCCCCATAACCTTTCTTCTCTCTCATTCTCACGCCACAGAGAGCTCCCACACATCCTATTTCCTCCTCCTCTCTCTCTCTCTCTCTCTTTTTTCTCACCCCCTCTCTCTCTCCCACTCTCTCTGTCTTTCTCTCTCCCACTCTCTCTGTCTCTCTCTACACCACCTTCATCTTCGCCCTGTCTTGTCTCTGCCTCCGACACCATCTCTGATCCCAGTGTTTGATGAGTCTCTGTGCGCTGTAATCACTATGGTCCAGGCTCAAGAATAAAGGACATTGTGGAGCCATAGTGTCAGCCCCCTGATCTCATTGCACGGGGCGAGCATGTAATCTCAGATGCCACAATACTGTGTGAAATGATTAAATAAAAGAAATCACTCTGATTGTATTTGTGTGTGTGTGTGTGTGTTTGTATGTTGTCCGTATGTGTGTCTGTTTTTGAGAGTAAAGGAGAGAGGGTGACACAAAGAGAAAGGGGGGGGGGGTGGATTTGAGAGATTTGTTTGTGTCCATGTGAAAAAGAAAATCTTTCTGACATCTGCATGCTGCATGTTCCCATTCGCACATCTCAGCTTGCCAATATCAAGCACACAGTGTGTGTTTTTGTCAGAACACAGGACTCATCTTTCATCTTCCCCCTATCTTCTCGCCTGGCAGAAGACCAGACAGCTTTTAAATTTTGAAACAGATAAGAAGAGAAAAAAAAGAAAGAATGAAATTCTTGGTAAGGTGAGGTAAGATGCTCAAACTCCATAAATAATAGATGTTTGGAGGAGAGGGCACAGTGCAGTTATGATTCACAACTGCAGCGCAGGCTGGCACCAGCGCCTCTGGGAAGCGAGGAGTGATTCCCCCTGACTCTTAATAACAGCCGTTATGATGTGACCTCCAGCCACCTGATAAGTAATTACCGATCATAATGTCACAAGACTGTGAGTTTTATTGCTGTGGGAACAAAATGACCTTATTAAAAAACTTTTGGCCGAGGCTCAAGGGTATAGAGTAGAGTGTGTTTGGTTTTTGTGCCACGCGAACTGTTGTTGTAAAACAGTTGTTTTACTCCAGGAGGGCACACAGGAGGAACTGTAAACATACCGTAACCGTAAAACTCTGAGCACTTCACATCCTAACAATGCTGACCTGTGCTTACCAGCACTGTCTTGTATACTTTGTTATGCTCTTGCTTACTCTGCTCTTCTCTGCATGTCTGTAATTTGAGTCCTCTATTGTAAGCTGCTTTGGATAAAAGCATCTGCTAAGTGTAGTGTTTTGTAATGTAAAATATGGACAAGGTGCAGTGGGGCCTATGACACCACAAAATGGCTGACATCCCTCACATAGAGCCTAAAGACTAATTGTAAAACACAAACCCATCAGCAAAGAGCACTTTGAACTTATCAACCTCTGCTCCTGTCCTTCAGCGTGTCGCAAAAGGCTAGCCAGGTAGCACCGAGTAGTGCCTCAGCTTAGCTGCCTCCACCAAGGGGGTTATGTTTTTGCTGCCGTTGGTTTCTTTATCCATCTGTCTGTTTGTTTGTTATTCGCATAACTCAAAAAGTTATGGATGGATTTAAATGAAATTTTCAGGATAGGTCAGAAGCGGGCTAACTTAGAACTGATTTGTTTTTTGGTGGTGATCCGGATAACCATCTGGATCAAGGAATTTTTTAAAGGATTCTTCACCATTGCGAGATAGGGGCAATTAGGATATTTTTGATTATAACTCCACAAATAATGCCCACAATGTTTAGTAAAAAAAAATACAGTATAAGACCATCATAAGGTCTGTCAAACCCCAGAATATAATCCGGATCCTGGTAGTATTCCGGATCTCGTGATCCAGAAAGTTAACACAGGTCTCCACGTCTGCGCTCTCCGAGTGCTTTTCTAGTTCATTTTCGGTTCACTCCGTCCCTGAATGTGGATAGGCCATTCGAACAGGTGGAGGGCTGAAAAAGTTTCATGTACTAAGCAGTAGTGATTGTTTGAAGCAAAACTTTCCTGCCCACCTTTGAGCAAAAAATGCCAATGCAGAGGTTTCAGATGCTTTGCACAAAGTGAAACAATGCATCAGGCTAGTGTTTTTACAATCCCTCTCTCAGGCTTGTTCTCTTTTACTTTGTCACTGGAAAATGACATTATGGCATGACATTAGGAAATGTGAGTCCACTTAAATGTATGTGTAGTAGCCCACGTGCAAATGTTTGTCTGTGAGTGTGTGTGTGTGTGTGTGTGTGTGTGTGTGTGTGCGAGAGCGAGAGAGAGAGAGAGTGGGAGAGAGAAAGAGAGAGAAAGAAAGAGTGTGTGTGTGTGTGTGTGTGTGTGTTTGTGTGAGTGAGTGTTTGTATGTATATGAGTGTGTGTGTGGTGGTGTACGGGTAAAACGAATGGTGAGTAGACAATATATTCTGCAGTAAAAACAGTGCATAAACAATTTTGGTTTGTCAGCATGAAGCAAGTAAACACTGTCTGGTAATTTAAAAAGGTGTGTGACCGGCATGTGTGTGTGTGTGTGTGTGTGTGTATGTGTGTGTGTGTATGCATGTGTGACATGGACTGACCACTGCTGACGCTGGTAAATGGCTGTGTCCTGAGCCTGCATCCTGATAAGGCCGATGCAGAATTGATTTCATGCGAGCCAGGAGCCTCTACCGTATGCTGCTGCTCCCACTGGCCAATCAGCAGCTCCGCTGAGAGACCAGGCCTATCTGCTGACCACATAATGATTCACGCAGTGTGTGTTTGTGCAGCTGTGTGTGTACATGTGTGTTTGTGTGTGCACGTATGGGTCCATGTGTGTGTGTGTGTGTGTGTGTGTGTGTGTGTGTGTGTGTGTGTGTGTGTGTGAGTGTGAGTGTGAGTGTGTGTGTGTGTGTGTGTGTGAGTGTGTGTGTGTGTGTGTGTGTGGTCAAGGGAACACAGAGTATTGAGAGTATATAAACTAAGGTTTGGCTGCTGTCAAGGGGTAAACAAGTGAACATCCAGTCAGTTGATTAGGCCTTCAGTGCCAGAGCTACCCACAGCAATTAAAATATGAAACATGGCACATCCTCTTAATGTGTGTACGTGCGTGCGTGTGTGTGTTTATGGTTGCATTGGGTGGTCCCTTTTCATCTATACCTGCTCCCTAAACACAGCTGTCCTGCCCCGTAGCCTTGCAGCCATAAAATGATTCATGTGCTAAACAACTGCTCCATTCCATACCATCATTATTGCTTTCTGTCCCTTCCGGTGATCCATACCCTGATATAGTGTGGAACACTGCTGGCCTTATTTCTGGAACAGTACAAGCAGCCATGCTACACCTCAGTACAGCACACCAAAGGCAGTCATTTTCTTAAGGTACAACGTAAACCAGATATACTAACAGATTTCACATAATGGTGGAGAGTCAAGTCTTAGATATGGCATAAATAATCCCGACAGTGTTTATGACATTACTGGATCATTCTCGAATTCAACAAAAACTAAACCAAATATTTGTTTCGGTTAGAGTTGGTGCACTCATGTACACATGGCAATAACTGGTTGTGTGAACACATATATTTAACTTTAGTTCTAATTAGTGTGGCTATTAGCAGTCTATAAACATGCATACATTCTGTAGCACCACACACAAGTTCAGCTTCTGTTTAACTTATTTGCATCAGTTATGCACATTCATACTAACTCAGATTATTGGGATGCCCACTGTTTTCGACCCCGTAATAGAAGATTACGATGTCTTTCAATCGTTTTCACATGAGGATGTCTTATTCCAATAACTAATATGTGTGTTAAGGAGAATTAGATAATAACCTGGTTACAAATTGTGATTTCATGATTGCTCATCTGGCTGAACTAAAACATAAGTGTCCTTAGTTGTGGACGTGTTTTGTATTCTTCTCTACATGGCACAGCTAAGGATGGCAGCACTTAACACACCCCTTGCTCTTCGTGCTTTACACGAAGCTAAGTTCATAACCCCAGGACAAACCCCTGTCTGAACAAAAATACCACCTTGCCTAAAGTAGAGTACCAGAGGTTGCACTTGTTTTTGCACTTACGATCCTTCAGAAGAAACTACAATTCCCCATTCCCCCGACAAAGGATTCAGAAACAGTGCACTCATGATGATATATGCTTGCATATGCTTGTAGCTTCTGAATGTCCATGCTGCGTGCAGAAAATGGCGTGTCTTGTCGCTCATTAAAAAGTCTCCTGCCTGTTCTTAGCCTGCCTAATTGCCGGTGCAACAGGCACTTTGTCTAATCACTACGCGTTGCCAATTAACACTGAGAAGGAATGGCTGGTTGTTGATGTGTGTGACCCGTGAGACTCAAGACGTGTGACCTGTCACCGTGAAGTGATGTGTGGTTTTTCTGGCAGCTCTCCACTCAGGCTCTACCTTGGTCTGTGTCGGAGTACAGGATGTAGAGAGTGGAGGGCAGCACACACAAGCCCTCGTCTAAAGTGTCTCTGTGCATGACTGTGGGTAAGACAGCTAGATTACTTGTGTTTGGATGTTGGAATGTACTGTATATACCTATGAGTGTGATATAAAAAGTCTGCTGTATATGTGTGACTGCAGTTTTACTCTTAACCAGGGGAGATCTCTACAGCTTTTTTTTACTGCAGCTTTGGACTTGGCCAGGTTTGAGAAGGGTGGCTGGTTTGTGTCTGTATGTATTTATATGCTGTTTGCTTGTGTTTGTGTGTCTGTGGGTGTTTTTGTTTAGTGTATTTTGGTGTTCTAGAGCAGATATATTGTGAGCATTGTGTCTCGTGTGTGTGTGTGTGTGTGTGTGTGTGTGTGTGAGAAAGAGACAATGTGTGCGACTGCTTGTGTGTGTGTGTGTGTGTGTGTGTGTGTTTATTTGCTTGTAGGTATGAGTGTGCTTCTGTGTTTGTGTGTCCCAGGATGCAGCCCATTATTTCTGCCCCCTGCCTGAAATAATAAGAATGAAGGAGGATGCTAAACTCCCAAGTTTATCCTCCTCTTCCTCCCCCCCTCTCCCTTTTTTCCTCCTCTCCCTCCTCCTCCTCTTCTCCCTCTCTCTCATCTAGACAGTGTGCTTCACTGTTAATGAAGCATGTGCTCCTGACACAGGAGCAGAAGGTGCCAATGGAAATGGGGGTGCGCGCTAACGCTTCTCACTCTCCCCATCCCTCCACTCCTCCTCCTCTACTCTTCCTCCTCCTCATCCCCCGCTTCCTCACTCGCTTCCTGTTATCCACCTGCTAAAACAGCAGCAGATGCCCTCTCTCTCTCTCTCTCTCCCTCTCTCTCTCTCTGTCTGTCTCTCTGTCCACAGCGCTCCATACTTGACCCCTCCTGATGGGATGTTAAGTACCGTGTGAAATTGCGTCGCTGCGTCTCTGCAATATTAGTTTGTGTGTGTGTGTGTGTGTGTGTGTTTGCGTATGTGTGAACAGCCACTTGTCTAATGCACATCACTGTGTGAATGACTGAATGTGTGTGTGTGTGTGTGTGTGTGTGTGTGTGTGTGTGTGTGTGTGTGTGTGTGTGTGTGTGTGTGTGTGTGTGTGTGTGTGTGTGTGTGTTTGCGTATGTGTGAACAGCCACTGTCTAATGCACATCATTGTGTGAATGACTGAATGTCTATGTGTGCATGCATGCGCACATAAGAGTGTGTGTATGTGTGTACATGCAGTGAAAGCATAAGAGTGAGACAAAAGCCTGTGTTGCTGGTGAAAGGACTTACAGCATAAGACCGAGTGAAAATGTAAAAAAAAAGGACAGAAAGTGCAAAAGTAAAAAAAAAAACCTTCTTTAACAACCTTTGACCCAGTCTGTCCATAGTGGAGTGGATCCACTTGGTTAAAGTTCTCCAGTTCTCCTAAGGCCACATCACAACAAGGTGGGGCCCATCAAATATGCAGTGCTGGGGGGGGGGTGCAACACTGCAAGGGTTATGGAAGGTGAAGAGTGTTGCTACCAGACCAGTATAATGACAAGGTCTTTTGTGAAGGCAGGGAGAAAAGAGGGCAAGAAAAACAAAACAACTAAATAAATGAATGACAGAACCCATCAGATCTCTTTATCCTCTGCTCTTACACACTTACAGTGCTCACGGCTGTTCTAGCTTCCCTCTGTCTCTCTCTCTTTCTCGTCCTCTTTCTTCCTCTCTCTCTCTCTCTCTCTCTCTTTCTCTCTCTCTCGTTGGAGCAGGAGGCTTTGCCAGCCCACTGGGTGTGAAGAGGCTGGTCTCAGCACTGAGCTCGCCCTGATGGGGTAAGGGGGTGAGGCTGAGGCTGAGGCTGAGGCTGAGGCAGAGGCAGAGGCAGCGGCAGCCAGCAGGAGTCCTGCCAGAGAACAGTACCCATTAAAGTCAGGGAAGGGCCACGGCCACGGCTTCCCCCATCAGAGGACTCCCACATGGTGAGATTCTCACTTCGGTGGTAGGGTAGAGTAATACAAACCCACACACAGACATTAATATATACACAGACTGCACATCTTTTCTCTGTCTTTCTCTTTCTGTCTGTCTATCTGTGTCTCATTGTTTCTGTTATATGCACATATAGATAAACACAGTTGCACTTTCAACGATTTGTCTTCTCTCCTCATTTTCTGATGGTGAGATAAAGGAGGAGGAGGAGGAAAGGTATAGAAACAGAGACAGAGAGAGAGAGAGAGAGATAAAAAGTAAGATAGTAAAACTGCGAAAAAAAGATGGATTAAGGGGGGGAGATGTGGAGGGATCAAGAACGTTAGGAGTACTGAACATCTGAATCTCTACAGTATGTGATGGCTGGAAGGTCTGAAGCAAACACTTAAACATGGCTTCATCTCAGCAGGGGTTGATCACTCTGTGAAGATGTGGATGCATCCGTGCATAAACAAACACACATATGAACAGACATGCAGCCTGCTGGGCTTTTCACACGGGGAGACGAGCTTCTCTGAGCTCAGGGACACACTTATCACCCGTCAGCACTGCATCCTCATACTAGCAGCACTTAAACACTGGCGCATTTCCGACGAGTTGGAGGCCTTTCCACTTTTCTCACCCCGTAATGCTCATTTGCATTTGATTCTGCAAAATCTGTGCTCACTTTTCAGCATGGCGCCCAGCCCAAAGGTAGAGCCATCTGTGTGTGTGTGTGTGTGTGTGTGTGTGTGTGTGTGTGTGTGTGTGTGTGTTCATGTGTTGGGTGGGGGGGCTTCTGAATAACAGATTCCACAGAGGAACGCACCGCACTCCCATGAAAATGCTAAAACATTTGTCAGCATCTGTGGCGAGGTCGGCTTGGGAGTGCTTTCCCTGCATATTTAGAGTGTGTTTTCTTCTCTTCTTTCTTTTTGTTTGGGAAGAGGGTGTTGAACTGTCGTAGGAGGGGTGAATAATTAACCATACTGGCCTTCTGCTAGACTTCTGTTTTGCTTCTGTAGACTTCTCTTTTTCTACACACCTTTGTTTATTATTTGTTTATTAACACAACCTGGGCCAGAATAAAAGGTGTTGACCCAAGAAATGTTCTGGAAGTTAGTCAAGAATCTACAGCAAAACATTAGGCTTGCTCATCATTTTACCAGCTGCTACGTTATGTTAATTAGTGTTAACTGTTAATATCACTAAAGATCTACTGAGGGCTTAATTTAAGCCATATTATAGATCTCATCCCAGGAAATTTAACTGTGCTTCACTAAGCAGTTGCCATTCTTTAGATCTTGTGATCATAATGACTCTCACTCCAATTCACACCTTGACTTATGTTAATGGTTAATGGGACCCATTTTGTGGTCTACAGCTCACGGTTTCACCTCCAGTGGTCCAGAGATATAGCTTCTGGTTCTCCATCATCAGGTCAGAACTGAAGAAGCCTTTTGGAAGCAAGGTCAAACGTCTTCAAGCTCCAAAAAAAAAGTCAGGCTGCATACAACTTAGCTCTTTTGACTACCATGACCTGGATGAATGAGGATCTTCACAGACACATAATGAGAATGCTCTGGAGAGGTTTTTGAAAATAACATGTTTTTCTTTATGCATCACAGGGCCAAAAACCTGTTGCTCTTGACTTAGTTCTAGACCACCGATTTTGTTTTGATTGTGTTTAATGTGGAGAGTAGAATCCCCAGACATCCATGCTTAAGAAGCAAACTGAACTGGGTTTCCACCAAAAAGAACAAAAAACACCACAGAGGGAGTCAGGAACACAAAAAGCCCACAAAGAAACAGCATATGGTTCAACAGTGACGCACTGTGGGCTACATCACGACACTGTGATCCTCTGCCGAAAGCTGTCGCCAGGAGGCATGCTGAGACTTGCCCATCACCTGTGCAGAGCCACTGGAAGCCAAGCCTTTCAAGAGGCACCTGGGCAGCATCTCATCTCGAAGTGAGATCCTATCAATTTACACGTGGTGACTCAAACACACTGGCTCTTCACTCCCCCAGACTCACACGAAGTGACGAAACCCCGGGGATCACAAAAAGTAAGATAAGATCAAATATAGAAAATTAGATAAAATAAAAAATAACAAAAATAATAAAAACGAGTGGAGGAACACACAACATAGAAACCCTTAACGTATGAATGCATGATGCAGGAAGCTCAGGGTGTGGTGCTTCAGCAGGCTAAGGTCAATTAGAGGTCTAAGCGTGCCGAGGTGAGAAATCCGTGTGGGGGGTGCGGGTGGCGTAAGCCGCCCAGAAATGACCCAGACAATCTGTCACATTCACACTCGGCCCCACCGCCGAGGACTCGCTGGCATGACCACCACCCCATCGGCACGACAGCACCGTGGCACAGAAAAGGCTGAGTTTGCAATCAAAGCCCTGGTTGGCAGGAATCAAAGCTTCAATTCGCTGGCACACCACACCATATGCCAGGGAAACATGCAGCGGTGGCACTGTGCCACCCCTGATCACTGTCATCCATATGAATGAACTCAGTCAGCATGATTTTCCTTAGCTCTATAGACCACTGAGCTTAAAGATGCTGATTGAGACTTCAGCAATAAGCCATGAGAGACTGTGGGTTGTGCTGGACTTAGAACAGCCTAAGGGAGTTGTTTTTAGGTACATCGTGTAGTGCTTGTCAATACTCAGACCACCTAGGACATCAAAATTGATGACAGACTCTGTAACTTTGAAACTTCTTTTTTGTTTTATCGAAGTTCACTGTTCAGTAGCACAGTAACTTTATAATAGATTGTTATGCGGAAAAACTTGCAAGGTTGTGCTCCGATTTGCAATGGCATAGAACGTGATACAGCCAATTGTAATTAAAAAGCTGGACTATCAGTTTTAGAAGATGAATTTCCATTTCCAGCACACTAGGGGCTGCTTGTCTGTTCATCTGGACACCAGGTGAAATGAGCTCGGTTTTTCTGTTCCTGCATTGCAGGTACAATGAGCTCTTATTTTTTTATCTTTGCTTTGCTCCTTCTCAGTGTTTCATCCAGATGTACCAGCCAAAAGCCCCTGAGTTACAGTGCACCTGTTCAGTGCATCTCCTCATTGACAGGCACTTCATGATGGAGGGAAGGTCATCACTGATTCCTGCCGCAGGCCGTTCCAGAACATTACCTTAGAACCCCCCAGGAGCCTGCGGCAGCACTTGTGTTACTGCTGATGTGGTAGCGCATGCGGGCCTCAGCCTGGCCCTCCTTTGGAACAAATGAGAGCCGAACTCTCTCTGCAAAATCCCAAAGGTAGCATGACTCAATCCAGCCATCACGGCAACGTAGAAATGACAGATGATTGCTACTTTGGACTGAATCCAATTTCTGGATATTGATGGAAACTTCCAGATTAATCACACGCACACACACACACGCACGCACGCACACACACACGCACGCACACACACACAGGTGTAGCCTTTCCTGATACCGTTCTGTCCCCTGTTCATGACAAGATTGCTGTCATTTGCCAGAACACCAGCAGTACAGACAGCGGAGGGAGGTGGGGTGAGGGGGACTTTTTTGGAAGCCATTGAAATCTCTGCAGGGCCAGGCAATCTACTTATCTCTCGCTAACAGATTTCATTATATTTTAAAAAAAAATAGCCCTATGTTAAGGACAACTAAATCTACGTGCTACACTGCACAGACGAAAAACTGCTATAATATAAAAGTAAAGATGAATTAGGAGGCCAGTTGGGGATGCAGAGTGATAATGTAATGAGGGGGATTACTTTAAAAATGTTACACGGATGAAGGAGAGCAAATGTGTTGTCACTGAGGACCAGGGCAAAAATGTGGTGAGAATAAGGAGAGTGTAGAGCTGCTACTGATTATGACCTTGGGTGGCTATTATTCTCTGACAGACCCAGTGACTCAGAGGGGCCTATAAGGTTACAGGCTCTGCTTAGTGATGCACACATTTGCACAGTCCTCCAGCACAATGCTCTAGTCTAGAAAGCATGTAGGAACAAGCTGATTTTTATATGAAAAGCAAAATGGTGCTTCAGAGTAAATCAAATATGTGTCTGAAACAAAATGTGTATATTTAGGAACACACCACGCTCCAATTTCAGAGGACATTTCAGAGGGATAATAAAAACTGGTAATAAAATAAAAATCAAACCGAGTGTGAACAAAACTGCAAGAGTCGCCACATCAAATGGAGTTTCGTATCTCAAGATTGGAAACGGTCAGTTATGGTGTTTTACACTGTCATGGCCACCCGTAGTGATGACCTATTTAATGGTCCTCGTAAAACAGATTCAATTACCCTTCTGGGCATCACAGACTGAGATGTACAGGGCTGCCCACGGCCAGAGTTCCAGAGTTTATGATCACCACAGAAATAATATGAATAGACAGTCACAGGGAGCCATGGTGGGGAAAAAAAGAATAGACTTCATTTTCAAGAGAACATTAACAATCCTCTTTTTAATGACTGCACAATAATATCTCCAGGCACAGGCTATTTGATTTCATTGTGATGTGGGTTTTTTAATTAAGCTTATTGGTTTGGTTTAATCTCTTTTCTAAATACTAGAAAATGACTAATAAAAAATGTATGATGAGTGGTGCAGACACACAAGTCGAGGTGTGGTCATGACAAGGGTTAAAGTACAGGTCTAGACTAGAATATAATGACAAGGAAGTGAGTTTTGTGATACCTATTTTAGATACTTATTTCTTTCAGGTCCTACCTGTCTTAGCCCCTTAAAACTCTGACAGAACCATACTGAGAAATATGATACTGTTAGTTAGTACTGTTAATTAGTTTATTAGACATCTAGCGACACTAGCGTCTCCCCTGGCAACATGTTCACATGTTGATCTTACACATTAAACCGTGAGAGAGTTTAATATGCCTCCCCCTCCTCCCCAAACTGGGTAAAATCTTGAGGTTCTCAGCTGAAGTGGAACTAACACTAGAATGAATGTCAAGTCCCCACAGCATAGCTAATCGAATGAAGGCTTCAGAGAGCTGCAATCTCTGTAGGAGGCTAAGTCGCCTCTTTTGGGAGAGAGAGAGAGAGAGCGCATGGAGAGCGAAAGGAGCCAAATCTTCGCTGTGATTACGCCGCCTTGGAAACGCTCCATTCCCAAAACAAGAGTTGGCTGGACCGATCAAAGATCGGAGCAGAGTCGTGGTTTCTGAACATGGGGTTGACTGGGCTTCTCGTGAGAAGTGTTTTGACAAGCAAAGTCTCTGGAGACCGATGAGATCATTTGTTGGCTTGAAATAGAAGCATGTGAACACACAAATCAGGCCACTGCGAAGCCTACCACTTTAAAGACATAACATATGCAGATTTGCACTTCTGAAAAGAAACAGATTTTTAATTCGCTGACAAACTATACCTCTGGATCTGAGATAGATAGATAGATCTGAGACTATTTTTGGAGATGGACATTTTCCAGCCGTTGTTTTACATAGTACAAAAACAGGTCCACACCCATTCCACCACCCCACTGCGGTGACAGATGGAAGTATTCCCTGACATGTCCTCTGTTCACCACCAAAGACGAGCCTTTGTCACTTCACATTTGGGCTCATTTGGGAGGATGCCTAAGAGTCTAATTTACTCCAATCTCCTGTGCTAAACCCCTCCATCTCATCTCTCTCTCTCTCTCGCTCTCTATTTATCTATCTTTCTTTCTCAAACAAACACACAAGCACAAACACCGACACAGACTTGCACACATTCATGCACACACACATACACAAACACACTCACACACGTGCATGTACACACAATACACACACACACACACACACACACACACACACACACACACACACACACACACACACACACATACGCCCTTGTCCTTTTCAGACGTAAGCCACTGGGTGCTGTCCCACTTCCATTGCAGGCTCTCGCCCCAGCCAAGCAGTGCCTTTCCTCCTGGCTGAGCCCCTGATGGGGAGCCATTTCATGCTGCTTGGTAAAGAGCACCAGAGGACCCAGAGTGACTCTCCACTCCTCCTTGTCTTTCTTGTCCTTCCCCCTTCATCCAGGAAGGAGGTGGGGACAGGCCAGGGTGGGGTGGCTTATGGGCCCATGGCATTGATGGGTGCCACAAACAGTGATAAAGAGGAAGATAGAGAGATAGATAAAAAAGACAGACATAGAAAGAGAGAGATAGACAGATAGATAGAAAAAGGCAGAGAGAGAGAAAGAGAGGGAAAGAAAGAACTGGAGATAGAAGCTCTGGCAAGACCAGAAAGACATAGTGAGAGAGAGAAAAAAAGAGGAAAGAAGTAAGGAAAGAAAAATCACTTGACACCCTGACAATGGAAAAAAAGAGCAATTAGAAGCCAATCCCAGCGGAGCAAGCAAGTGAGTAAGAGAGTGAGTGAGAGAGTGAGTGAGAGCCAGGAGCCTGGTGATTAGATTCCTTGTGACGATTACCCCAAATTTCCCCTCTGGATGCTCCCAGCCAAGAGCAGGCATTAGGACAACAAAAGACCTCTTCTGCTCTGGCTCCCTCAACACCGCAGGCCCCTCTCACATATAAAGGCACTTAAAACAGAGCTAAGCTAACAATAGTAAATATATATATAAAGACTCTTTCCCTTTTTCCCCCAAGTTTGTCCCTTCTTCTTAGTTTTCTTACTCTTCTTACACTTCTTCTTTCTTACTACTTATTTAGATCCCTTCATTTCATTCCATTTTTGACTGTCCTCCATCTTTTCATCTGTCAGTGCCTTTAAAACTAGTATTGTTTCTCCACTCTCTCTCTGTCTCTTTCTTGCTCTCTGTCCATGTGTCTGTCTCCTTGCTAGTGTTTTTTAATCACACAGGCTTCGTCAACAGGCGCAAACCGCCTTGTAATGAAGAGTTGCCATAGAAACGGCTCCTGCGGTGATGTCTGCTCACGCGGCCAGGGGTCTGCGCCTGAACATGTCCAATGTATATTTTCTTTCTGCACTTTTGCTGCCCTCTCTCCATGTCCAACACGAACAACGTGGCCCGGGTCCTTGCAAGACCACTTTGTGTTTGCATTGTTTGTATCTAATTGCTTGCTCAGAGCAAGGACGTGGCATGGAGGGCAGGGTGTGTGTGTGTGTGTGTGTGTG
>CM059270.1:13404497-13406997 GCA_030347295.1 Setipinna tenuifilis
GAAAGAGAGACAGAGAGAGAGAGAGACAGAGAGAGAGAGATATAGAGAGAGAAGGAGGAAGGGAGGTAGACTGTGCTCTGAGGGGACAGCCCTTCTTCATGATTTTCCCATGATGCTTCAGTAGTGCCCCCAATTGAGCTGTCTCTCCCATGTCACATCCTCCCCTCCCTCCCTCCCTCCCACCAGCTGTGCCACATCCAATGGCAACCCCCTAAAACCACATCCAGTCCATCACCTGTCCCTCTCTCAGCCAGTCAGAGCCCAGCCACACCCAATAATAACAACCCTAAAGTCAGTCCCAACTACATATACTGGACAGCAATGGAGGTGAAAATGGAGGTGAAAAGACTGACATCGAGAAAGAAAACACAAACAGACTGAGAAAGAAAAAAAAAGACAAAAACAAAAAGAAAAAAAAGAAAGTAAGAAAGAAAGAAAGAAAGAAAGAAAGGAGAAAGGGGTAATAAAAAAAGAGATGTGTACCAAGAATAAGATAATATTAAAGAGATGTAATAATATCATGAAAATAATTAATAATAAAGAGACACTTTATTTACCAGACTTATCAAAAAAAGTAAACTGAATAACAGGTATAAATAATAAATACATTTTAGTCATGGCCGCTCCCTCACACGCTATGGCAGCGTGGGAATGTGTTTAATGTGTGCACACTGCTTCTGAGGCGGAAGAGAGAGACGGCCGCCTGTGTAAGCCTTCTGTGTTCCCCTGCTCTAATGATGGCACCGTGTGTGTGTGTGTGTGTGTGTGTGTGTGTGTGTGTGTGTGTGTGTGTGTGTGTGCGTGCGTGTGCTCGGTGGAGGGAACTCCACTCCCCTTCGCATCTGGGAGTTCTCTGCCTCCACCTCGTCATTATTTCCACGGAACCAGTCACCTCGGTGGCCATTATCCTTTACTTATGCTTCTGCTAAGCCCCTCACAGAGGAATAATAAATTCTGCCAGGGGTCATTTGGCAGTTTGTGTGACCTCCCCTGGTCATTTGGAATTGGTTTGAAATGGTACCCATCCATATTTAAACACATGCATTTTTGCCCCGTTCTTTGAAGGGATCACCAGGGATCACATGCAGTGAACGCTCCTCAGCAGATATCCATATCTGCACATGTTGGGTAACCCCCCCGTATGCCCCAGTGTTTAAAGGTTGGTACCCTTTTTCGTTTAAGCAAATTGCTCTGGGCTGCCAGTCTAGGTCTATGTCTAAGTTATGAAAAGACACATCTAGCGGCGAAGAGAAGTAGTTCTACCAGCAAGTTTGTTTTAGGGATTAAAACATAGAAATTATAGCCTCAAGTGTGTTAACCGTGGTATAAGTGGGATAATGGACTTTGCAGCGTTTGTACAGTATATTAGGAAGTTAATGTACTTAACTTTCTGATATACGAATGCCATGTCGTCCATTATCCCTTACTTAGAATGTTGCTGTCTGAAGGTTCTAATAGATGACATCATAATGAAGTCAAGCAACCTTTAAAAAAAATGGCAGTTAATTTTTAAATTTTCTGTCTGCTGTATGTTAGGAATGACTTCCAACAAAAATCACTCCTCAAAGACTTCAGAAAAACATGGAATATATGATCATAGATGACCATCAATTCCTGGGATGACAGCCCAGAGCTTGTACCAAGCTGTGGAAAGACGCTTTGTTTGTAAATAATGGAGTACTGCTTACCCTTGTTCTGCCATCAACTCATAAATTCTTAAAAAAAAGTCACAAAAACAGGAATGATTGTGTGCCTCTTCAGGGCCATGGCTGATTGGCATACCATGCTGTGGTGGGTGACTGAATACATTCTACACTTGAGCAACTTTAATTTGATTCTTCACAGCACTTTGAGCCTCTGTGAGTCTTTGAATTGACAGAAGCTTCCAGGTTTATGGAGTACGCCAACAGAACTTCGCAGGCTGGCTGGTTCAAACGAGGGGATGTCAGACAGACGCAATAATGCCTCTCAGACAGGAAAGGACTCAGGGCTAACGCTCAGCGCTTTCTCGCTTTGAACAAAACTGACGGAGGCAAGGAGTAAAAACCTGGACAAGAAATCTGAAGACACTCACTAATTCACCGACTTGTTCCGTCACTCATTTGCCTAGTGCTCACTTATTCTGTAACTCATTCTGTCATTCACTCACTTGCTCACTCCAACATTCACTCCATCACTCACTCGCTCACTCAACTCAACTCACTCACTCACTCACTCACTCCATCACTCAGTCACTCACTCAAATCAACTCAACTCACTCACTCACTTATTCACTTACAGTATGTCACAAAAGTGAGTACACCCCTCACATTTTTGTACATTTTTTAAATTATATCTTTCCATGTGAGAAGTCTGAAGATATAACACTTTGATACAATGTAAAGTAGGTGTAAGCTGTACACTGCCTAGTTTATATTGTAAAAGTGTTATATCTTTAGACTTCTTCCATGGAAAGATATAATAAAAAAGTACAAAAATGTTAGGGGTGTACTCACTTTTG
>CM059270.1:13411997-13419497 GCA_030347295.1 Setipinna tenuifilis
GCAGCCCAACTTTGAAAAGCATCCACATGAATAGTTGGGGGGCCTGTCTCCCTATGGCAAGCCTGAATGTTACACCAAAAGCAAGGCTGCGCAAAAAAAACTGCATGCAAAACCACTTAACGACAAAAAAAAAACACCCAACCAACAAGCTACACTCTGTCTAACCAGTAATCCACTAACACGCACATCCCCCCCAAAAGGGTATCGTTCAAGGCACAACAACCAGGCCATACCTCCCACTGTGCTGAAACTAGGCTCCACTGGCTGAGATGGAGGGGGGGGGGGCAGGCAGGTGAGTCATGAGAGTAATGGCACAGTGTCACTGGCACACACACACACACACCACAGCAATGGCACAGTGTCACTGGCACACACACACACACACACACCACAGTCATGTGTGAGTAAACACATCCACCTACCTTTCATGTGCCGGTCTGTGCAGCAGGCAAAGCCAGATAAAAGGGGGGGGGGGGGTTAGCAGGGGATCACATCAACCAAACCAAAACATGAACTTTACCAAACACCTTTACGTTACACATTAACCTTAATTCGTGCTTTTCATTGCCCTTTGCCCATGTAAATAAATTAGATGAATGCAAATGAATTGTCATCTATTATTGAATTCTTGTGACTACTGGGCAGAGCTTCTGCTTTAAAGACACTCCAAGGGATTGGGGAGGGGGGCTAAGGATCAAACATAGAGAGCAAACAGCAGTAGCAGTGTGTGTGTGTGTGTGTGTGTGTGTGTGTGTGTGTGTAAGTGTGTGTGTGTCTGTATGTGTGTGTGTGTGTGTGTGTGTGTGTGTGTGTGTGTGTGTGTGTGTGTGTGTGTGTGTGCGTGCGTCTAAGTGTAAGGCTACAGGATCTATCAGGGCCATTACCTGGGACGGACACCGGATTGATTATTTCTCCATTCCGCTCCTTCGTCTCCAACCTCTCCATCTTCTGAGCCTCATAACGCTTCTTCCCCTCCTCTTCCAGCTCAGGACTGGAGTACTGAAACACAAACACACACACACACAAACACACACACACGCATGCACGCACGCACACACGCACACACAGACACACACATACACACATACACACACACACACACACACACACACACACGCTTAATGACATAGGTAGCACTAACTGAATCTCAAATTGAAAAAAAGGCATGGCTACATCAAAGATATAAATTGCTAATTGACATATTTCATCACCATATTTCTCATAGACCGGTTTGCTGTTTCGATTACTCACAGAGCACACATTCACAACAGCGTGACACAAGTTATCTCCCCCACCCATCGCCATTAAGAATTCCCCCAACCACACACTAATTAGAAGTGAGAGCGAATATTGCCTCCCCTGAATCATTCAAGGAGCTAAAACGAAGGGAAGCCTACTGCCATATGCTTGTGAAAGCACGAGGGGGAAATTAAAGTCGCTGGATTCTGTTGCTGGAGGGGCATTATTCAGAGTAACACGTTATGTAAGGTGTATGGGAGTAACACTGGGGGGGTAATATGAAGGCGTGACGCAGTGCTCATGAAAACTTCCCCCAGTTCTCTGCAGGCACCCTTTGACTTAGAACCTTCCTTGACCTTGGTGTAGTGTAGTGATGGGATATAGGGACAACATTTGTTTAATTTAAAAAGGTTCTGTTAAATAAATAAACTTTTGGAGCTTACATCATCTAGCTTACTTTTGTCTGGCACCTGTAAGCCTAATTTTGTAATTTTGGAAGTGCAGAGATTATTACTGTCTTGACATACAGTGTGAATGTGCAATAAGCAAAAGCTGAAGAAGAAGATGAAAGGGAACACCCCCCCACCCCCCACCCCCTCCCCTCCCCGCCCCAAGATGAGCAGTCAGTGCTATGAGAAAATGCAACGGACACCCTACTCCTCAAAGCCCAATTTTTGTTATTTATTACCAGTCTGGGGCTCAACCCCCTCCCGAGAGGACGGTTTGAAAAACACTGGTGTGGTTCTGATCTGAGCAGACTCAGATCTGCTGGGTTGGCAGGTTGCCATGACTTTTTCGGCACTAATGATGTAAGCTCCCAGTCACCAGCAGTGCTGGTTTGTCTTGCTGTGATGTCAGGGGGCTGCAATGGACCTAATACACACACACACACACACACACACACACACACACACACACACTCACACACACATGGGACTAGGCTGATGGTCTCAAACCTGGCTACAGATAAGCCTATTACCTCTGGTGTTGCTGGACTGGTGTGTGCTCTTTTAACCCCATTTGTTGATCTGGACAACAGCAATTATTTATTTGTCAGTGTGTGAACCGAGCTTTGTGCAGCTTTGAAATAACAGCCATGTGCGGCCATTTCCCTACAGATAGCATAGCTTTCGGAAACACCGCTGCCGTTAAAACAGGCTGGCTCTGCTAGTGTCAGTGTGCTAAATCAAAGTCAAAGTCAAAGTCAAAGTCAACGTCAGCTTTATTGTCAGAAACCATATGTACAGGCTGCACACACAGAATTTGAAATTGCAGCGCTCCCTAGGCCCACAGTGAACATCAAACATCTTATAGACAAGACAGTAAAACATGATGACAAAACATGACACTATGTTATGCTTCAGAGGTCAGCGGAAATGTTGACCTACCTCGATCGGAGGGACGTCTACGATTTTGTCCACGTTCTTAAGGGAGAAGGGCACATACCAAAGGGCGGCTTTGTTGGTTACTTTTTTGGCACCTAGAACAAGACAGGCACACACACACGCACACACACACACACACACACACACACACACACACACACACACACACACACACACACACACACAAACATACACATTAAGAAAGACAGATGTCAATGGCTAGAAATATACATTCTAGATTGAAAAGAGTAATAACCCAATCAATTACATTCACTGTCAAATCTAGCATGAAACCACACCTTTTATGTCATCTTCCAGAACAACTTTTAATCCCCTTTTTCTTTTCCAGAGAGACCAAATGTGAAATGCCGTTTAGTGACAGGAGAGGAGACACAATGCAGACTTTAATGAGTAATTTATAATGACCTGTCAAAAGCTCCTGTCTGATATTAAGCACTCGCACATTCATTATGTTGGCTCTCAACGATCTTTTCCTTTCCAGTGATTTAGCAATCAGACTTTATATAAACCATGCAAGAAGCAGGCACACATTAGTTCACACACACACACACACACACACACACACACACACACACACACACACACACACACACACACACACAGGGGCACATTCATTCACACACATACATACACACACACACACACACACACACACACCCACACACACATAGGGGCACATTCACACATAGAATGTCATACACATATCCACATATCCACACACACACACATATACACACACACACATATACACACACACACACACACACACACACACACACACACACACACACACACACACCATCATGCCTTCTTTTGTAAAAACTCTTGGCAAGCTGCACTGCCTGCCACCAGGCTGTGGCGGTGTTGTCATGGAAACATCAACTTCCCCCTGCCAGTGCCTGTTCTTTTCTGCTTTTTTCATCAAGTGCCAAGGAGGCTATTTTTGGGAGCGATAGGTTGTGTGTGTGTGTGTGTGAGTGTGTGCCCATGTATGTGTATAGAAGTGAGTGTGAGAGTGTGTGCATGTAAGTGTGTGTGCTTGTATGAGAGAGTGTGTGTGTATATGTGAGATGCACTGCTGGGTCACTGGATGGAGTGAATGTGTGTCAGATGTCAGAGAGTCTCCTGAGGAGAGCAGGTGTGTGTGTGTGAGTGTGTGTGCGCGCACTGAGAGCTCAACACCTGTGTGCGTGTGTGTGTGTGTGTGTGTGTGTGTGTGTGTGTGTGTGTGTGTGTGTGCACTGAGAGCTCCATAGCTCCATGGCTCTAAGGGGTGCCACAGGTGAAGCAGCTGCCTGACTCAGATCACTCACACTGGGCCATGGGTCGCCAGACGCTGGGCCTGCGGTGCCCTCTCCATTCATCTCAAACCGCACCACTACAAAAACTACCTTTCAGCTCCTGGGTTTCATTCACTCACTCTACACACACATTCACAGAACAACACTCATACTCGTACTCTCTCACACACAGTGGTTTGATTGACTTTTGTAAGGAGGGAGAGTCCTTCTTTACCCACAGTGGTCAATATCTCATTCTATTGTATTACTATAAATACTGTAGCAGAGGCAGCTCAGCTTTTTTTCTTTTTTGTTTGTTTTGCTGAGGTGAGGAGGCGGAGCTGAGCTCCTGAGGGCTCCGGCCCAATTTAAACTCCGCTCACACACCAACCCCACATAAGAAAACACACAAACATAAATATTGCACAACCACACACATTTTGCTTTTGTATTTGATGAAAAAAAAAACACCGTCAGTACTGCATGACCATATAAGGCCATGATCAGGTACTGCTGTTTCACTCAGTGTTCTATTTTAGGATTAGCTTTTTCTAGTGAAGTGAGTGGGCTGGTAGATTGATACCATTCAATTTAAATTTTAAAAAATGACTCTGCAAAGACAGTAAAGTGATTTCAGCAAAAGTCATTTCAGTGTGCTCCTCATTTTATGGTCTCTATCACGCACCCTTCCTTTGTTTACTTTTCCAATGGGTTTGGGCTTCCCAGGAAATTATGCAGTAAGTTATGTGATGTGGTGATTAAAATGCTTTATGGCATCTCTGTGCTATAACAATGGCTCTGACACTTTGAAATTACTTTCAAACTACTGAGGATTGATGTGGAAAACTAGAGCGAGAGAAAGACAGGCAGGGAGAGAGGGTGGAAGGGAGACAGGGAGAGGGAGAGGGAGAAAGAGGGGGAGTAAAGACGTGAGATTTTCACAGATTGCTTTTGGGAAATAGCATTTGACTTTACACTCCTTAAAAAATAAAGACTGACAAAGACAAAGAAAGAAAGAAAGAAAAAAAGAAAGAAAGAAGAGAAAAGTAGTGATGAAAAAAGTTGAATAAAAAAGAAAAAAAAACAAACAAGAAAGGAAAGGAAAGGAAAAAGCAAGAAAGGAAAAAGCAAGAAAGGAAGCAAAGAAAAGAAAAAAACAGCGTACAGACTAGTTGCCATGCCAACGGTGCCTGGAGTCTGTGGCACATCGCGCCACCGTGGTGAAAATGGTCGCTCTAATTGGTTCCGTCTGCCGAACGGGCGGATAGTTGCACATGGGAGAGGAGAGGAGATGTGTGTGTGTATGTCTTCCGGACACTGTGAATGTCGGGGCTAAGAATAACAGCCCGCTCTTCTGCTCTCCTTCTGCGGAGGAGTGGATATGTGCCAAGAACATCTCTTTGACTCACTCTCTCTCTCTCTCTATCTCACTCAATGTTTTTCTTTCTTTCATTCTCTTTTTTCTTAACCCCGTACTCCATCACACAAACAATTTTACTCCCTCCTCTACCCCAACACGTTAGGGATGGGGAGGTTATGTTAAGGTATGGTCACAAGAGCTTATACACACAAGCACATACACACACACATATAATCAAAAACACACACACACACACACACACACACACACACACAGATGAGCTGCGCTACCCTCCTATCCATCTCGCCACCTCTCTTTCTTTTTCTCTCTCTCTGAAA
Organism: Setipinna tenuifilis; assembly: GCA_030347295.1. Classification (NCBI taxonomy): domain Eukaryota; kingdom Metazoa; phylum Chordata; class Actinopteri; order Clupeiformes; family Engraulidae; genus Setipinna; species Setipinna tenuifilis. The sequence continues at coordinate 13,417,621 of CM059270.1, forward strand.
TGTTTTCATCATCCCACAGAGCTTTGGCTCAGTCGATACTTGGATCAGTATGTACGAGAGGGAGAGAGCGCTCCAGAGGACCTGGCCTGGGTTTACACAGGAGTTCTCTAACCGACAGTGGCAGAACCCTGGCTGACTGACTCAATACTTGGATCAGTATCTACCCTTGATAGAGCTTTAGAGAGTCTGAGGTGCTGGAAAGTGACAGCCACTCAGACTCCAATCGGCATGCCATCAGTCAGTTTTTCTCTTAGCGATTTTGGAAGAAAACAGCAGTGGCATTTTGGTGTTTTCACGTAGCAGGGCAATGTCTATTGAAAATGCTTTGTGTTTGCATCGTGAGCTAAAATGAATGACAATGGTGATTTGTCAGTGGGAAAAATGTCAGTCTGATGTTGGAGCTAAATGCTAAACACTAGGTAAGAAAAATCACTCTCTAGGAGCTGGTCACTAAGACAACAATACATTGCTATTGTGAGGTCTCCATTTTAACTATTCATGCAAGCTTACTCCCTCATTCAACCTGTTTCAAAAAAGGTCAAACTTTTACAAAGCATTTTAAATCCTAGCATTCTGCACTCCAGTAGAGATCCTTCTGGAATAATTATGAATAATCTCCAACGTCTAAGACTTCGTTTAAGCAGGTATATTTAAAGCAGGTGGTCTACATGTAAATATTTATGTGGCTATCATTCACACACCTGTCTCTGTGTATGTTTTCCCATTGAGAGCGAAGCACCTGAATCTGTGTGTGTGTGTGTGTGTGTGTGTGTGTATGTTTATGATTGTGTTTATGTGTGTGTGTTACCCCTTTAACTGGCTGCTTGCTTATCTTCATTGGTGGTGTGCGCTCACTCACACTGCCCTAATCGGTGGCAGAAGGAGGCCCAGAGACTTCTTTAATGGGCCCGTGTTGTCTGCGTAATTGTCTCGGTAAAGCGGGCCCGTTTCCCCGCAACAAGGCCATAATTATCCACAATTGTTTAATGTTTCTGACGCCGATCTCCGCGCTCCACACATTTTCCATGGCGGTTAGGGGGCGAACCGATGGCGGGTGGGACGTGGAGCTGTACAGACACACACACGTATCGCAGTCGCTGGCCGCCACAGTGGAAAAAAAAAAGACGTTCTATAAATACATTCCCACAGCAAAACAAAACACATAGCAAACAGCCTAAAAGCACTCGCAGATGTGACTTGCAATCATTTAATTAGTTAGTCTGAGTGAGTATGTTAGAGTGTATGTGTGCGGTTGTATGTAAATAAGCACAAGTGTATGCATGTATAAGTGGGTGTGTGTGAACACCTGAATATTATTGTGTGTGTAGTGTGTATATAAGGAAGTAAATATGGCTATGTCAATATAAGGTGACTTGTTTCTGGTTCCTGTTATACGCAGGGTGAAGACTGCATTTGTGTGTGTGTGTGTGTGTGTGTGTGTGTGTGTGGGTGTGCGCGCGTGTGCGTGTGTGTGTTTGTTTGAGCAAACACCTGGATATATGTGATTGTATCGTAGAAGTGAACATGAGGGTACAAGGGTAGGCGGTGATTTGCTCCTGGTGGCATTTGTATGTAGCATGAAGAGTGTATTTGTGTGTGTGTGTGTGTGTGTGTGTGTGTGTGTGTGTGTGTGTGTGTGTGTGTGTGTGTGTGTGTGTGTGTGTAAATCACTGGAGTGGAATGTGAAGGCGAGGCAGGAGTCAGTGGGAGAATGTGATGAGACTGTAGTGCAGCAGTAATTAACTAAAGTCCTGCTGTGTAAGGCTCCTCACACCCACACTGCCAACGCATGAGCATGTGTACTTGTGTGTGTGTGTGTGTGTGTGTGTGTGTGTGTGTCTTTGTCTGTGTGCTTACGTGTGTGTGTGTGTATTTAT
>CM059270.1:13424497-13474497 GCA_030347295.1 Setipinna tenuifilis
ACCCCTTCATTTCATCACATTACCCCAGTACTGCAACAGCTACACTGGCTGCCTATTAAATTTAGAATAAACTTCAAAATACTCCTTCTCACCTTCAAGTCTATTCACAACCTTGCTCCTCCCTACCTGTCCGATCTCCTCCACATTGCCACTCCCTCCCGTTCCCTCAGATCCTCCTCCTCAACCCTTCTCACTGTTCCCTCTGCCCGCCTCTGTACCATGGGGAGCAGAGCTTTCAGTTGCTCTGCTCCCCAACTGTGGAACTCCCTTCCCCCTGACATCCGGAACCTCACCTCTCTCCCCCTCTTCAAAACCAGACTGAAAACCCACCTGTTTCAATCAGCTTATTGCCTTTGACACCTCTTTTTGTTTTGCTGTTCTTGTTTTGTTTTTGTTTTTCTTTCCCCACTTGATTTTAGCACTTTATGTCTACTTTTATTGCTGTTTTTATTGCTGTTCTATTGCTATTTTAATGCTTGTCCAGCGACCTTGAGTGCTTAGAAAGGCGCTTTTAAATAAAATGTATTATTATTATTATTTATTATTACATACACACACACATCTGCATGCGCATCCGTATCTGCACACACACACACACATATATATTTAATTAAATAAATACAGGGGCAATATGTGGGCATGCACACACACACACACACACACACACACACACACACACACACACACGCACGCACACACACACACACACAGCTAACTCCATGCCTCACTGTTCAACCCCAATCATGTCTGGCAGGAGGTGAAACTCCATGCCGAGTGGGCTAATCTGTGCCGGCTGCACCAAGGCCACAGACGCACAGAGCCACTGAGGACAGGGAAAGACGAGGGCGGAACAAGACCTGGAGTGGATCAGGGTCTATTAGGGATCAGGAGCAAGAAAGACTGGTACCCAAACACAAGCTGGAGCACATCTGCAACAATGTGGAATAACTAGAGAGGAATGTGATTGAAATGGAGACCACACACACACACACACACACAAACAAACACAAACAAACACACACACACACATGCTTTGGATGGTCTGCAGCTGGCGTGGTAGAGTGAGGTTTCATTTCTTTTCTTTTCTTTTTTTTTTAACCTAAAACAGCTGTGCTTCTGCTCGTAAGGGGAGAAGTCTGAGTTTTGGAAACTCGGCTACTGCTGCCATTACTATTTGCAATGAGAGAACGAAAGACATCTGGGGAAAGATAAGACAAAAATAGCAAAGCCTTTGTAGACAACATGGGACCTACAGCCTGTTACAGAAACCAAAGGTACTATACTGTACCTCACACTCATAAAGAAGCATAGCACACACACACACACACACACACACACACACACACACACACACACACACACACACAGTGTTGACATGAACACCCAGCACTGCTGTGTTCTGGGGGCAAGGAGGTGGTGATGGCACATGAAGTGAAATGGGGGTGAAAGCAGACATCCACTTTCCCAGTAACTGCCCCATAAAGCTGAGTGTTTATGTCTGTTACTTGCTCTGGTTTATTTCAGGCAGGACCCCTGGATTCATGCTAGCAGGATTCTTCCCATGTATAACTTTATATTCACTCTAGCACTCCATATTACAAAGCTATGTATTTATGTACTTAACAGTTTAGAGAAAACACAAAATCCTTGTGCACGTAGGAAGAGTACCTTTGGGAGAAGAGATTTAAGCCTTGCTGACTACAGACCTTATTCTAACATACTATTGTTTGGGAGAATTCCAGCCCCGCTTAAGGTGATCCAATCTTTAGCGTGTGTCCAGTATCCAATTAGTCAATATTGTCGAAGTCCTATTTTGTTGAATGTGAATTTGGTAATAGTCTGTGCAACAAAGCTAATGCTAATGCTAAACTTAATGCCACCCAGTGGTACCTCTTCCTATCTAATGCTATTTTACTTTTGATAACTCTCTGCTTTTTCCACACACCACACAACTCCATACTTACTTTTCCCATACATCACACAGGGAGTGAAGCTAGCTTGACTAGTTGCCTCTCTGTATCCCAATACACCGTAACAATCCCAGAGGGAATACCTAGCCTACCTAGCTGTACCTTAGCAGCTAACTCTTCTTCTTCTGTAGAATCTATTGGCAGCTTGCAGACTATGTGCATTACCACCATCTGCTGGACTGAAGTATGACTGTCCCTGTTCTACACCAATAGTCTTTAGTTACACTAAATTACAACTTTTCCTAACAACCACACCTGTGTTACTATTCTCAACTAATGGCTTTTTAAAGAAGAAGCTAAAACGTAACAAAACTCTCTCTGTGACTTGTTTTAACCCACTACTGTTTGGATTACACCACATTCTAAATCCTATCTGCCCAGGTGTAACATGCACAGCTGGCAGCTGACTAGAGCTATTCAAGCAAACACTTGCGAACCATCCAGGCACTCAGCAAGGGTTGGCATGGACCAGCTGGCTAAAGTTACATCTGTCTCATCCACCATTACACCTCATTCAAAATCCTGTTTGCCCAGGTGTAACTTCTTGCACAGCTAGCAGCTGGCTACAGCTATCCAGGCAACCATTTGCGAGCCATACAGGCACTCAGCAAGGGTTAACATGGACCAGCTGGCTGAAGTTACAGCTGGCTTGACTGGGCCCACTTTTTGATCCACTCAGTAGCACTTGCCTATGGCTTTCCCATGCTGAAAATATCTCTCTTATCCAGATCCACTGGCTAGCCTTTGCTGCAGCTTCTGCAACAGTTTTACACGGATTCTTACTACAGACATCAAGCTCCCCTCACAGTGAAATGAATGACCTTCCTATAAAACCCCTGCAACCCACCTCTACTGGACACACTATTGCCTTCCATACGCTCTGCTCTGCCCTTGCTCTCAACTCTTCGTACTTGAGCTTTTTCCTTTCATATGCATCCTCCAGGGAGCTTTCCCACGGCACAATTCATTCAATAAAATATACAACCTGTTGACTGGTCGACTACTAGATTATGTCAGGCCTCCAGTTAGTGTTAACTCTTTCCTGAGGGACCACCAGCCTTCCTCCCAAGCCTACTTGCAGCTGCCAATCCTTTGCTCCCTGTGTATGACTCCACGACCCCTTTGCCTTTGTCACCCTCCAGCACAAACTGAATACCTTTTTTATGACTGCCTCCTGCATTTACCTACTGCTATGTATCTTTGTAGTTATCAGTAGTGTAGAAGTTAAAAAGGTAAGTAAACTGTTATGTGCTGTGGTCAAAAAAGCTGTTAAACTTTATGTATCCTTAACATTAGCTATCATAGAAAGGCAAATGAACGTTGTTTTGCCATTTAAAAGGGTTTGCAAATTGTGTATATTTACACGTCCACTACAACACTGGTAGTTATGTATCTATATATTTATTGTCTATTAATTGCAGTGTTTGATCTGTAAAGAGGTGTCAGCAGAATCTATTCATCTGCCTTGTTGATCTCAAACACATCAAAAGCTTTAGAAGCCTGCAGGTACGGCTTATAGGACTAAGCCATCCACAGCATGCTTAGTATTAGCTTCTTCCCTTTCGCTCTCTATCCCCCTCTTCTTCTCTCTTCTTATCGCTGTCTCTCTGTGACTCTCTCTGTTCCGATGTCCATATTTCTTACAGTGGATCCCCATCATTTAAGCACTCAAAATTCTCTGCTGACCATTCTGTCGATGATATCACCCACTTCACCCAGGCCAGACCCTCCCACCTTCGATGGACGCCAGGAGGGTCCATGGCAGTGCCTGTCCCGGAGTATGGTGAAGTGGTGTGTATCTGCAATCACACTTCTTCACTCCCAACAGTCCTGTCCAACCAATCCTCACCAGACACCAAACACACCCAACACACACACACACACTACCGTCACGATTCTAGCCTACCCTCATGACAACCCAGTTGCTGTGGTAACAACATGTGCCTGGGGACACCTATTTAGTTTTGTCCTTTTACCCCCCCAACCCCCCCCCCCACACACACACACACACACACACACACCTTCACCTTTCTCACTGTCTGTCTTCCTTTCCTTCCTTGTTCTGTTTGAGATCATGTTTTATTTTGTCTTGTTTCTATTTGTTTTTCTGTAAAATTTTTCAAGGTGAAATTTCTCTCCTGATGCGTCTTGGCCAATAATATAAACCATAACTATACCCACCCCATATGGGCTTTACGTGCAATGTGAGTCAGTGTCTGGCACTACTGCACAAAGCCAGATCAGGTGGATGATGCCATTGTGTTCTTGAAGGTATTGTGGTTTCACTTCAGGTGAGTTCAGTGATTTCTGACAGGACATAACAGGATCGCCTGTTAAATTCAAATCCAGAACGATCACACAATGCCTCTTGCCGTCATTATGTTTACTGATTAGCAAAATTAACAAATTTTAGTTAGTAGGTAAACAACAACATGCAGCATGAAGGAGAATGAAAAGAGCAATCGTCACGTCCTCACATTTACCCAAGACCTGACTGTAATAGAGGGGTAAGTGAAAGGTCAGTGTTTTTTGTCTAGATTTAATTTTAGCCACTGTGTTCTCTAGGTGTGCTAAATGTCACATCAGGAAAAAAAGCCAAAAGTAAAGCAAGGCAGGGAGATGGAGGATCTTGTACTCTCAGCAGCAGTCCTCGGAGCAGCCTTAGTGAGGAGGAAGGTCTTACTAAAACGCGATGGCACAAACTCTCAATAATGCATTTTGTCAAGAGGCTTCCCATGCAAACTAGAACTTTCCCAGCACATCAATATGTGATGTCCATAGACAGAGTACCTGCTAAATCATTAAAAAAGGAACACGCTCATAATTGTCATGTTAAGCTCCTCTGAAGACGGTCAAACTGAAGTGTCTGGGTGATGAGGAAAGATTCTGGAATTAGGTATGTCTGCTTTAACGTCACAATAAAAATTGATTAAACAAGGATGTACTCCAGCAATCAGTCATATGTTTAAGCCCATTAGACAAGCAATCAGATATTCTCGCTCTCTTTCAATCAGTCAGTGACTCGTGCAAAGCTAGACAGTTGATCTCAGTTGGGAAAAGGTGAGAAAAATATTTCAAGAGCATCTCTCCTAATACACACATTCTACACACACACACACACACACACACACACACACACGCACACACACACACACACACACAAAACACACACACAGACCTACAAGGAGAGAGATAGAGAGATGGAGAGTAATAGATAGAGACAGAGAAAAAGAGAAAAGGGAGACACTTACCTGTAAGAATGTTCTCAGACAGAACGTTGACTTGGACTTCCACGGAGTGTTTGGACGTGTAGGTGATCTCAGCGCTCACGTGGGCCACCTCCCCGATGAACATCGGGTGGAGGAAGTCAGTGCGCTCCACCCGAGCCAGCGCAGCCACGCAGCGATCCTGAGGACAAGGCAACCACCCTTAGGACCACTGCACACTGGTCACAAGCCACCATCTTGTTCTCAAGTTACTTTTTGTAATTCCATCATCATCACAGTTTATATAACCTGGTAGGTAGGCCTGAGTTTTCCACAGTCACGGCTTATTGTGTAGTTGTAAATCAAGGTATTTCATGCAGTAATGACCCAGCTGTAACACTTTGTTTGGTTACTTATAGCCCCTGTCTGGTTTGCATCAATGAGGAATGTGAGCATCTGTGTGTATGTGTGTGTGTGTGTGTGTGTGTGTGTGTGTGTGTGTGTGTGTGTGTGTGTGTGTGTCTGAGAACTCCGCCGAAGGCCAGTCAAGTTTCCCTTGGCTCGGTTTGGACAGAGCTTCATGAAAAATTGAAGTGGCCTATTGATTGAGGGAGTTAATGACTGTTGCTGTTTCACATTAGTTGGGTTCTGGTGACACTCCTTGAAATTGGAAAAGCACTTACTGAATTTTAACTAAGCTCTAAAAGTGGAGTGAGTCAGTCCATGGCCCAAGGCACTTGAGTTTGTATATCATCCACTAGACATCGGTAACACTTTTGCGCCATCTGGTGGTAGGACAATGGCATGACGGGTCACTTACTTCATGAGCTTACAGTTAAACAAAATGCATCAGTGATGGATTTCTGATTTTACATGCACTCAAAACATCTGTAATATGATTATATGATTAAATATAGGGGGGAAAATCCAGTATTAACTATCACTACAAATGACAGACCATTGCTCTGTGCGTGGTTATGCGGTCTTGAGTGTGGGTCAGCTCACTCTTACGCGAGTATGTGTTTGTATACACTAACCCCCAGATGTATTAAATGCAGAAGACAAATCTTCTCCCCCAAGGATAAAAATAAATACTTAACCTAAATAACTAAATAATGTCTTAGTATGTCAATTAATGACTCAGTATGTTATGCCAGTGCTCGAGTCCAAAAGGTTAGGTCATTAGTTTTACATATCAACTAAACTCTCCCACAATGTGTACCAAAGCACTTGTTGGCCTTTCCTGGTCGTTATCTAGTGACATGGTCTACCATTTCACATGATATGAGGATTTGAGGCTTTTCAGTGTATCAGCATAGGAACCAATTATGTGGCACTCCTGGCTACAGAGTTTGACTTGTGTAACAGGGGCTCAGGAGGTAAAGGAGTCAGCCAGCAATCCCAGGGTCACTGGTTTCATTCCAGCTCCGGTGTCTGTGAGCAGAACACTGGACCTCATGCTGCTCCAGCTGCCATCCTGCATGACAGCACTTCCGCCACCGGTCTATAAGTGAGTGTGTAAATAGGTAAATGTGAGGCATTAGGTTGTAGAAGCACTTTGTGTACTCTGCTGACTATGAGGAAGTGCTACATCAACAATGCGGTCCATTTACCCATTTACTATTTCTGAAGAACAACAGACACTAACATCACTCACATTAAAAACTTTTTTATCCCCCTTTTAAACCATGTAGTCACTGCAACCATGGCAACGGTATGTAGACTATCCCTCCTCTAGCAGACATCTCCAGGAGATGGCAAATTGCAGCAAAACCTGCTCAACAATCCGTAAGTGTGTGACAGGTAAGATGACCTTTACACACACACACACATCCAACAGGGACCAGAGACCGGGGGAGGCCATGACAGCTGACTGCTGATGGCAATTTTGGTTTCTAGCTTCTTATCCCTCTGATATATCGCACCACCTCATGTGGTTATCAGTCAAACTGAAATAGTTGGAATTCACTGAGGCGTCTTCATGCCTCTGACTTGACTGACCTCTGACACAGTTAAGGTGACAGGACTCAAAACAATAACGCTATGGAAACAATATACACATATCTGAGAATTTCAATAGGGCCAGATAGAAATAAAGGTTTAAAAATAAGAAGATGATTTGCGAACTGTTTTTTAATGCTCCCAAAAAGTTATTTTAATGGTACAATATTTTGACCTGTATGGTCTTCCTAAAGTAAATAGGTCATACAGATGGAAACATTGTACTATTAAAAACACTTTTTTTGGAAGCAGTGGAAAACAGTATGCAAATATCTTCTTTTTACATACATAATATTTGTTTTGAGAAAGTTGCTAGAGTTTGGTACCTTTCTATCTAGCTGTGGGCAGAGTACAATTATCTCGTGTTTTTTTTGTAACCAAAACAAAACATTGTCCTGCATAATAACAAACATTCTAACAAAGTAGTTGTCTCACCCCAACCCTCCTTATCTTAGGTGTTCAGCTACTCAGTGCCTGAGAAACCCCCCCTTATCACAGAAGACTCATCCCACCCTCCGCACCATTATGTCCACTTACAGGTAAGTGGCATAATGTAACAGTGGCCCAGAAAAAAACCTTCATAGCAGGAGATAATTTATTCCCTCTGTTCTCAACAACACATGCTCAACAGTCAGCTCTTGCTCTGATTGTATCACACCTCCCTTTTTCTATATATTTATTTTAATGTGATCTTCAAGTCTTGTCAAAAACATTTTATGTTACCCTTTGCGAAAAGCCTCACCATTTTGTGGAGGTATTGTTGTTTGTTTATTGTTTAGTAACCTAATCCAAGCTAATTGGTCTTTCGTGTCTTTCCCTTTCGAAGCAAACCATTTGTCAGACACTGGGCCTGGCCGGAGGTGGGCGTCTTCTACATTAATGCCTGTGTGAGCGTGATGACTCTGCTGCGGGAGTCAAAGGAGAGTAGGGTGGGAGACTGTTTGCATCTCAACAAAAGGCAGGTAATCCTACATACTAAGGATTAGGGGGTATGCTAGAATCACTGATCTTCTACCAGTTGCTGCATGTTTGACCTAACCGTAAAAAAACTCTCCAGTGTGTGTGTGTGTGTGTGTGTGTGTGTGTGTGTGTGTGTGTGTACATGTACGTGTGAAAGAGAGAGGCACAGTGTGCACGTGAAAAAGAGAGAGGCACGGAGAGAGAGTGAGATAGAGAGAAATAGGGAGAGATTGTGTCTTTGTATGTATGTGGGAGATAGAAAGACACAGAGAGAGAGAGAGAGAGAGAGAGAGAGAGAGAGAGAGAGAGAGAGAGAGAGAGAGAGAGTGAGTCTAATCGGGGATAAAGGTATTCAAGTACTGTGATCATACCGGTTTTCAGCCGGATGTCTAAGGCAATCTTGCCAAATAATTTATGAGTGGAAGCATGAAAGTGTGATTCCTTGTAAGTTGGCACACTCAGATGCATTATCTCATCCCTTTTCCATCAAATCACACGACATGGCGCTGCTTGAACTCTTGGATAGCTAGCATTGTTCCGATTACCAGCACACACATAAACACAAAAAGTGGCTCCTCAACATGCCACATGGTCCTTCAAGCAGGTCTTACAACAACGACAATAACAACAACAACAACACTGCATTTATAAAGTGCTTTTTAGAACCATAGATAACATTTTTGAATAGTGTTATGTTTGCATTTATACATTTGTTATTATGCCTGTATTAGGTTCCAAGAGTGCTTTCACAGAATGACCCAAATACAGGACATGCTGCCATAATAGTGCTTTTCAAAGGCATCCAAAGCACTTCACAGTGAAAAGGGAACCTCACTAACTCTCACCTGATGTGAATTGCTGAATGCCACAAAGACATTCATTCAGCAACTTCAAGTCAAAAGTGAAGCTGTGAATGAGGCAATTATACCAAAGGATGATTAGGTTGGGGGGTAGATTGAGTGAGAAAAGTTGGAAAAATTGCCAGGACACCAGGGAATCCCCCAACTTATTGCGACAAACACCACTGAAGTTTTTCTGACTGCAGTGAGTCAGGAGCTACAGATACTTCAGCTGTGCAGCTGTGGGAGCAGTGGGATGAGAATGTTGTGGGTTGCATTCCGCTCCCAGTAGGATGAAAAACCAATGCATCCAACCCCACATCAGCGGGACTGCATTACCCCATCAGCTAAATGTAATGTAACGTACGGTTATGTACACAATACTGAACTGCATTTACTCCTGTCCTGAACTACGGAGAGCACAGGAGGCCAATGTTTTCACAGGTGAAAACTACCTTGGGTGACGACATCTCTGAGATGAAAACCTGGTGACATTTTCCTGAAAAGCTGGAGACATATCTCTCCGATTTTATCTACAAAAACCAGGGAAAGTGTCTTTTTGCATGTTTTACCAGACAACCAAAAATGTGGATTGTCTCCAAAACAACAGGGATCTCCAGTCACCCTAATGTTGACCTCCATGAATAACTTGGTATAGATCAGTGTGTGTGTGTGTGTGTGTGTGTGTGTGTGTGTGTCTCAGCCTACCCCCGACTGTGTGTTGCAGTGGCGCGTCCCGATGATGCAGCCGGCCTCCTCGATCATCTTCAGGATGGTGCCACCGTGGACATTCCCCACGATGTTGGCATCGTCCGGCCGCATGATCCTGAGAAGAAGAGGAAACAGATGTCAACTGTCCAGTCACAATGTGGTTGACATCTCTTGTCCTAGGGCTACTGTTATGTCTATAGTGTTTTGTTTTGTTTTGTTTTCTGTGTTGTATTTTGTCTCATTTTAATGCTTACACTTAATTTTAGTGCCTTTTAAACAACTGGCCAACCTATGGTTATTTGTTGTACTACAGTACGTAGTGTTTATTCATTTGCACTGTCCTTATGAATAGAAAATTGAAATGAAAAATGAAGTGTAAAAAAAGAAAGAAAAGTGGTTTCTGGAAATCAGGTTTGCTGCTGATTCATGTTGAAGCCTCTCCACAGTGACTGAGGGTTAAGACACAGGTCAAATGCACCCACGAACTGTCACTACTGGTACTGTCATTTAGTCAGAATTATTTAACAGCATGGCCGAGATGTACTTCCTGTGTATATAATACTTGGGCAATTACCGGCGAGCACTTTTTCACTTTGGTACAATGAAACATGCAAAAGAAGACTAATAGAAATATACAAACACACAGAGAGACTACTATCATTACCTCTACTTTTCCAAGCTTTTCATGTAAAACTTTACGTTGTCATGATAACACAATACAAAAAAAAGCCACAAGCTTCCTGTCAAGCCTTAAGGAACAGAGCGACAGTGAAATACGTTCCATTTAACCTTTAGGACAATGAGCACTACAACCGATGACATTAGCCAAACTGACTTTGGATGGAGTAGTGATATCAGTCATTTACATAAATTCAAAATCTACATGAAAATAATGACCCCTGTGTGTGTGTGTGTGTGTGTGTGTGTGTGTGTGTGTGTGTGTGTGTGTGTGTGTTACCTGCTGAGCTGGTACTTTGAATTCATTGTTGGCAGGCTGTCACTAGAGCGCTGGATGAAGTGTGGATGAGAGCCGGCGTGTGTTGTGTGTGTGTGTGTGTGTTTGTGTTCAGCTTTGTGCTTTTTCTCTATTCATTCATCTCCTGACACCACTCCTCCTCAGACACACACACACACCACGCACACTCCCTGTGACATCACCACCCTGCCTCAACTGTCAACTGCACACTGACTGGCAGGCCACACCCCTCCTATGACAGCCCACTGGCCAGCTGACCAATGAGAGGCCTCTTCATCATGTGACCATCATAGGAAACTCCACAGGAGGAGGGAAGGAAAACAAGACAGGAAGTTTCTGTGTGTGTTTTGAGTTAGCAGTCTCTCACACAGCATGCATCTCCTGCAAACTGCGGTAGGAGACTACCGCTTCACAAGATGAATGTGGCTAGGCCTAAAAGTCAACTGAAGTGCTTGTGGTGAGGCCAATCTAATTTAACAAACATGTCTAAACACCGGATACAAAAACTGACTCATCTGTAAAACTCTCACAGTGGCTACAAGTTGAAATAAACAACTACAAAACTGAGATAAATAAAACGGAAAAACCTTCCCTACAGCCCAGAGTGTTCTTGGTAAATTTATGGTCAAATCTAAAGCAAAACAGTTTTCAACACAGCTGTTTCTCATCATTTCTATTCTTCTCTGTTATATTCTATTCTGTCCCATTCCATTCACATCTGAAAGAAATTAAATATGTTGAGCTTTAAAGGTTTCATAAGCTATTCCAACCTGAAGCTCATTTTTTGGTTATGCTCTCTCCTTGCTTAAGATAGCAGAAGCACCTAAGGTGAGTGAGTACAGAGGCCTCAACAAACAGCAACTGTTGCATCACTGAGTGTAAAACCCCATTTGCAAGGAAAGTATCCAGTATGCCCTTATTTGCACCTATGTTCCAGATGCCTTTAAACAGGTGGGTGCTCAGAAACACAAACCCTGATGGCTGATGTGTCTCTCAGCAGCAGATGCTTATCCTCTGAGAGATGTGCACTGAGTTAACCATTAACCAGTAAAACAGGCTCCACTGCTTCTGCCTTTATATCTCTCTCTCTCTCTCTCTCTCTCTCTCTCTCTCTCTCTCTCTCTCTCTCTCTCTCTGTTTCTCTCTCTCTCTTTTAAACCTCCTAACATAGGACAAAACTGGAAAATAACAATAACAATAACGTGCGGTCACATAAGCACCTTCCATTCACTATAAAGGACTAGAAGGGCAAGGCCCGTAGGTGGTAATGCAATGCATTGTTTAACAAAAAAAAAATCAGTGCAACAACTATGAAATAAATATGTCTCACCATTTCGAAGATGTTAATGAGTTCACAGTCCACTTAAGTCAATTTAATCAACTGATAAGCAGACAATGTCATTCAGCAAACAATCGAAACATTACACTCATACCTTTTGATTCAGTAATATATTTTGTATGCTTTTTAAACACTAAGTCACCAGAAGTCAACACTTAGTATGTCCTTACTTGTGTACATGGTCATGTAGCTCGTGCAGAAAGCGTTTGTTTCCAATCTGGAACGTCCCCCTTAACAGACGAACAAAGAACATTGTAGCCTGTTCCAGCCTGTTGTAGCCTGTTCCAAATCTCTTCCCTCTTTGTGCCGTTGCCAGAAAGGACAGAGTGGCTTAGGGCCACCTCAGCACCTGGATTTTATTGGAGATGTCTGGTATCCATGCAACGACCCCATCAAGCAACCATGCCACTGAAGTTGGGAGTAACCCTCCCTGCTTACAATTACTGCAGTAGGAGCCAGGTAGACTAGCTACACAGCAATCTTTTCAAAAGCACAACAATCATTTGTGGACATTACATATGAAAGAGTCATTCATTTATCCTACACAATTGATTTGAATCTGCAGGAATGTTAATGAATTAGGTGAAATGGTATCTGATGCAAAATGTGGGTGAGCCGATGGGTGAGTCAGACTAAGCTGAAACCCAGCCTAACAACTCCATTGCCTTACCACCCTCATCAGTCACCTACAGCTACCATAAGACTACCACTAATGCCAACATAAGGCTACCACTACTAATAGCACAAGGTTACCACCAGAGTTTAAATCGTGCCGGAGCCCTCTGGAGCTCAGCTCCCCCTCCTCACCTCGGCAATACAGCCAGCCTGAGCTGAGCTCACTCTGCTGTAGTATTTATAGTAATACAGTAGAGTGAGATATTGATCATTGTAAGTAAAGAAGGGCTCCCCCTCCTTACAAAAGCATCACTATGCAACTTTGAGTGTTATTTTCTTAACAGAGCTCCCCCTAGTGTCTCCAAGTAAATGAACACTCTAAAAAATGGACTGTTTTCCCTTCCCCTCACCCTGTGCGTGTGTTTTCAACTCAACTGATTAGAGTAATTGGCAAATACAAAAGTAGTCATGTTCACCGAGGTAAGTAACGTTAGAATTTCTGCAAAATTTAAAGTGATCCTGCTCTGATATTTAATACTTGAGTCTGAGGGTGCTGGGACAGACACCCAGATATTGCAAGCATGGTATTCTATTGACAGACAGTGGGGGCAGTCGAGAAAGTATTCATTCGCCTGGTAGTGACTCATTTAAGCATCTACCAACTCATAAAGATGATCAAGTAACTTGAAAAAGTTGCACAGTTCTGCTTTAACCACTGGTTATCACTACTAATAGCATAAGGTTACCACTACTAATAGCATAAGGCTAACACTAATACCAGCATAAGGCTACCACTACTACCAGAGCTGATGAGTAAACCATTATGGCCACATATGATTAGAGAGAGATGGGTGTTGGATGACTTCTCCTGTGTATAAAGAGCTCTCTTCTTTAGAGGGCTGAAAGTGAACTCTCAGCCTTGACCTTGAATAAACAGTGACATGGTGAACCACCTGTCTTTTCAGGGTCATGGGGAAGGAAAGAAAGACCAGACAGTCGCCACCATACATGTGGGCAAACCAAAGCAAGCAAAGGTTTCACTGGATTTCATTAGAAATCCAGGAGTCTGTAATGACATTTCGCATGATGAAACTTTACCGAAAGACATATCATACCTTGGGCAGACATAGCCTGGTAAACCAGCCCTTCGTGCTTCACCTTATTTCGTACAGAGGGTCTGGCTGTGGTTTCATTAACATGGTTGTCTCAGGCAGCATCTTGCCTGACCAATCAGTGAATAGTTTCTTCCATAGTTTAAAACAATTGGATCTGCCTTTACCCAATCACTAATGTCTGGCCATGACTCCCTCTGTTCACTGGTTAGACCAAAATATCCCTCATAAAACCATTTCAGTGTGCCAAACCGCAACCCTGCCAACAATTAAGTAGCTAAATGCAAGAGTTTGACAGCAGCAGTCAAAGCATATCAATTTGATAAAGTAGTTTGGACCATGTAAATTCTCGGAGCTGTCTTCACGAGAATTTGACAATTCTGCAAAGTGTTTAGCTTTTATAATCATTTCTCACCAGTGCTACCATATGTACAACGACGCTTCCCATAGGCCAAAAGAAAAGTGTCTCTTGTGCAATTAAGCAAGTCACACTTTCCCTTTTTTATTCTCTGATATACTATCCAATTTGCACGAAATTACATCATGCTGATACTTTATCATGTTTATTTTTCTGCATAGTAGTATAGTAGTTTGAGGTATTATTGCAAATAAGGTGTTTGTTTGCTTCCTTTTGCACAGCCTAAATGTTTAGCTGCAAGGTACTCTCAAAGAATAAACTGTACAGGCAGTTTTACAATAAATGCTTAACAGGACAACTTTTTCAATCACAGAAAAAAATGTAAGTTCACTCTCACCACCATTTAAACCCTTATATGGCTAATGAAAACGAACTTACTTTCTAGTGAAATAAGATGCTCTGTGTGAGTACAGGTACAAATCTACTAGTCATTAGTTGGGAAAGTTGGGAAAAAATTTTTGCACAGATGCACCTAAAAATATCTTGCAGCTATCCTATCTAAATGGTCATCCTGACCACCACCTTACTGCATTACCACTGCTGTTGAAACTAAACTAACAAAAATCATCCAGCAAATAGATATCTTAGAATCCTAATGTCCTAATGCTAGAAATTACAGATAGCCTGACGCATTTGTCCCACTCTCAACCCTTAAAATTTGCAGGAATGCGAGGATGCGCTCTTCTCTATGCAGGTCAAACGGATGCAATGCATACACTAGCCGGTAGAGGGAAATAGGCGGCAAATCGCTGAGGTAGCCAACGCGGAAAAAGCGATGTTGGTCATCGCCACGAAACAGCACGGCAAGGCTGTTTGAATGATTAATCCCTCTGCAGGGGATAGCCATTTCACACTTAACAGATGCAGATGACATTGCGAGGACACACATTATTATTCAACAGCCATTCAAACTGAACTCAACTCCTTTACGTCGCGTGTTTCATTGCCGAATAGGGTAGCCAACATAGGTCCCACACGCGTGTCTTGTGTTGTGCTGGCTAATCACATATATTTATAGCTTGGTTCTTTTTTGCGTTGCACAACTTGGGTAACATTTACATTTACAAGTTATTGTGACCTCTGAATGCCCTTGTTTGCTCTAACGCATCCTGGTTTACTCATGCCAGCATCACAGTTGAGGTCATCACATACGACATGCGACATTAAAAAGTATGCCGTGATGTAACGTTAACCAACATCCGTGTCCTTATCAGGTATCTTGGATACCATTTAGAGTGTCCTTGAAGGTTGGACATGTTCTACTATACAGTCTCGTTATCTAGCTAACACAAATGTATACATAAAACAGGGACCCAAAGTCCATAGTGAAAGCTGCGGATAATCCTACCATTTGGTAAATGAGAAGCTAGCAACGATGGCTCGGATAACATTACACTAGGCAGCTTACATGCTCTGGATTTGGTCACCTAACAATTATAACTGTCTTTTTATCTTACCGGCATATCTGAATAGATGGCGAAGTAGACGGGGATTTTGCTGCAGACATGCTGACCGGCGTTTGTTGAACTGCAGCACGTCTTGGTGCGAGACTCCCGGTGCAGCTAACACACAGCGGATTGGCTGCTCAGGCAGTGCAGAAAAGCAGCAGCCGGTTTGCTTGCTGAAGCGAATTGGGTTTTTAAGAATGAATCGATTCACCCTCAAACGTAAACAAAATGCGCCGTACAAATTGCAGAGGCCTGTTAATGTGTAATGAATACAATGTTGCAATGTGCGTTATATGTTACTCAATTTCCCGTGTTCATCTGTTTCTTTTATGGAGGCAGCACTCAACACCAGTTTAAGGGTTACTAAAATTATCCCACAGTAACTTAATTTATGTCACGTGAGCCCGCTTTTTCCTTAAAGACCTTTAACATTTCCACTGGATTTCACACACAGATACCAGATATAGTTGGGGGAACCTATAAGGGTATAAGGAGTGCACACTCCATCCAGTTAAATAGATAATATCCAGATAATAGCCTATAAATTATCTCTTGATAACACTGAGCAAACATTACCAAAGACTTCGATGTCACAGTGTTATGGCTGAAATCAGGATCAGGAAATGTTTTGCACAATAGGCCTGGCCTACAGAAATGGGCTTTATGACTTTGTCATAGTAGTTGTGTTTTGGAGTAGCAAATGGTAGTACCAAACTCACACAATCCATTGTACGGCTTACACTACCCTACTTGCTCATTACAACCGCCATACACTACATTACGTTTTGGTCTAGTAATAGTTCAAGAAAATGCCTGTAATTTTCTGATCTGTCATATTGACAGACCCATAATGCCGGACTTGGCCTAAAGAGGGAGACAAAGACTTCAACATTGGCAGACTCGGCGCTTGTGCGCATTTTATTCCAGCTGCTCAACTCAAGCGTATGGAGTAGCCTAGTCAGTTAACGGTGGTAACGGTTTTTGAGGAGTATGAAATGCTGTAGACTCTATAGTTCTCACAGAAATAGAACGCACAAAAACTCAACGTCGTGCTAACACTGCTTTCTTGTATACAACAGCGTGCTACGTCTTCTAGTTTATAGGTGTTTAGTCAAAATGACACAGAAAGGAGAAATGACACAGAAAGTGTGTTGCCCATAAATTTTATTAAAATTCACGTCAGCATAATAATACATGCTAAAACAACACGATTTACTCCCATAAGAGAATTTAGGTTTTATAACACAGTGTGCTTACATGTTAATCTGCACCAACCCAGAATACTGAGGTTCCTCGTGCAAATATTAAACATTGAACAACCCCTGGGGTTTTACGCTGGCGTTTTCTACAGCCACTAATCATTTAACCCCCAGAGAGGACTAAATATTCGTTTGTAGAAAGAAAATAACCTTAAAGGTATAAAGTACGACGACTTGGTTTTGAACCAGCCCGATTACAACGCGAAATTGATAGAGGCTTAGTTACACGAGTATACAATACTTATCCCAAACGATGGGCTTATTACGATGAATTACATTTCATCAGGAACGTTTAAAAGGACAACACAAAGTGTCTATCCTAACAATCAGTTTGTACATTACATATGATCTATTTACATATTTTACAAAAGTCTTTTTGGTGAAGCTCCCCTTCTGGTTCTCTACCAAGGTCTCCACATGCTGGAACTGGCCGGTGGCTGTGCGAGCTGTGGTCGACTAGGTAGGGGAGCGCTGACGCCTTGACTGTCGGCGTGTCCAACGGAGGGCTTAATGGTCAGCCTCTGCTGAATCTGGGGGAGCATCCTTGAGCTCTGGGCGCAGCAGTTCTGGCACGGTGCAACAGGCACGGATTGCTTGATGAAGTCGTTTACCCGCTGGCTGGCCTCCTTGTCCAGGTTGACTTTGGGCATTAGTGTGGAAACGCGCTGGAGGCAAGCTTTGTAGCCCTCGTTGAAACTCTCAGATTGATCTGGAACATGAACGAAAGATCCATTAATCAAAATGTTCTTTTAGCTTGATTTTCAGTGAAGTGGTAAAATGAGGTACATGGTAAATGAAAGAAGAACTGTATTTACCTTTAGGAGAAGAGGCAGGGATGTCCTTGAGGAATCTGACGGTCATCTCCAAGATATCTGCCTTTTCAAGCTTGGAATAGCGGCAGTTCTGAAATTCAAAATTCAACACTGATTAGATCACAGCTCTGTAAATGGTTACAGAATTGTTAAAATAGCTACTTTGTGCTTAACGTGATTTCAAATCCCAGGTTTAACTTACATCTTTTCCCGTTAGAGGAAGAATCAAGGCCTTCAGTTGGTTAAGGCTGTCATTGATGCGAGCGCGCCTTCTCTTTTCCATCAAAGGTTTCAGCGTCTAAAAAAAGAAAAGCAACAACGCAAGTTTAGTATTACATACTACAAACATACACAAGAAAAGTACATAAATACTGGTATAAACGGCATGGATATTCAATAGCTCATCGCGATTCTCACCTTTCGCAATTCAAGTGCTTCTTTTTTCATGGCCACAGTTTGTCTCGGAGAATGAGACGGGGCCGTTTCAGAGGTCATGCTTGGAGTCATTATGAGTGCTCTAGAGTATGAGGAGTGATGTTGCTACCAAGATTGAAAGGAGCTGAAGTGTCTTGTCGGTTGCTGGAGCTCGCCTTATATCTTGGTCCTGTGCGTCATGGTGACGCCCCCCACGCCAAGAGGAAAGCTTTTGGAGTGGGGTGCTAAGGTGCCCACAACAATAGAGGACGTGCCAAATATGATAACCATCTGTTAATGGGTTATTTGGTACCAGACTAAGCATTTTGGTACTTTTCACAAACAAATATCATTCTTAAATGTTCATGTTTGTTTCCAGTTGTTGATTGCGCACTCACCACAACATTGCATATGAAACGACGATTATTCCGAAGCTAAAAGCTTATAATTTGGAGAACAAAAGTCACAAAGAACATTCTTTTAATGTGGTCTTTGTTCCCTATTAAATTATATTCAAATACGCATCTATTATATCAGTTAGTGCCAAAGTACTTTTCAACACATCCATGCGCAATGGCGCAACGACTTGACATGCTTTATGTAATTGCAAGGAATTTCAGTTTTGCTTTTAATGATTTGTGTTTTATAAATGTAAAATATAATACTTTGCATCGCTTGCTGAGGCTCAATGGGTGGGGGTGGGGGTAGTTTAAATGTTTGGGATAGGTGGGGCTTATAGATTGTTTGGGAATGACCATGTATTATTAAAATTACGAGACAGATCCCCAAGCCACGCTAAATTTCATCAAACATCTGCTTGTAATTTATGATCA
Source organism: Setipinna tenuifilis (assembly GCA_030347295.1). NCBI lineage: Eukaryota > Metazoa > Chordata > Actinopteri > Clupeiformes > Engraulidae > Setipinna > Setipinna tenuifilis. The sequence goes on from CM059270.1 coordinate 13,443,411, forward strand.
ACAAGAGTACCCATTTTTTTGATGACGTGGTCTTTTACCTGTGGCGTAAAAGAGAGACGGGGTGGGGGCGTATGGAGGCGCGCCTAAGTTTGGCTTGGGTCAAACTCCTTTCATGCATGTTGCCATAGCAACCAACATGTCAAATTTGTACTCGACTGACTTCATGTACAATATTTTATAGAATCATAAAGAGCTTTTTTACCCTAACTGTTCATATAGTTTACTTTTAGCGCACCTCGGTCATATGTTGAGCGTAAACGCTTTCAGTATCAACTTTAGCAGTTAAAAAACATATTTTAATGTCCCTCTGTCTGTCTCTTCACTTTTGGTTCAGAGTTTTACTCGCATCCAAATGATGTGACATGAGCTTGTCACCACCGCCCCTTTGGGACACACGCGCCCCGCACGCGCCATGGGGAAGGGGCCAGATGGGCGCGTCTGTTAGCCCGTACCCTCTACAAGCCCAACCCCTCCCATTCCATACAGCAGCCTCATCCTGTTGTTTGCTTTCCTCTCCTCTTTCCCCACATCAGGTTTTGGAAAAGCATATTGTCAGCGCAATATTTGGCGTCGGCATCCCGCATGCGTCCAGCCAATGGCTTTTGGCCGCTGTTTAATAATACAAAAGAGTTCCCCTAGTTTTGGTTTGACGCTTACCATTGGCTGACAAGTTTGGCTTGCCTTGCTTTACATCACCGGTTTGAGTCATCAATGTGACGTATTTGTTTCTTTAGAGACGCCATGTGCATCTTTATTATCTGGCCATATGTTTGAGTGAATTGAAATCAACAACAGCAAAGCACCAAAAACTAAGACCTCTTCCTTTCCATTGCATATATTACGCACAAAAGCAGTGAATAATGTCATGCATGACAATATTTTAATGTAATGAATCTGAACAAGCACGTTATTCTTTATAAAGTGTACTTTTTCTATTAGACAACTGTGGCCATGATGGCACCGATCGACCACAGGCGAGCGCTGTGTGACCCTGGAACAAAGCAAGGGTGCGGTAACTGATACGCGCCTAGCACGCGCCCCACCAGTCCCCAAGGACCATATGAAGCATGCGTCCAGTGCAGACCGTGGAGAGGAGGTCTAAAATCAGAAAATATCCTGCAACGCGTACGGTTGAACTCCCTTTTGTCTTTAAAACATATTTGGCGTGGGGTTCCCATCTGTGGTGGGGCACGACGGAACAGGAATCCTTTGTGTGAGAGCTTGGTCAGTGCGTGGGAATAAAAAAAGTTCTTTCCTTTAGGGCATGTTGATCGAAAAATTTTATGTAGCAGTGGACTGCCCATGCTTTCATAATACATTGTGTTATTGAACAACATGCAATGACAATTTATTATTTATTTTTATAACTAAACCATGTCTCTTTACTCGTTTAAACAAAGAAAGAACATACCATGTACAAAAAAACAGACGTGCATGATTCGTGAAATATTACAGAATGGCACAATGGATACTCAACCCTGTACACACCCATGTCCAAATGTACATATTTTGTATTCATTAACAAATCCAACAAAGCATCGCAGCTCCATTTCGGAACATTTCCAACCAGAGAAAGTAGCATACCTATGGCCCCAAGAAAAAAGCACCAACTCTTATAAGCTAAAAGGTAACCTACACATGGTAGGAACAAAATCTGTTACTAACATTATTTCTGTAACACTGTAGTTTAATTCACTATCCGCAAAGTATTAACTAGGTTTCGTGGGCCTGTTTATTCTTTCTTCATAAGGATAGACTTAAATAAATAGCCTAATACAACAATAAATAAACTTACAAAGCGTAATGATGTTATAGTGGTCCTATGTTTTAGGTATAATTTTCTTGATAAATGCAATGATGACGTGTAGAAAGGCATTACAAAGTAGGCCTAATAATAACCCTTTTCGTATAGGCTACCCTTTTTATTTACCCTTTTACCATAATGCCTCATTGGTGGATTTATACTAAGTGTTATAATATCTTGTATGGGAAATGAACATTGATATCTAGGCTAATGGCCTATAGAGAAGGAAATATAAGACCACGTGTTCTTTCATTTTGACACGATCCAAATGTATATTTAACCGAATGGCTTTGAAAATCAAGGGGCACAGTAGATTGCTAAAACTGACAAATAAATGCCAGAGAAAAGATCAACGCAAAATCTTCAAAGAGTCCAGTTTTTATTATCGGGACAGGTGTTTCAGGTTTAAGATGTTTGTTCTAACAAATGACTCAATGTGAGTTATGCATCGTTTACTGTATCCTTTTGTTTAGTGTCTTCTCTATTTATGTGACTATATATGTGGATTTAGTGTGATGCGCTTTTCAGCCTTTCGCGTCACCTGTTAACTTACCGGCTCTTTAAAGGTTACATGTGGGAATCTTTTGATACAGTGCACCTTTGAAAAATTAGCTCTCGCTTTGTTTCAAAGGACTTTCTATTACACAAGTTAAGACCCAATTCACATATGCCTTCAGATGTTTATTTGTTCAAAGCAGTCGAGTATACAAAGACATTAAAGTAAGGTGAAATGGATTAAGAGATAATTCACATTTCACACATCATGAATATCAAAGTCACTTTCGCATGAGGTGTTGAACTCGCATTTTGCGTTCGATACTGGGATGCACGCCGTTCTCTGTTCAGCATAAGCAACACAAAAAGGTCTCGATGCTTTTGAAACTAGTTAAGCTTAAGTTGTTGATGCCTAGCTTAGGCTATTGGCATCTTATGTTTACCTTAAAACGTACTGTATGTACTAAGGCCTACTTATACACGTTCTTTATTTGTAGGTCACAGCTTTGCTTGTGAATATATACATGTTTTACTTGGACATTGATTGTGTTTAAGACACAAATGTAGTGTTTAAAACCATGGATGGTTTAATCGAGAAGTGAGTCTGAGAAATGACAGTTGTGTGGATTTGTTTTCCCTTCCACTGCTGACTGCCTATTTGTATTGTCTTCCTCTTCAGTTCAGCTGGAGGGATAAAATACTTACTGGTGACCCTCATCATCTTGTATAGCATGTCTTCATACAAAGACAAGCTGCTGCAACCAAGAGGCAGGCTACTTTACTGAGGACGTTAAACAGGGCTTGACTTGGTGGTTCAGCGATCCTTAATACATTTTCCAGTGCTTCAAGAAAATATGTTAGATATTTGATGGATATACCCATGCACAGTGACCTGAACATGTGCTTCTTGTCAGGATGAAATGTTACACTCTGAAGTGAAAGGGAACAGTTAGTATTTTCCAGAATATCAACACTGTGCTACTTTAAATTAAGAAGGCTTCAAATATTTAACATAGACATGACCTGGCATAATGCTTTATGCAGGTGGTGGTCAATGAAAGATGTGTAATATGTCCAGTTTGTAATTGCTCAATGTCAATTGTTCCAGTACAACATGCATTTAAACGCGTAATCTTTGTTAAGGCAGAAAACTCGAGTGTATGATAAAACAGTAACCACTGGAAAGCCAAGTGGGTTTATGGGTGGATAACACCACAGTTAATGAAGAAGGGATGCTTATGTAGCCTATGTGTACACAATGCTGAAAAACTAAATGCTAAGTAGACAAATGCATCATTACACATATTCTGGGCAAGCTTTTGGAAAAGCTGTAAAGTACTGTGAAAATAAAAATTGAAAATATTTTGAGTACCTCTCACAAACTCAATCTATATTTCTGTTACACTGTGCATTAAAATTTCAGTTAAGGCATGTATGTTGTAGGTCTGTCATTCTGACTGACACACCTTCAATGTCAGGACTCATCCCACTTCAGGTGCCACAATAGCTAACAGCAGTCCAATTCTGACTGTAGTATATATTTGTTGTGATGGCTGTAATCTGTAATTTTTCTAATTTGTCATTGAAATGATGTGTATTCGAATTTAGAATTGAAAAACACAATTTCAGCATCTGCCCTGACCTACAGGTTGCCACAACATTAAAATATAACATTTAGACACACCACAGAAACTGGTATGTATCCAAGACTGATGTGGTATGCTATCTGTAACGTCTCTGTCTCTGTCCAAATTGGATGTGTTGCTCTACACACCAGAGTAAATAATCAGAATCAGAATCTTGTTTATTGGGAATTAGACTCCAGTAGATGTTAGCTATCTATACATTCAACATATAGACATGTAGTAGTATTCATTCAATAGATAAACAGAAATATATAGACATATTTTGTACAATAGACACAACAATATACATATAGGCACATAATATACAAGCAGGAAATAATTTGCAAGACAGGTACACTTGAAGTAGGATGTTAAGTGTACCTAATAGTGCAATGTAGGAAGTGTTCCTACATTGCATAATGGAAGTGTTCATGTTACCATCCCAGGAGTCAGCAGCTTCCCCATGTTTTTTTTGTTGTTGTTGTTCTGTTTTTAAAGAGTAAATAAAGTCATGCATCTACACCAGTTTATATCCCCTTTTCTCTTCCTCCTCCCTCTTCTAGTTGCGCCTCACATCCAATTTTTCCCTCTCCTCTTCTCTTCTCTCCTCTCCTCTCCTTGCATTGGCCAGGGTTGTCCTGGGGTTTTGCCTGCTCCATCCTGGCCAGCAGAGGAAAACACCAAAAATCTACACGTGTTTTCAAAGTATGATGTCAAATGAGTTCTTAAGGGGCATTCTTGTTTAGTCAGGGCTAAGATCTGAGAGGGTAAAGGATACAAGTGGTGAGATAGAAAGATATAGCAAGTGAGACAACAGTGGACCTCCAGCATGGTATTCTTTTTAAAGTCATTGGAGTAGAATGAGAACAATGTATGAGAACAGTATGCTAGTTGTACTATACACAACCAGAATCTTCAATGTGTTTTAAAAATGGACTTAACTCCGAATGAGATGTTCAGGAAAACTAATGCTATCTAGAGATACCCAGAGAAAATATAGTACAAACAATTTTCCTTGATAGCAGTATAGACTGATAAGGACATCTGTAGCTGTTTTTTTGAAACTCTTTTGCTACAGCTGGTCAGAGACACATGGGGGATGGGGTGGGAAAGATGACTGAATCTCTCTCTCTCTCTCTCTCTCTCTCTCTCTCTCTCTCTCTCTCTCTCTCTCTCTCTCTCTCTCTCTCTCTCTCTCTCTCTCTCTCTATCTATCTCCTTCCCTCCCTCCCTCTGCCTCTCTCTCACACACACACAAACACAGTATTGGGGGTGGGTAGAGTTGAGGAGGTGGTGGTGGTGGTGGGGAGGCGGGAGCAGCCTCTTTGTTGTCTTGTTTTATCCGGCTGAAAGCCAGGGTTTCTGTCTGGACTCTCTCAGCCTCTTGCTTTCACCCAGTGTACAATGCAGCCTTTCACCTCACTCTTTCACTGTTTCAACGTCAGTTTCACTGGACTTGTTTTCTTTGTCGTACTATTCACTGGTGGCCAGATTGGGCAAATAAAGGATATAAAATGGTTCTTATCTTTAACATCCTTTATAAAACTTTAGAACTTTATTAAGCTTTATAAAACTGATTAATTGTACAAAAAGAAGAGCTCTGTGTAAAATAAAGCTTTTTGAGTTGTGAAAAGTTCTATCCACTTCTCTTTTTTGTATTAAAGACCAGCATAACACTAAATGTTCAAAGGACAAACACACAGACATGTACACCAAACCTGTGCCAACCTGTTACACAAATCCCATAACATTGTTCTGCAATCATCCAAAACCTGACTCAGACTTGTCGATGTTGGCATTGTCTCCTGTAAGAGCTTGTTAAGTAATTGTCTAACTGGCCATGGCTATATGTGTGTAATCCAAAAAATGGTTGTTCTACAGTTTGACCTTATACAGAAAGCATTTAGGCTTAAACTGACTTAAGGAAATGCTGTTGCTGATATGTGAGTCTTACTACTTGGTTAGTTGCACAGTTATCAAAAGGTTGACTTATTTTTGGTACAGTTGTACACTAAATGCAAGGAACATTACCCACACATGTCAAAGTTTTAAGAATTATTGTGTGCTTGTACATCACTATAGGAGGATCATGGCTATAACTTGGCAATGGTTGCTTGACCTGCTCACTTGCTGGCGATGCTGATCTGTGCCATAAGGGATGAGGATTCTGGAAGCGGTATTACAAACATTTACGAAGGGATATTTTGCATATAATGCCAAATAACTGACCAAGGAATGTTTATGTACTTAGTTTTGCAAAGAAGATATAGGAAAGCATCCTCAATGTTATAGCTTACAACAACAAGTCTAAAAAAAAAAAAAAAAACATTTTTTATCTGTATCCAAACACCCAGTGTATGTGACAGTTAATGTTCCGGTTCAGATTCTACACATTCATACATTCATACAGCATGTATTCAATTTTTTATTTAGAAATGTAGGTATTTATTTCATGTCAGACCCTGTGAAAACATGACAAGGCCAACCAAGTTATACTCATTAATCCACTAATTTCTGAACTATAGTGGTTGCGATGCTGCCTGATGTGTTACAGGCCACTGGACAGGATCAATTGTTTATTGTTCGCTGCAGTGAGAGTAACCTAAATGAAGTCTCTTGGTAATAGCCCAAAGAAATGTAACATAACATAGTACAGCACCATATACCAATATTGATAGTATGTTTTAGCTGATGATAGTGAAATGACAGTGTACTGGTTAGGTGTTAAATTATGCCTCACTAGAGGTCTTCTGCTTTCTCCATGGCATATAGCGTGAACCACAATGCAATCCAGTCACAACTGAACCCTGAAGAAGAGAGCAAGAGGGCAAGAGAGTTAACCCAGGCACGCCGCAGGTTACTGAGCCTAATTGCAACCTTATTTCTGTGGTCACTAAAGGACAGGGCTTCCTTGGTAAATAGGGTGGCAGGGACACGCAGGGTCACCCCAGTCCTGACACTATGAGTCCTGAATGTGTGGCAGTTTGTCACTGTTTGTCATTGTGTGCTCATTGAGCTGGTGTTTTGTCAACCTGGGACATAAAGACACATAAGGCTAATGTTTATTCATTCACCATTTAGAGCTTTAGTTGTGAACCTGTGCTGCTTCCATTGGTTGCTATTACATGTGTAAATGTTCATTCATCTCTTAGTTTGGTTCGTCCTATATGCTTGGGCAAGATTGTCTTCATTCTACACAAAGCGTCTCACAATGAATATTGATTTACAAATGTTTCCCTGCCTAATGGCCTGAGGAAACCTTGTTAACTAAACATTGTGGCTGGATTGCTAATTTAACATTTTAATTATTAGTGGGGGAAAAACATCATTGCTGAACACAAATGATGGAAATTTCCCTTTTAATACACACTAAACAATGCTGTTATAGGTGCTGTTTGACATCTGGAAATGGATAGTTTTATCTTATTACCCAGTGTTTTTTCATTTACTCCATGTGCCCATGACAAGCATATGCTCACTCAGTTTAACTCTACCTAAAACGTAATTGTAATGTGTTTATGTATACAATGCTTCACTTCGCTGGTTCTTAGTGCCCCCCTAGGTTTTTGTCTGCAAATGTTATTGCCATGTGTTTAGAAGTGACACGCTGAAACAGATCATAGCATGTTCTCACAAAGACACTATACAACAGCATGGGCACTGGATTTGTTCACTGGATTTGATATCTGGGCTACAAAGATACCTGAAGGAGACACCGTTGGATCGAAATGTTTTAGTGTTTTTTTTTTAGCTCACTAAATGCTGAGGGCTGTACACTACTAGGTAGACATTTATTCTTTTTATTTTTACATCTTTGTGTGCATCTAAGGATTAAGATACAGGGTCGGCACCTGCCTATCTATCTATGTCCCATCCTGGGTGTTACACCCAACACAAGAACATCAGTTAGCATTTCCCCCTTCTCACACAAGGCGATCTCGGACGAAGTGGTTCTCCTTCATGGTTCCCCAGTGGTGGAGCAAGCTACACCTCCAAGAACACCTCTTACTCTAACAAACCTAAAACACCAACCACCTCACCCAAAACTACTTGTATTCCCATACTGCACTTAAATTCCCCATGTTACCTGAGCTTGACTGTTCTGAGCTTGTAGTTGTTCATCGATGCCATGGAAGAATCTTCACTCTCCATAAAACCATCCAGAGATGATTAAAGAATCATTTAAGTACCTTTATTTTTTAGCATGTATGTGAAATGTACTTAACATTAGAAATGTTTTTTCAGAGCCTCAGATCAAAATGGGCTATGTTATCATATCAGCATCAAATGGTTCTTTGAAAAGGGTCTTTTATGGCATCACTCTGAAGAACCATTATTTTTTTAAAGTGAAGGATCTAAACTGATCTCTGCTGGTAACCACATAAACCATTTTGCAAACACCACATGCAGATACATCCCCAAAAGATTTGGCTAATAAATCCCCTAATGAAGCCTAATACATTAGGCCCTTATATTAACACACTTGTAAAACACTTGCCCAGCATTGAGAGCAATGCTTCGGCAAAATTGGGTGAATGTAGACCTCAATAATTTCCTAGAGAATGCAATGACTGTTTTTTGCACTTTAGTAATGTTGAAAATGTTCTTGATTGAAAGTGTTTTCAAGGTTTTCCCTTTGATGTGTTCACAACCTCTTTGATCTAATTTGTACTTTTGACATCGGTTGTCATATAGAGTATTGTTGTCAATGCCAGAAATAGCCATTTTAACCTTCAGATTGATGTGATAAATACGTTTTATGCAGACATCCACATTTTAAGTTCTGTAAACAGGTGCAGTAACGGTTTGTTATTTCAGTTGTCATTGGCTAATATACACCTAAATAGTTGATACCTGTGACCAAATAATTATTCCCTCTCATATGCTGATTTTAGTGCAAACATAAGCACTGAGGTTCCAGCAGTTCTTATGTTGAATGGATTAGACCTATATTAAGTTCTGTAAGAACACAATGGTGTGTGTTTAGTCAGAACAACTCCAGTTCACAACAGCTAATGCTTATAAGGTATGGCTCTTTTGCCATACCAAAATATTGCTTCCAGTTGTTTCTTTAATATGCACTAATAATAGTAAATATTAAGTCAATTCAAAAACTCTTATGAAGGGGGTATTTGTGCAGTTCACTGTCTAGAATATGTGTGTTGCCTTGTGACAACTGTTGGAAAACCACATACCTTTGGCAATGTTTATAGAGAGTATGTATGGCCTGATCTAAGCACAAACTACATAACCAATTTTGGTAAATCTGGTTATGTTATTTGCCAACAGTTTTGTGTAAAGAAATCATGACATTGGTATACAACCCATGTTAAGTTGTGAGATACTCAGATGTAACTGATGTGGCACTTACAACTTAAAGAATTAGGCGCCTGGTTAAGCATACAATAGACTGACGCAGGCCCTTTGTCTCTTTGTGCGCAGTTCCCTCTCTTTTTTAAAAAGGAAGACGACAGTGCTAATAAAGAATACTCTGACCGTTAAACTCTTTTGGGTGAACATTGTCATGTTATTCTGTTCTCATGGAGAAAACAATGCAACGTAAAGCAACACGTTTTTTAAAATGAAAATGTTTTATTGAGTCATTTTGTTTCTCAACACATTATTGTGGTTTGACATCTGAAATAAAACAGTTTCAGTGTAGTATAATTGCTTTAACACACAGTGTTTACATGCTTCGTCTTTTGCACAGACCAAAGACACTTAAGTCAAACGTGCAAACCTCATACAAAAATTATAACCCGTGGGGTTTACATTGTGTTGTGTACAACCCATTCTCTTTGAAACCCCAAAGAGGATTGCATTCAGTAACGTTCACAAATGGAACAAATTCTATTGATCTGTGCATTTGGCTACAGTCTACAGACAATACATTAGCCAAATATCTTTGCGAAACACGTATTTTACAGTTAATCTCTACGGCATGTTTCATAGTAAAGCATTGCTATGGTGTGATACATCCTTGTATCCTTGTGTGTGTGTCCATGGCAAATAAATATTCTCAATATTACAAAATATACATAAATAAGCATAAATAAACATAGCCATCCCCTAACTGCCTCTACCAAGGTCTCCACATGTTGGCGTGGACTGCCTGTTGCGCAGGCTGTGCGCGGATGACAGGGGAGGCGGCACCGCTGATGTTCTTGGTCTGAGTCAGTTTCGCAGCAGACTTCATACTCTGAATTTTCTGCTGGATTTCTGGTAGCATCTTGGAGCTGTGGCCACAGCAGTTCTGACAGGTCGGGGCCGCTGCTGGCATGGACTGTTGAATGAAGTCGTTCACCCTCTGGCAAGCGTCTTTGTCGAGGCTGGTTTTGGGAAGCAGCTCAGAGACGCGCTGGAGACAAGCTTTGTAGCCATCCTTGTAGCTGTCTGTTGTATCTATAGAACAATAAAGAGAAGCCATTAGCACAACCATTCCATTTTGTATCAGGAAATGTTGACATACATACTAAAAGCAATGACCAAATGAACTTACTTTTGACAGGAGAGGATGGGAGATCTCTGAGGAATCTAACGGTCATCTCAAGGATGTCAGCTTTTTCGAGTTTGGAGTAGCGGCAGTTCTGGAAAATCGAAAAGAACAAAACATTAGTTTCTGGCATTCTAACAAGAATAGATTTCGCATTTAATATGTAAGATACAAGCGAAAGAATTGCCATAATACTTACATCTTTGCCGGCGAGCGGGAGAATAAGAGTTTTGAGGTGATTCAAGCTGTCGTTGATGCGTGCACGCCTCTTCTTCTCCATCAGAGGCTTAAGCGTTCTTCTCAGTTCACTGGCTTCCTTCCGCTGAGCCACTGTCAGCCTGGAGCCGAAAGTTTGGGGAGCTTCGATTATCATGTTTGGAGCCATGGTGTTTCACTATGGGATAGTCTTCTCAGTTAGAGTCTGAGCTGGTATGAAGCGAAGAGGCAAGACTGCGCGCTTTATAGTGGGTCTTGGCGTGGAGGGAGGGACCACGGTTCATTGTGTTCCACTTTTGACGCACAAAGTAATACCCCTGGGAGGGGCACCCGCCGATACTAACTTGGCCATCTGTTAAGTACATGTTGTGATCTTGATGCACCATCTACCAGTGGCATGCGCCGGTGATTAACAACAAATGATGGATAGGGTGGGATGTTAAGAACTTATATTTTGGTGATTTTGATGTTTAGAAGGCTATATGAGAACTGACACAAAGACATACTCCCCATAACTAGGCTATATATGTTGGCTTATGCAAACACATGGAATAACATTGAATGTCTTTTGGAGACGAAATAAGTTTATTTCACTACTTTATTTATTCCATTTTTATTATAATACGTTTCATGACACCTACTATTCGTTAAACATAGTTAACATTTAACCCAACATTGCATCACTTTCCAAAAGTTGATTAGTAGCTGAAAGTTTGCAAAGATGGATTTCCACAGATACACATGTAAAGCTGTAGATTAAAGACTCTTTTTTTGTTTAAAAAATCTTTATACGATGTTTCTATCTTGTCTTTCTGCAATGCTGTATGTCTGCAAAGTGTAACCATATTTGGGTAGGAGGAGGGGGGGCTTCGTCCTTGCTTTGCAAATAACAGTGATGCTTGTATAATAAAGCTTCCCAAGCCACGCTATGTATGGATTAACACCTGCTTTTTAATTCCAAATTCACGTTTCCCGCCTGTGCATGCAGCATGTCTTTACCTGTGGCACTATTGAAATGGGGGGTGGTGTTTGGGGCAGCAAAGAGGAGGGTGTGGGGCATTTGAAGAGTAGCCAAATGTCTTCTATGAATTATTCACCATTTGATTTCGTTGTTTTATTGTCCAATTTATGGTTCAATTAAGATGTAGGCTAGTCTGAAGCTTTGGATATTTAATTCATTGTTTTTCTATTATTTTCTATTCCAAACTTTTGATTCTTCCAATTATTACATTTGCTAAGATCTACAGGGTTAAATTCATTTTTTTTGTGTGAAGAAAGGTCGTTTCGGGGTAGAGTTACCACACGAACCCCCGAGAGCGTTCACCATTCAAATCCTTGTCAAACTCACGCGCGTGGCACGCGCCATAAATGTGCAACAGATGTATGCATGTCACGCGAACCACTTCAATGCCACACCGACCAAACCCTCCCCCATCTCCGCTGCTCGCGTCCCCAGTCTCATTTCGCATCACTCCCCTTTGCTCCCGTCCGTATTTTGCGCCATCGTTAGTTATGATTTGCTTGTGTGTACTTCAGATGTCACTATCCATCTGGAGTGGGGGGTGGGGGAAAAAGGTATGAGACTGAACATTGGGTTTCCAACGGTGTAACGCTCCACAACGCTACTTCTCTTGCTATTATATTTTTTTCAGAGTGAATTTTTGTTTGTCTTTACTCGTTTTTGACATAACACATTTGTCGTCAAACTGTATTGTTGTCCAAAAGATAGTTGGTCATCATTACAGTCTATGACCAAACAGGATTAGGGAAACGATCAAAAGTAAGGTTTTAAAACAATACATAGGCAATAGAGACTTTGCATCTATTACGAGGAGTAAAATAAAGTAATGTAGGCCTACACACAGAATACTTCTCGCTGCCGCGGGTAAGCTTATTCTATAGTGTTTCTCTAGCACGCGTTGTCTTATCCCACGGGGCCCCAATTAACTGCCGACCACAGCCCCATCCCTGGGAAGGGGATTTGAATCCAGAAAAAAAATTCAAAGAATGATTTCGGTTGGAACAGTCTTTGTCTACGTCTCAGGCGTGGGTCCCCATCTGCGCCAGTGGATTGAACAAGGTCTCATTGTTTAAGAATGTAAACTTGAAAGGTAGAAGTGAGATACAATGTGGAGGACAGCGAGAACTTCGAAAGCCTGTAAAGCTAGTGTTATTCCTGATCACAACGAAATAACTTATACTGTAGTGAATAAACAAACATGGGATATTTTGGCATATCAGCATGCTATACGAATGAGAGTCATTTATTTAATAAGACTACAAGCTATTGACTCCCCAAAGCATAAATCTAAGCCTAGACATAAAATGTATTTTATGCTCAAATCTCTAATTTCCACAAGGGCTGGAGTGTAATATTAAAATTTCTATTTCTAAATATATCTTTTTTGTTTGTTGATGTATCCAGACTTTTTAAATGTTCCTCAAATAACGGCATGAGACCGGCACGAGCCGACATCTCAACATTGATGGGGTCAGAGTCAGGGATGGAGACAACTCTCCCGCCCTTCCCCCACCCTTCATCTGCTCCCTTTGCGCTGGATATGGGCTCGCTAGGGTGTATGAAATGGTCTTTGGGGTTTCAGATTTTCCCTTAATACCATTTTAAAACTAAGTAAATACATTTACATAACATTAAACAACGATTTGAGTTGGGTAGGCTACTTTCTTTTTTTCCTTCAAATTCTCAATATCACTTAATGTATAGTTCATGTCCCTATGTAAATTAACATATATATATATATTGAAGGTAGTAAGAGGAACATTTGATGATAATGTGGATTTGTCTAACACAAAGCTGGACAATGAAATATTTTGGACTCCATTTTGTGAAACTTATGATTTCATTTCCTCACTTATCTTACTCTAGAAATGACACAACAAACAAGCCACGAGACACTGGATTGGACCACAGTGTTTCAAAATGTCTATGATATATATTAATGCTATGTGCCGGAGAAGTCAAACGCTGTATCTTTATTGTTTAAAAGTTAGGCAAGTTTGTAATGAAGCAATGTTCACTGAAGGGATGTAGAACAAAACATAACATAAATATGCCCACTTTGTAGTGCAGTTACTATGTTTGTATCATATTGGATCCATTACTGAGCCCTATGGAACTCCTTGTATTGATGACATGGTTACTTAGTGGATTGAACCGTTCAACAAAGTCATTTGTTGATTTTGCGTTGATCCATGTGTATTTCTACAGTGATAAAAGAAGACTTTAATCTCCAGTAACAACAAAGAGATTCACGGGGATGGAAAGCCATTTACCAAGTGCTTTCAAGTCATGGATAGTACAACAGCAGACCTAATACATTAAAGGTTCCTTTGAAATTAAGGGGAAATTGTGACAATGTTTTACATTTTGAGTTTCATCACTGGTTAAATGTAATAATTATAATTTTACAAGACTATGTTGGACCTGGTGTTAAGAGCTCTGAGAAACAGCCCATTCCAAAGAGTTATCACACTTCTATGCTAGGTATCATTAAGATATGGATAATGAAGTGATTGTTTCTACCATGGAATGCCAATAGTGTGCACTTTTTAAATAAAAGTGAAGTTAAAATCAAACCTTTAGCTTGGTTTGTTGAATGTTGAATATCAAGCAAGCTTCAAGTTCAATATACAAGCAAGCTATGTTGTGTCACATGACATGATATCTAACCTATTTTGAACATCCATATCTCTGAAGAATGATGAAAGCGTGTTGATGGAGTGCCATCACTGTGCTCTGACTGAGGATGTGCTCTCACTGCCATCACAGCGACCCTGGCTCTTTGGCGTTGCAGTCAGAGTGCATGTTTGGTACCACAGAGACCTGAGTTCAAGATTGTGTGGGGTACTGCTCTCACCCTTTGCTACAATACCACAAGGATAGGGGCAAAACTAAAGTATCACAAAAAGAAAAGAAATTCATCCGAACTGTTGATAGCTTACCTGATCTTATTGCTATTACATTATCCCATGTGTGAACCTGTCTGTGGATTAAAGATGTTTCTGCTTCAAGCGTTTGTACAGACCTTTTCTCTGAATGTAACTTTCTAGCACTTCTGGACATTATAGATCAGGTGGATGAGCTACATTTGTCTATACTGCAATCTACTGAGGGAGCCTCAATTCTAACACCAGTGATTAGTGCCAAATAAAAGATTATGAAGAAAAGACTTTAAATGAGGTTTTGTGAGATTATAGGAGAGACTCTCGTAAAGACCAATTATGTCCAGCGAAGGACACGTTTTACCTGATTTGGTCTCCTCTGACTGTCATTGAATATAGATTATCGCCCAAGACTTTTACTTGGAGGTAAAACACTATTTGCACTCATTGATGCCTTTGAAAAGTCAGAAAAATGTTCAGTAGTTGAGGTGTGTGAATGAGTAAAGAGGAGGATTCAGTCCACATTGTGGCGTCCGAATTTTGAATGAATATACTGTCCTCAACACTAATTCCATGGTTTATAAGTGATAATGCATCAAACACATACCTTGTGTGCACTGCAACAACTTGTAGTGTAATACCATTCACATTTAAACCATATTGTGGTGGGTGCAAGATAAAAACAACATGTGCAAATACAAAGATAGTCAGATATGATTCACACACCAGAGAGACCAATGTGTGCTTTATTAAGTATACTTTTGAGAGGTGAATATTGACAGTAATTGCTAATGCATTGGTTTGTTTAACGTAATGCTTTACTTGTATTGGCTTTAGCCTGAAGTGCAGTGGAATATTTGTGCCCAGTGCCTCTGCGACGCGTCCTGGTGTCTAGTTGCTTACGCGCCAGCATCATGTCAATATCGAAGTATCAAATGGTAAACAGCTTTCCAAGCCCAAACAACGCGTTCGTGAAAGAAAACATCTGCCGCCGAAAATGAAGTAAAACTAGGTGCTGATTGAACAAGGGCTTTAGCCACAAAGGCAGTACAACGTCAAGGCGATGCGCGTCTTACCTCAGCACGATGCAACGCAAGCACAATATTTGACTGGTTAGGACTCGGGACTTGTAAACAAGCTTATAAGTGAATTCTTTACTGAGAAGTATAGATAATATTTCATTGTAGACCAATATCAACCAAGAGAAAAAAATGTCACAAAAACATTAAAATCATTGATCCATATGACATGTTCAGCTATGGACAGCACCTAAATTGCAGACAATTCTGTCAGTGTAGCTAAATCAGTGTAACTTAAGTAACATAAGAAACTGCATACTATTTTGTGTGACTTAGTATGGAGTAGTGTGCCGTAAATTCGCTGTAAACACATACGACAGATCATGTTGAAATCAAAATTCAAACTATGGAACAACACACGCTTCATGTTTTTGGTTGTCCCAAATGTGTTCTATCTTCCATACGTTTTACACATTTTGATCCCCTGGAAATTCATTTACAGTACGCATGTATTTGTGAAATAGGTAAATTAGATGACTTGTCCCGTAAAGAATATGTGATTTAACAGTCGACTGAGGTTAAAATGAGTATATCACGTGCGTAAAGACAAACCACAAGCCTGCGCCAGGGTTAAAGTTTATAATAAAAGAGTATTTTATTGTTTACTTTAAATATAAAATAAAATAAAATGAACTCTTTTGCAGCATTGGTAAAAAAAACAATCATCGTATCCTCTAAATAGGCTACAATAACGTAGTCGTGATGGAAAGCCAAAGGCGTCATCTTGTAAGCCTGCAACATATGGATAACAAGCTACCAGAGACGCGGACGCCAAATATTTAAATTACTATAGCCAAAAATATAACTATTGATGTGGTGTTATGTGCCTATGTGTCTTACTCCGATTGGCAGACAAACCAGATCCAGCCAAACCAAACTATTAGAGTATATGTACGTCACAACACACATGCCCCAGGTATTGCATATCATTTACGCATATGTCCAGTGGGGTCTCTTTGTCACCACCAATGGCATGGGTAGGGTCTCGTCACGGATAAAATACCCACGCTATAACCCAAGCCATGTGAGAAACATCTGGTGCAGTAACTTTGCCCACTGAGTTTTTTTCTACAAATCAAACCCATATCCATGGCGTCGCGTAACATACAGCGCCAAGCCAATCGCCAAAAGCCTTTTCTCTCACGAAAACATTAACCCCCACCGCAGCAAAGTCTTTTATGTCTAACCACAACAAACTTACTTCGCATTTCATCTCAGTTTTGGAGCCTTACTTGTATACTTCATATTATTCCAATCATTTATCACCATGGTGTCCAATATAGGACAGGTAGTAATGCCTACATTACATTGCGACCAGGAGTGTATATATGTATTGTATGTATCCTGACGTTTCGGGTTTTTTTTATTTTAATTTCATTTTAAGCAACAAACATTACTGGGGACAGTAACAACAGAGCGTTGGTTAAAGGTCCCATCATTTAGGCAGAGCGCGGGGACTGGGGACCTCTCAAGCAAGGAGTGCACGAGATCGGCACGAGCCACAAGGACAAAAGGACAGATGGCTCCTCGTTCGGAATGAATTATGGAGAGAAGGACACCATCAGCACAATCAACTCTTTTAATAGTTTACCTTGACTATGACTATACTGTATGTTTTTACATTTACGTTGTGACATATTTCAATGTTTTATTCAGTAAACTGGAAATGGCTGTGGCTTTAGAAATAATACCATGGTGGCATGTATGCTTTGGCTATGTTCTTACAGAAAACTGTACATCATGAAAATCATGGTGTCACTTAGTCTAACTATTGGAACAAGGTGCTTTGAACTGTAGTGGCAAATGTCCCACTAGTGCTGACAGATGAATTGTATGTTAAGCGTACGTTTACTTTCATTAGAAACTATATATGACTACATGTGTAATATAAATAATAATGTCTTCTATTTACGCTAAAGTCAACCCAGTTTTAGTCTCTGATTACACAATGGATGCTGGGATTCTAATCAGACATGTGTTCAGTGGTTTCCTCAGCCTTGCTGGAGGCGGAGATCCCCGCCCACAAAGGCGCATGCTCTGCTCTCATTTGCGCACGAGCCTTCTGATGGAAAGGGCGGTCAATACAACTGCACGCGTCTGGCGTGTACCACATCCTCTGTCTTTCACAAGCTGGCCTGGAAGGGAAGAGCACTGGTGCGCGTGAGTACGAGTTTAAGCTTTTATGTTTACATGAAACGATATATCTTGCTATAGTTTACATTTATATTTGTGACATTTGTTATAGAAGTCAATTCACTGTTGAAAAGAGCAATTGGATTTTGTCTGTATAAATAGGCTACCTTTGATGTATGTCAATTTTACAAATAACCACAGGTCATGAAATTCATTAAAAGGCTACTTGACATTTGTGGAAAATGTATGGACCTATAGTAATTTGTCACAAACGTGAGGACTTGTAATTTACAAGGTGCACTACCTTTAAAACACATGTAAACATTAATTGGTGACTTGCTATGCTTTAAAGTGTATTAATATTACTTCACTTGTTCTAAAAATTAAATATCAATCCAGTTGGTGTCATGGCTCACTAAAATAAGTGAAGGAGTTTGTCAGCTGTTTGTACTTAGAATCAAGGTGATGATGTCAAGAAGGAGAATTGGGTGATGTTGAGGTGATGTTGAGATGCTTTCATGAGTCATACAGAGCATACAAGTCCATTTTAATGGTGATGATTGCTGTTCATTGTCTTAAGGAAGGCAGGACCAGTGGAGGGTGGGAAAGGTCAAACTGCAGTGTTCTCACCGAAGCTGGTCCACTGATTATCCTCCTCAATAACTGCTAGGTGGACCATGAGGGTGGAGTTCAACAGTGTAAGTTGTCATGTGCTAAATGTGGAGAAGTCCTTGTCAAAGATGCTGTATGTCAGAAATGTATAGCTATGGCAAGTATATGATTGTCCTGATGTGAAACCAGAGATTACTAAACATGTAAAAATGAAATACTTAATAATATTTAACAGACAACAATAGTACATCCAGAATATTGGCATTTATAACTTAATTCATAGCCAGCACATGTGGTTTATGTTTTGGTTTTGTGATTTGCCTCTTGCATTTAGAGAGGAAAAATGCTTTACAGTATTTTAAATTCCATTGCAGTGCCAGTTTTAGCCACCATCCTAAATACAGCACCTTTAAATTAGTGACAATTTGCATTACTCTACTTTACTCAATTAAATGGATGGTCATCATAAAATGACAAAACCCAAACATAACAAACACACAAGACCTACAGAAAAATGAGCAGACTGCAAACAGATATTTTTCAAAAATATTAATAGGCAATAGGCAAAGTAAATATTTGAAGCACATATTATGAAGCACACACCTTTGATGGATCTCTGATGTAATTATATCTGTTAAAAGTGTGTTATTTAGTCTTTTGCATCAAATTAATGTGAAACATTTAACACTTAGTGATTATTTGAAATTAGGCACGTGTAGCAGCTTGAAAGAATGGGTGCATAAATCATCCTTTTAATCATGTGTCCAACTCTGCCTAAAAATTACGCCTTTTCTGTCTGTGCTTATATTAATTTGGATGTGACATTACTTTATAATGGGTTTGTATTGGACTGTAGTGTAAAATGCAAGGGTGGGGAGTCTTGTGATGTTTTAAAACTTAGGTTTTATTGAAAAAAAACATCCAATACTGAAATGGGTTTTGTTTAGTTGATAAAGCATCTTCCAGAAACTCAAAGACTACAGCTTTGGAACTGCTACACCCTTGGTAGGATGTGCAGTTGCAGTCCCACAGTTTAGGAGTTGGTTACACGTAGGAAATTGATTGATGTCTGATGTAAATTGCTTTGAAAGAACCTCTAAACTATCCAAACAGGCTGCATTTATGAAAGATTCACTAATTAGTTATCACTAAACTATTGCTTGGTCTTAAACAGCAATCCAAGCTACACTATTTGAACAGTGGATTAAGTCATAGAACATTTTTGACAAAAGCATTTTCTGCTCTGTTGTTTTCTCTCCCTGTCCTTTCAAGGCTGATGTTGTGTCAACTTTGGCACTGAAGAAAGAAGCGGTACACCAGCAACAATAAATCACATTTTTTTTACAGAGCTGTATTATTAGGTCTCTTGCTCTTGATTAAACATATGTCACAATCCTTTGCCTGTTCAGTTTTATTTAGGCTACTTCAATAAGTTTATCCATTTTTCTAGTGTGTGTAAGCATATAACAAAAGAATATCAGCCTGTTAACACAAGCTATTTTACTGTTAAATCCTTAACATAAATATTTTATATGTCTTGGTACAGTATGTATGCTATATAATTATGATACATAAGAGTTGAAATAACAAATAAAACTCTTAGTTATCCTTGTTCAGACAGATTTAGGCTGCTCTACTAATTGCACAAAGGATGACGACTGGCTGGCAAATCTGACGCCAAACGCCAACAGAAGCATTTTCATTGGACAGAAACCATTGTATGCAAGCATGCTCTGCTTATGAACTAATAAAAAAGATTATTCCTTGGTGTCCGAGTGTTTAACAGAAAATAATAAAGGTGTGTGTAGCCCGTGTTGTGTTTTATTATGAACAAGAAAAAGACATGTATAGCTGTTTATTTTTGGCATATTTGTTTTTGGCACCCTTATTATGGTCTATTCCATTAGCAAACATGTTTTTTTTATTCACAACTAAGTAAATATCCCTGTTTCATGAACCATCAGTTAATATTTCCACAATACACCAATAGTAATCAGCAACATTTGCACAATATGTTTAAGCAAACATATTTGGTATATTTCTCCAACAGTGGACTGCATGTAGTAGGCTATACCACTTACAATGTTAAGACCATTACAGGATTTGCGTCATCATGAAAATGGAGAAAATTAATGGCATTCATTTCAAATATAGGTTAGTTTTTTTTTTTTTTTAGCAAGGCCCCATGCTATTTCTCGTGTGTAGTTTTATGGTCGACGCAAAATCGCCAAGATGGTGGTTGTGATTATTTGATTTCTGATTGACTGGTGCTCGCTGAAGCTGCACTAATTGGAGGCACGAGCAGGCGCGAGCTAGGGCTAGCGCGGCAGATGGGCGTTTCTGCGGTGGTTTCAGTCCGTGTGAAGGAACGGCAACTCTTCAGCTGAGGAATTCTGCAGCGGTAACAATTAAAAAACGTTTTTCAATATTTTATGTGTTACATTATTAGTTCAACTAGAATCATATTATGGTTGGAACTTAAGTAGAGAGAATTTAAGGTAATGTCCAAAAGCCAGTGTGTAAACAAACATAATATGTTGGTGATTTTTACGTTTAACTCAAACAAATAAACTGTTAAACATATTCTATTTTTATTTGAATTTTAAGGGCAAGTTTACTGCAGTTTTTAAATGTAGGAAAAATGCAGCCTAATTTGCTGGTGCCATGGACCATGGTCCTCATCAGTCTTTTTGTTGATGTCACACATGCATCGCCAAACTTTCAAATTCAAACTTTCCCGCCATAAACATAGGCTACAAGTTTTCTTAATCTGAACGTCTATAATGAAACCTACAAAGACCATTCAGTTTTGTTCTGCTCTAAGTGGGGCCAGGCACCAGATGGTGGACACAATGGGGTTTCGGTTAGGACAGACTTGAATATAATAGGAGGGAATTTGAATAACTGTCACACGCCTGACGCGTGCGGCGTAAAAGTGCTTTCCCAGGCCTGGTTCCCAGTGGTAGAAATGACAGTTAGTGTCTTTATGTGGCGTGGGAATTTCCCACACGACTGTTGTCAGCACCATCCAAAATAATGTACTTGCAAAAAAACGAGATGAGACTACATAATCACCCCAGCTTATGTATTTAATCAATTTGGCTGTTTTAGGTGTTAGGTATTTTTTTTACCCTGGTAACAACGTTTGCGCTTAATAATTATTTGAAACAAACTCCACCTATGAATGCAGCAATTTGTGAATTAATCATATATTATTTATGTACTGTTAGGTTTATTTTCTTTATTCAGCATAGAGTAAAACGACAAGTTACTGTACTGTCGTACATAGAGACGTTTGAAAATCAGTATAACGTGTAAAATATAAGATAAATTGTAAAACTGTTTGCAACCATTATTAGATAATCGTGAACTTGATTTACGTGCTACTCCTCTGGGACTATGTGGCACGCGCCATGCATACGCAAAAAGTGGCGCGTGCTAGAGTATCAGTTGAAGTGTGACAGATTGCCCGACCCGAGGTGCACGCGTCAAGCACGAGGATAAATATTCCCTGGGGATATTACCCGTTGAACATATGAAATGCATTCAAGCGTAAGTACACAAAGCAGATAAGCGGCTCCACTGTGTAATTAGACTGGCGTGTGCGATTGATCTCACAAGTGGTTGATGCGAGTGCCGACAGCAATTACGAAAGTAGCATTAAATGTATGATACATGTCTGAATTCGTCTGCAACTTTTTTATTTGTATACTATTATTGAAAGAGGATTTTAGGCAAAAACAGCATATGAAAAGGATGGCGGCAACAAACTGCTACAAATCAGCATCTGAGAAAAAGCTCTGCACTTCTACAAAAGCAAAATGATGCTCTATAACTACATCTACCTGACGCCCCACCCACTCTGGTGAAGTTCAAACATGGCAGGTGTCTCCAGGTTCAAACACTGTGCTTCTCCGCCATCTCTTGGTTATGAAGAGTATTGCATACGTCAAAAAACAAAACAAGGCATCATATCCTACGTCACCTACAGTTGCCTGTGTGTAGCATGTTCAATGGTAAACTATAACTAATTTTTGGCACATATCATGACTGGAAGTTACAAATGAGATGCCTCTGTGGCATGACCAAAAGTTTCCAGTGACCAGAAATGACCTATCCCTAGCCAGTATTACACATTGTCTACTTTCAAACAACAGGCCTTGTCTAATGTAAGCCCCACTGATTTATTAAACACTATTGCTAAAACATTTCAACATAATATGCTAACTGGAATAGAGTTCGATGGTTAGTAGTGCCATATGCAAAAAGTTTAGATTCTAATTTAATTAATTCTAATCGCAAATTGCTCTAGTGACTCTGTTCACCCCTCAAAAACATCAAAACTAATCAAGGGGAGGTTCTTGTCACACCAGAATCCGCCCTCACTGTTGTCTGATTTCAATTTGCTACACTGTAATTTACTAGCCTATGATATAAGAATCAAGAGAACCGGAAAAATCTGAGGGTTATTGGCCATACAGCACTGTCCCTTTAACGTTTGAGCCGATTGCCGAGAGGCAAATATCTCAGTGCTGGAGCGACTCTCCTCCCCTCTATGGATTATTTAACAGGTTGAGTTCGTGGCCATCCGCGACAGCAGCGTCTACTAGGAAAGAATGTATCACCAGATACGACTCTCTCGTTCTTTTTACCAGTGCACAATATAAAGAAGTTTTTGAGTGGCAGATTAAAAATGCCGTTACAGTAACGCAAAAGGTATCGCCCAGTAGCCCAGCGTGTCTTATACGACAAGAATAGAGTTTTTGTAAACTTACGTACTTTACACTGTATGGCGCATAAGGGAATATGGATATCTTGAGATGGGTAGAACGGAACGCATGTTATTGTCATCGAATGGGTTGAGCGTCGCAAGTGGGAAGCACTTTAGTGCGTAAAAGAGCAGTTTTCCAGCGTGGTAATGTGGTCTTACGATGGTCGCCTATCTGGAAGACTGCATTAGTCGTTACTTTCTCGGAGGTAAGAGGTCCTCCAACTTGTTGCTTTTACACGCGTTAATTTGTAAAACATTTATTCGTCATGGGAGTTACGTTTAAATAATTTGTGTAATGAATACCGTGACCTGTCAAACGCAGGTGAGTCGTTTAAATTGCCCCGTCATACAATAAAACGTTTGGAGTCAGGGGCATGAACCGGAGATAAACTCGCAGCAGTTTGCAGTATTGCTTATAGATCAACACAGGTTCGAAGCGACCCTACTTCTTTCATGGTGAACTCATAAACTGCTCAAAGGAGACACCGAGCTGCGCTTACCATGGTGGTTGAGCGGACACTTCTTGCCGCCAGGCAGGGAGATGTGCAAACTCTGAAACTGCAATTGGCTGAAAAAGTGCTCAATAGCGATGTGAAGGACATGCTTGGAGCATCGCCCGTTCACCATGCAGCCCGGGCGGGGAAGCTAACATGCCTACGTTACTTGGTGGACGAAGCTGGCCTGGCTGGGAACAGTCTAGCAAATAATGGCGCTAGCCCAGCGCACGACGCTGCTGCCACGGGCAACCTGTCCTGCTTGCAATGGCTACTGACTCAAGGAGGCTGTCGCGTCACGGTAAGTGTTGGTAACAAATAGCTATGGCACGAACTTTACCCACGGTTAACCCCCCTAAATATATTTCTGTTTTTTTGCTATTACTTTTTGGTCGATGTTTCTTAATAAATGTATGATTCACAGTGTTGTGTTTTGTACATACTGGCCATAGTGTCACGTGCAGCGCATGGTCATCCAGGGAAATTACTCACACCAATGTATCCCCTGCGGTCTGTCGGTAAACTGCTTTCATGGACTAAGCGTGCTCCTGCAGAGTCACTCTTTAAGTCCATCTGCTTAGACAGGAAAAACCGGGCCACGGTTCTGTAATCTCTGGATAGGAGTTTATCTGGAATATTCGTTTTATAGGCTAGGGTAGCCTTATATGTCACGCCTAGGCTTTGTCATACCTACAGTTCGTTAGTTACAGTAAATTAGTGTACATCTGCTGAGGGAACATAACACATTCTTGACTTACATGTTAAGAAGTACGTATGGTAGCCTATGGTCATCTCTATATCTGTACAACATAGTTATAAAAAATTCTATAGCAGAACTGCGTTGCTTTTTAGACAGTGGTGCAACAAAGTACATACAAGCCTATACTAACAATGCATAAAATTAGACAGTCAGTAACACACTCTGTATGAAATAATGTACACACTGTTCAAATCTGACAGATGTGGTCATTCAGGGGACACTATAGATTGTTCAAAATAGAAACTGACAGCATAGTAATATTGTTCAAGAGGGTAAATTCTATATAGCTACTGGTTATATAGCTACTGGTATAACCAGTGGATATTTTTTTGATGATTCAGAACAGTTCAAGTCAAGACATGTAAACCTTGATTGGATGCATAGATTTCTTCTTTTTCATTTCATTTCCTGAAAAATTATATATATGACAGGAAACTGTTTCCTCTGTCCATAAAGTTAACCTTGCCATGCGCATCAGAGTTGACTTTAGATAAGACCCTGTTTTATCAGGCAAGGCTCTGACATCAGCACACTGTCTTCTCTTGCCTCAGTCTGTTACAATACCACATTCCAGCAGCAAGACCAAGACCAAACTGTCCCTAAAATGCTCACCATTGTTGGTCTGGCTGAAACCATCTTCTTTGTTTTCACCATGTACTAGATGCACTGTAGTAAACAGCAGTAACATACTTCTTTCCCAGAAGGTTTGCTAAGTAGATTAATGTGGGGCCCGACATTGTGACTTTGTGTGTGTTGTCTGGAGCTCACTTCAAACAGTGTTGGAAGTGTGAAAAGGCTTGTCGTATTTGACTTAGCCCTGCTTCACACTGCCAGTGTTGTGTGTAATGGCTGCACAGCATCTTAGTGTTTTTTCGTTGACTAAATTAAAAAACTTAAGCTGTGTCTCAGACATCCCCCTAATACAAGCAGGGGAAACACTCTCTTAATATGAACGCTGATATAAAAAAATCAACATGTAACACAGATGCCATGGATACTCAGTGTGGATAGTGTGAATGAGGCTTTGGTGTGTAAAATGAAGAACATGAGAGCACAACTCTCCTTAAAGGTAGGGTAGGAGATGTTTTCATAGAGCAGTTTTTACTATATTGCTTAAAATCCCCTAAACACCTCGATGGCAACCAATGAATTAAATGCTCTAACACAAAAATGAAACATGTTAGTCACCTGTGGGATAGACAGGACGGAAAACACATCATTCAATCATTTTGAGCAACTCATCCGAAATGATTGAATGGTGATATGTCTACCAAACTCAACTGCTATTTGTCCCACCACCTCCTCCGTGCACAAATCTGGAGGTGTGACTTCGGGGGTAGGTCTGAATAAAGGGGTTTAAACTTTTGAATTGTGTACTTTTAAAATGTTGCTTTCTCGAACTGCTAAACCAGCCCCTCGTACTATGCTTAATTTTGCACAGAGGGTCTGGCTGTGGGTTCATTGACATGGTTGTCTCAGGCAGCATCTAGTCTGACCAATCAGTGAACAGAGAGAGTCACAACCAGACATTAGCCATTAGGTAAAGGCAGATCCAATCGCTTTAAACTTCAGCACAGTCTACACCTCCAGGAAGTAATTGTTCGCTGATTGGTCAGGCAAGACGCTGCCTAAGACAACCATGTCAGTGAATCCACAGCCAGACTCAGAAGTACGAAGGGCTGGTTTACCAAGCTAAGGATCTCTTATCCTAGCCTACCTTTAACAGCATACTCGTGGTGGGTGAGTGTGGGTCTGTGCGGTGTTTCTCCACAGACTGCTGCTGGCCACAGTGGATTAGCCCTGCCTGAGTACATAGCACACATTCTATCATGGGAACCATAGTGCTCCCATGACCTCCACACATTCCCGTTACGTGTGATGTAGGCTAGTTTAGGGCGTAATCTAATTAATCCACATGAAACGCCAATCAGTTGCATACAAGCCGATGCCCAACATAATAGGGGATTGTGTGCGTTGTGTCCCCATTTAACATGGAGCACACAGTATAGTTTCAGCTCACTGTTTTTTTTCACCTCTGGCTGTTCACTCAGGTGTTTGTGCGTGCTGTTGGGGGTGGGTAGTGTTGCCCACAGGGAGCCAGCAGTGCTCAGGTGTGGCAAAGCCCCATGAGGCATGGCGGCATATGGTTTTCTCTCAGCGAGCCGTGACTGCCAGCCCTGCACCACTCTAGGGCTTTGCATGATGTATACATAGCATCAAGGAAAATGATTATACCGATAGCTTATGAAGTATGATGCTGGGGTAAAAGGCACTCTGCTGGTAGCATGGAAAATGCCATGTCATGGCTTGGATTGGGCAAAAGGTAAGCACGAAAAATAACATCACTCTGTTGCGGTGTCAGTCTAGCCATAGACCCACTAATACTGGGATGCAGGTGTGTCAAGTACAGCCATGTGTACAGAAGAAAGAAAAAAATGCCAAAGGCCTTTGTTACTTTGCTTTTATGGAGTTTCACTCTGTACTAATTTACAAAAGAGCACCTGTTGGGTGGTTACATCCACCAAGCAATCTTTGCAGTGCCCTGATCCCATTTCTATGTCCCAACCTATAGTCATGATTACTTTTGTTTTTAAATTAGCCATGTTTTGGTCACAAGGCTAAAATAATCATATGAAACATCCACAATAATGTCAGTAGGTGAAACAGTTGACACCTTTCAAGGAAATATGTATATAGGCAGCTTTTCATACTCTGTCGTTGTACTGTGCTTAAGTCTTACGTGATTTTATTTGCTTTGAGTCCCAAAATGTGGCAAAGCGTACAAATGTAGCAAAATGGGCTGTCACTGCTGAAGTTTACTTATGCGTAGACATGTTCTTGAGCATGCCCCCTCCCATTCCTCTTGTAAAATCATCAATTAGACTAATAGGACGATTGATTGTGAGATGTCTGGCAAAGGATCTGTGTGAGTATATGTTTCCATTGTTCCTGGGAGGCCTGGTGAGAAGGTTCTAGAGGCAGGAGAAAGTGATCTCCTTGTTA
The DNA here is from genome assembly GCA_030347295.1 of Setipinna tenuifilis. Classification (NCBI taxonomy): domain Eukaryota; kingdom Metazoa; phylum Chordata; class Actinopteri; order Clupeiformes; family Engraulidae; genus Setipinna; species Setipinna tenuifilis. The sequence goes on from CM059270.1 coordinate 13,470,799, forward strand.
TTGAGTGGTCTACAGAAGAAGAAAGAGGCAAGGAGATGCATGAGTGATTTGCATCATTATAGCCTCCACATTAATGATTAAGACAGCACTCTACCCAAACACATTGCATTATAGCACTTGCCTTGCGTCACAGCAGTTTTGCTTTTGATTCGGTTTTAACAGTGTAATTCTTCATGTTATGTGAATAAATTACACTCATCCATGATGAACCTATGTAGATTTCAAAAAACATGCTAAGAAGTTGAAGCATTTATAAAATTTGACTATATACAGTATGTTGACTAAATCTGAAATGGGATATTCTGTTGTAATGCTTATGGTAACTGTAATGCTAATGGTAGAGTGTGTACTGTAAATGTAGTCAATGATTAAGTTATACAAATGAAGTCACACACAGTCCTACTGTATAGTTTTAGTCTTATATTTGCATGTATGTGGCAAAAGACCAGAGCCATGTGAGACTTAGAGATGTGAAACTGAAACTTGGCTGTGATGCCTGTCGGCCAGTCACTTAAGCTATGTCACCTCAGTGACTTCATGCTCTATATTGAAATGGAAAAAGCAGAGACTGCCATGTAATGAGACCTCTGTCTTTTCTTTTGCCTGTGACCATTATTGCCAGTTATCTTTACCATCCAAGTGGAGGCTGAATGGACCATGCATGTGGCAACTCAAGGGCTTTGTAACCACTCTGCGTTTGATTTCTTAGGACAATCTAGATGACATTTTGAGTATGCTTCACTGGAATCATATATCATGTAACAGACACAAGTATTTGTTGATGGTGCTTTAACCAGTATATTAATGAGGATGGATGTTGCCCAAGTGTTGTGTTTGCATGGTGTTTACTGGGCTGAAGCATATCATTCTAATATTTGGAACCTACCTTCCATACTTGTGGCCAGGGAGAAAGTGAGAAACTGTCCACGTTGATGAAATTTGATGTTATTTCTGTGATCCAGATTCTGTGTTTTAGGCTAATCCTTAAATATATGACTTGTGTGATGACAGTTTGAGCAGGTTATAAGATGTACAAGTTGACTAGATATTTAACTACATTGACAGACATGCAGGGGAAGAGAGCACGTTCCAGTTAGAGTAGTGAAAGGTTGTTCATATTTGAGCTAATAAAAACCCAATTTCAAGTGTGTAGACAAGTACACACACTCCTCTGGTGAGCACTAATAATCCAGACTTCCTCAGCTTGATCTTCCATTCTTTTGTGCGTTTCTTCTTTTTTTCCCCTACTCTCAGGACAAAGATAGCTCAGGAGCCACAGTTCTCCACCTCGCCGCCCGCTTCAGCCACCACGAGATCACAGACTGGCTGCTGAAGAGCAGTGAGGGCGACCCCAGTGTCTCCACGGAGTCAGGAGCACTGCCTGTGCATTATGCTGCTGCCAAGGGTGACCTCCCTTCCCTGCGACTGCTACTGGACCACAGCCCAAAGTAAGGACGGCACCCTGTCTCCGTCTCCGTCACATTTCGCCTCTGTCAGTGTATCATGCTCTGTGCCTGATGCTTTGACACCCACATCAGAAGTGCTTTTTTTAATAATGGATGAGAATTAACTGCTTGTGATTGACAGATTTACTGCTATTCTGGCAGCTGTTGGTTTGAACAACTGAACTTATCTAATAAGGATGTTGATTGTAGTTTAATGGCATTGAGTTTCTCTTTCACAAGAAGTGTACATTGATCCTGAGGTGAGCAGACCAAACATGTAGGTGTAGGTAGGCTATCCTTCATCTTATCTTTATTTCTTTAACCTTGTCAGTAGACAGGTCCATTTCCCTGTAGCTATACCGCCCACCCTTTTCCTTGTGGCTTTGGCCTGCTGTTAATCCCTTACGTCAGTTGCTCTTTCTGAAAACAGGAAAAAGAAAATGTTTCTTCACATTAGTTGATGAGAAATTAAATGATTTTGTCTTGCAGATTAGTACCATGTACCATGCACCTAGTTAAAATTCAATCTCTCTTTGCTCAAAAAGTAATAGGAGCTTTTTGGTTTCCATGTAGCCATAGAGAGCTGGTCTCAACTCAAGTTGGTTTTGGCCAAAATGCTAATTGCAACTCGGTGAGACACACTAAACTCTATTGTCATTGGTGGCTTGGTAGGCGACATGACCACTTTAGGACTGTTGCACTTGAATGTTTCTCAAGATGTGCGCACACCTTGCTGGAGAATTGCCAAAGAGGGATTTCCTTGAAGAGCGAGTGCATGCCAGGGCACTTGACACTTGTGTATTTGGCAAGCGTGCGGCGGCTCCTCTGCCTTAAGCTTCAGCATCCCACTACTGCTGCCCCTTCGTGTGGTTACCAGATCCCTGAGAAGAAACACAACACTTCCCTGAGCCATGGATGGTCGGGGTAGTGTTAGCGACACACACCGCGCCTCTGAAAGTGGTCCCGTGCAAGTGACACTTCAGTTGCTGAGGGCAACTCAGCAGTAAATAGACAACTGATACAGATAATGATGTAACAATAAACATGCGTGACCAATGCCGTCTTTATGAATGAATTACCCATAATTATATGCGACTTTACAATACACAAAGAACTGATGTATGGAAAAATGTATGCAGAAATCTTTATCTTTGTAAAAATCAGTTTTACTGTTAAGAGGCTGTGAGGAGGTTGAGTCCAAAACCAACAAGCTAGCTAGCAAGCTAACAGCTAACTACTAAGACTAATTTTCACGCAAACATCAATGACTGCATGGGCGGCACTGGGAAAACATATCTACTTGGATGTGTCGGAATACATCTAGCAATGTTATAGTGCAAAAGTACTTACGACGATTTTCCGCTTGGTTTCATACACAAACTTTAAACTGCTAAGCTAAAGACTAAATAGGCTCAAATAACTACAGAGCCTATGATAAAAATACCTAAAGAATCCCACATTAAAAACAGTAAAAGCCTACCTATTATTTATTTAATTAAATTCCATATTATCGACTGTACACACAAAATGTTGGATTGTTTTTTTTCTGACTGATGTGTTTGTTTTGGATTCTTTGCATTTTGGCATAAAAGCAGTGGGCAGCAGCTGTGAATCGAATAGCACGGGCCATTAGCACTGTGTAAACATGTGTAAGAAACAGCATGACCAATATGCAAACAACGTCAAATATTCAGCCCTCAAAACCCATTTAGCTAACCTCTGAATGTACAGCATGTGCTACTTTATATCTGCATGTGTATTGTCCAGACAGTAACGCTATTTTTTTGTTCTCTCCATCGCCCACCTCTCAGTAACCACTGCTGTAGATAAAAACACTGTGGAGCTATCAGTTGAATTGCAACTTTGGTATGAAAGCCCAGCTAACCAGTAGAACCCCAGAGGGACCCTTTGCAAAGAACCTGGGGCTGATAACAAACACATCCACTCACGCAGGCCTGTAATTGGCATGTAAACATAGCATCGCTGTCTCATGCACAGATGTAATCTCAGGCTGGCCTTATCAGTCTCAAATGCCCCCATTGAACACTTGTGCTGTCAGCGTGGTAATTTGGTCCCAAAGGAGGATGTTCACTGGATTGGAATGAAAGTATCTCAGTCATAAGAGAATGCTTGTAGATTGTCTCCATGCGGATTAATAACCTTATTGTCATTGTACTGAACTGTCACTTCACTACAGTGGTTGTACACTCATAGCTGACATTAACATTTAAACTTCACAAGTCACTGTCAGCAA
>CM059270.1:13476997-13591997 GCA_030347295.1 Setipinna tenuifilis
GTGTTCCGTTCTGACTGTCTTTTTGTTTCTGTCTCTCGTTCTCTTTCTCTCTGTGGGATCGTTTGACAAAGGGACTTACGCTTGACCTTTGAGGCTCTCATACCTCTGTTAACAACACATGGGTCATTTAACAATGGGAGCTGAAGTAATTTTCCACTGTCTCTCACAGTTGGATATATATTTGCATTTTTATCCTACCTTCAGTCAATCATTGACAGTAGATTTGTCAACATATAGAAGGCTACACATCATACTGTTATTAGTGTTCTGGAACTCATGGGTTAAAATGTACTCAAAATGTTCTCTTTATGTTCAGCGATGTAAAGAAACAGAGAAATTAAATTTAGTGACATTTAACAAATTCAAACAGATTTATCTTTATTACATCCATTATTTTCTCTTGATAAGATGAGGCACCACCTTAGTTGTTTGAGTGTTTGTGTCTTAGCTGAGGACTTCCGCAGGGCTCAGGTGGGGGGTAGGGCTTTGGGGGAGGAGGAAAGTGACATATGGCCAGGCCTGTGGGAGCAAAACAAGACACCAGCAGCAGTGAATAAAGAGAGATAAGTAAGTAAAGTCTCCTCTATGTGGGTTTGTCTCAGAAGTGGTCTGGCTGAGTAGCCACAGCGTTGAGGGAGGCCTTGGCCAAATGCCTCTGAGCCAAGAGGAGGAGGAAGTCTCCTTAGAAGGACCTGGTGACGGGGTGTGTGTGGGTGTGTGTGTGTGTGTGTCAGGAGGGGGGTGTTTGGAACGATTCCCTCACTCTTCTGTCCTCACCTCTGTGTGACTCGGCCGTCGCTGTGGAGGTTGATGTTTTGTCCAGGCTCTAAATAATTTACACAGGAAGAGCCGTTGAAAGCTCAATGAGCCTCTATCAGACCGCAGAGCTATTTGCTGCGCCACATCTATTACATTACTCATAATTAAGCTAACAGCCACCCGAGTGACTTGGAGCCATAATGCATCACCTGATGCAGCAGCGGAACCAATACATTTATGTGCACCACTGAATCAATTAGCAGTGGTTTGTTATTAGTGACAATGGATGAGGAAATAATTGAAGTTCCAGACAGGTTTTCTGGAAGTTTCTGGAAATAGGATAGGACTCAAATGATTTGGATCTGCCTTCGTTTGTGCTTAAGTAAATGTGGTTCATTAAAGTGCTGACTTTGTTGGTGTGCATCCATGAGTGTAGATGCCTTTATGTTTGTACATAAGAATGTCTCTTCGCACCTGTGTTGTGTGTAGGTGCATGTATGAATGTAGTTAATGCCTGTGTGCCATATCTGTGTGCGCATGTGTGTGTGCATTCATATCCCTTTTGGTGTTTGTGTGCGTGTGTGTGTGTGTGTGTGTGTGTGTGTGTGTGTGTGTGTGTGTGTGTGTGTGTGTGTGTGTGTGTGTGTGTGTGTGTGTATGTGTGTGTGTGGTGGCCTGCACTGCTCTTGTGTCGCAGGTGAGTGGCTGGCTTGTTGGGTTTCACTCATGAATAATTCAGCCGTCAGCTCACTTCCTGATGGCAGTGCCACTGATTAAGGGCCCTTCCTGTCTGAAATATTAATCATTTTTTTTATTTTTTATTGTAAACTGTTTTATGTCACTCACAGTTATATCATCACATATCTATACATATACCTTTGGAGTATATGCTGTTTCTCCACATAACGGATATCTCATACAATAGTCAAGTTTGTTGTTATGTTTCCCTGTAGTAATATGGTCTTCTAGTAGGCCATTAGTGAGTGAGGCTCTGAACGTAAGTAATGCTGTTTACGTTGCACTTTACCTCTTGAACTTCCTTTAACCTCGACGTTGGAGAGAGGGAGGGGGCGTTACAGTAGTATGGAGGCCAGAAAGAGAGAGTGTAAAAGCTAAAGGTTAGGGTAGGTCACAACAGGCTATAGTAGATTATGACAGGTGACTCCTTCTGTCGGGCATCTTCATCATTGTGGTGTTAGCAATCGTTAGAGCTGTGAGTGTACCTACTGGAGTGGCAGGCTTATGGTCTTAAGAGGCTCCCTGCTAACTTGTCAGTCATTGTCCAAATAAAGCTGCGCCTTATGGGATTTGGGATGGTGGTGGGGGGATGGTGGGAAGACTGCTGCTCACTCCCTGACTTCTCGTGGCAACGCTGCGCTGGGATCTGGGGCAGAGGTATTAGCCTCTCTGCCCTAGTCCTTTGCCCTGGGCTAAAGGAAGGCGGCCACTCCTGTCACGCTCTCTCCTTTGCTAACATTCACAGGGACAGGGCACTGGGGAGGCCTCTCTACCATCCAGATTTCATTATGTGTCAACGTCTATAAGTATTTATAATATGTTGTATGATTATTTATGATCATGTGTATGTGGTGTTTTTTCTCCCATTGATTCTTATTTGTTTTATGCACTTTTGTAATAAAACACAAGCTGTTGATAAGGAATCACAGCTTCAGGAATAAGAAAATCAGATCTAGTAGGTATTTATTCAGCTGTCTTCTGAGCACGACACATTCCCAATCTTAGGCCAGACAAGTAGAGAACAGTTTTATGAAGGCAAACTATGCATCCACATATATAGATGTGTTTAGCTTTAGCAATCAGTGGGGAGAGATGATGTGGAAGCCATGTTTAACATTAGGACTTGAGTAAAAGCTTATTTAGCCTTGATGAGTACTGTGACTCCCTACTATGACTAATCTGTTGTTACACTAAGTGTAACATAGTCAAACATGAGTGGATTTGTTTCTGAAATCTAGTATTATGTTAATGTTTAGCATTGCTAATTTAACTGAAACTAGATATTGTGCATTTACTTCTGCCTTGCCTATAAAATTACATTTTTGCTGTAACACAAATCCGTTAAGACGCCAAATCCAGACAGTGGGCTTTAGCATTCTATATGTGGAGCTTATTTCTTGGTAAGCACAGCGAAAGGCCACAAAACCTTTACTCCTGGGGCTCTCAGGGTCGACATGATCAGATTTCCAAAAATAGATTGCCTTTACTCGGCCAAACAAAGTCTGGCTTTCCACAGGTCAAAAGGTGGAAAGTTTGAAACATAACAGAGGATTAACTTACCCTTCGTCACCTCCTTAACAGATCTCTCTCTCTCCGTGTCTAATCTTGCAGCGTTGTCAATTTCCAAACCAAAAACGGTGCCACACCCCTTTACCTGGCTTGCCAGGAGGGTCACTTGGAGGTTGTCCAATATCTGGTGAAGGACTGCGGGGCGGATCCCAGCATCCGAGCCAATGACGGGATGACTCCTCTGCATGCTGCCGCCCAGATGGGACACAACACTGTCATCGTTTGGCTGGTAAGGGAACAAAAGGAGGACCTTTTTATAGCAGGACATTTTTATCTACCGTGATTGTAAAACATTAAGAGGTGATATGCCTACAATATAATTACAGCAGTGATTTGGCTATTTTGAGAAAAGATTCTCTGGGTCAAAAAAAAGACAGAATCTTTTGTTCACTACCATCAGCAGTTAAGCTTTCAACACAGAATCAGCCAGAATTATCCAATTAGTTCTCAAACTAGGTGAAATAAGAAGGAAACTTCTGCTGTGGCAAAGCCTGGTGGTTGCTGCTGCTTATAACAGGCTCCCACAGAGACCCATGAAAGCACACCTAATGTGAGAAGACATTGCTGTTCAATTAAGTTCTATGTAGATAACATCTGAAACCTTGAGACTTGTTACCTGCAAGAATATCGATACCTTAAATGTATCTGGTTTCTGTCATCACCAAAGGTACGAGTGGCCTAAGTTACTTTTGGAGCTTACAGGTATAAGTTACTGGCCACATTTTAAAATAATTAAGTGTGAGTGTGTCATGTGTGAATCAGTCCATATATGTACATAACTTGTGTGTGCGTGTGCGTGTGTGTGTGTGTGTGTGTGTGTGAGAGAGAGAGAGAGAGAGAGAGAGAGATAGAGAGACTGTTTGTATATGTGTGTGTGTGTGTGTGTGTGTGTGTGTGTGTGTGTGTGTGTGTGTGTGTGTGTGTGTGTGTGTGTGTGTGTGCATGTGTGGACATGTTTCTGTGGACCCTCTGCCTTTATATATATTTTCATGCATCTGCCTTGCTACCACCATTGGGGTCAGTTCCACTTTTGTCCCCTCTAAGACACCCCTGTGTGTGTGTGTGTGTGTGTGTGTGTGTGTGTGTGTATGTGTATGTGTCTCTGCAGATGAGCTTCACAGAGATCAGCCTGGCCGACAGGGATAATGACGGTGCCACCGCCATGCATTTCGCTGCCAGCCGTGGCCACGCCAAGGTGCTGAGCTGGCTGCTGCTGCATGGGGGCGAGATCCTCATGGACAACTGGGGGGGCACGCCCCTGCACGACGCGGCCGAGAACGGAGAGCTGGAGGTGGGTGGACATCACAGCTTGGTGCATCCAGCCATTATGGGGGAGACTTCGCTCCAGTTTAACTCCTTTTTCGAGAAACTGGGCCGCAGTAGATCAGCCTGTAATTATTTTGCAGGATATTTATGTTTTAAGAGTCGATGTGGTGTGTAAATGTGAATAGTAAATACAGTTTGTTTAATAAGAATGCCTCACATTCACCCACTGACACACACATTCACACATCGCTGGCGAAAGGGCTGCCATGCAAGGCCAATAAGCCACTGTCCTGTGTTTTATTTGAAGTGTTGGGTTTATTTAAGTGGTGAGTTATAAAGTCAGTCATTTTCAGTAGCTGTTTATGGTCACATTTTATGTTTGGTTCATGGGTGGAATGTTCATGACGGCGAATTTAGTAGATTGTGAAATTTCATAAGTGCATTCAAAAGGCAAACTACACACATTGTGGAATTTTACCGCCATTTTAAACCATGTGACACTGACTGTGGTTTATAGAATAAGACACCTAGGGGAACTCTCCCTCTCTGTCTCAGAGCTAATTTTAGCCTTTTGCCAATAATGGTTCATTAGCTGGAGGAGTTGCTTGCTGAGTGTCCTTTTCGTTTGGGAGTGTTCTGTTACTAAGGTAAACGGCAAGAGTGTCGTGACCCCATTCTGCCAAGAACAGGAGTTCTGCTGGCCGTACCAGTGGAGACTCAGTAGCCACAAGCCGATGTAATGGTGTGTGTATGTGTGCATTTGTGTGTGTGTGTGTGTGTGTGTGTGTGAGAGAGAGAGAGAGAGAGAGAGAGAGAGAGAGAGAGAGATAGACAGAGAGAGAGAGAAAGAGAGAAAGTTTATGAGATAGATGCAGAAAAAGTTGAGATTCTTAGATGGGTGTATGCTAGTGACTAACAGACAGAGTGGTTGGCACGTGTGCATGCATAATGATGTGATTGGAAAAACGAACAATTCATTTTTGTTACTAATAAGATTAGTGCACAGTAAATGCATGTTATTCTCCCAGGCCTGTTTCCAGTAGACAAGTATACCAGGCGTTGTAGAATCTAAGCTCCCCAAACCTCACCTAGCCTTGAAATCTGTAACAGTTCAGCTGAATGATCGAGCAGTTCCACTGAAAACAATCTCTTCCAAATGATCCATTATTTTTCCTTTTAAAAATAGATGTTTTTATTTTCATATGAACATCATGTCAACCTTCAAATGACTGTTTTTAGCTTTTCTTAGTGTGTGTAGTTTCTGTACGACACACTTGTTCAAGCCGTGTAGTTTCGGTTTCACCCGCAGACATAATAGCAGTCGTGTGTGTGGCACGCCGTGCTTGTATCTGCTGGCCTTTTTTGTGATTTTGTGCCAGAGTGTCTTGAAAGGCATGCTGGATGGTTGAGAGTGAGAGAGGCACCACAGACAATGGCAAGTATGTGCAACCCTACCCTACCTCTTGTACAGAGATGGGTCTCTGGAGGGAAGACGGGCCATTGTCAGCCCACCCCCCTTGAGCTTTTGTATTCAGCAGCTGCTGTGAAAGTGGTCTCGCTATCCTCTCATCTCAGTCTCACAAGTCTGCAGTGGCTCTGACAGCATATGGCTGGGTGGTGTGCCCCAACACTGATGGGAGCTGGGGCACTACACTGATACTGTAGTACTTCACACACACTGTAGTAATTATTTAGTGTCTAGATTCCATTGGAGGCCAAAGTGTTTAAGTGCAGATGTTTTAGTCTGTGGGACCCACAGCAGAGTTGTTGTTTTAATTTTGTATATAAAGTGTTGCTGTGAAAAATGATTATGAGAAGCTTAATTGCACCTCTTGGTGTTTTTGTAAACTATGGGCTATGGGGAGATTATGTTATTTTTTTGTTTGAAGGATGCCCGAAGGTTTTTCGGTGATTCATTTTATGGGTTTTGGTCACATGTTGAGTTTTTAAAGATAGAACACAATCTAAATGTTCTCATACATAAGTCTACTAAATGTCAACATTTAGTAGACTTATGAACATTGTACCCATATCAAACTCAGCACATTTTTTTGTTTGATGTGCTGACATGGCATACCCTTACATTGTACTTGCCTTCTTCTGTTTAAGTTCATTTAATCCTCCCTTCTCTATTTCTATCTCTTCTTCTCCTATCTATCAGGTAAGTGGTTATACAGCATATTATATAATGCAAGCACTATTAGATAAGTGTACTAATAGGCCGGTTATTAGGTAATTACTAAATATTAAACTCTCCTTAACTTTCTGTGCCACCCAGTGTTGTCAGGTCTTGGTGGTAAATGGAGTGGACCTTGGCATCCGTGACCAAGATGGCTTCACGGCAGCGGACCTGGCGGAGTACAATGGACACTCCCAGTGTGCCAAGTACCTGCGCACTGTGGAGAACATGGTGGGTACCACTCTGCTTCACACCACACAGTCATTCTTGTAGAACAGATTATAACAGAATAGTGGACTACTCTGGAAAGTCTGAGATGACTTTAAAGAGGGTATCTACGTAGTACCCAGTAGAAGATATTTAAATGAATTAGAACGCAAATTTTTCTCTCTTTTCCTTTTACCTTTTTTGATTTTGTAAAATTAGACACTATACCCTACTGCTACACCTGTAAATTAAACTTATGAAATTTGTATAAAGTTGCAGTCAGGTTGTAACTTGCAACTGCCTTGGCTTGAACATGTCAAACAACTTGACCACTGTGCTAGCACTCCAACCTGCCCATGTTAATGTTGTATTCAGCACAGCATTTTGGTCCTGTGACTATTCTCACACAGCTGTTCTAGCTTTTATGTTCAGCAGACCTCACTAGATCCAGGCTCAGTCATTCCCAAATCCACACGCAGCCATTCCTGTTTCTGGCATGCCTTTGTCTGTCCCACTGGCCCTCATGGATGTCTCAACCTCCCAGAATGCATTGCTTCCCTCTCTGTGCTAATTGTGAGTCACAGCAGGTGTGGCCCAGGCTTCAGCTTCCCTCCCTTGTGTGCGGTGTCTGGCCTGGGGGCAGTGTGTGGCGCTCCTTTGGGCCGTACCCAGGGAGAAGTCACTCTGTTATTTCCTTTTCTGACTGGGAGCGAAGGCCAGAGGAACCCGCCTGTAAACACAATGATCCGTTTGTGGAGGCTGGGAACGACAGGCTTGTAAGAAGGAGGAGGGTGACTGTTTTGTGTAGGGCAGATGGAAGCTGCTGTGTGTGTGTTAAGAAAGCTTAGTGTCCCATGGTGCTGCAAGTGACTTGGGCATGTAGTAGTGACAAATGCACTGATGTCTCTGGAAGTGTGCTGGACAAACTATGACTCATACTGAGACGATCATCCTTTTAGTTCAGGACTAAAAGCATAGTTCACTGTTTCACTCTTGTGAATCAGTAGATCTAGTTTGGGTGCTGCACTTAAGAGATGTAGAATTTTTGAAAAATGTTAGACTGAGTTAACCTACTAACTCCCATCAGTATTTCAACCAAACACCTTTACTGTTGTCCCAGATGTCTGCTTTGACAAATATTCAGTCCTGTAAGATATGGATATGGTTGCTATGGCATTTATTTGCAGTGGGCTTTGTCTCTAGTTGTGGTCACATTTTGTGGTTTATGCACAGCAGATTAGCTGAAATATTTGGCGTTTTCCACGTTTTTATATTCTCATTTCAACCCCAAACCTTTACCTCACTGCACGTTACATTTCACTCCCAGAATACCATTGATAGGACTGATGATTAGAGGCATGGAGACATGGTTTCAGAATGACAAATTGACAATATACCAAAATATAGAGAAATGCACCAATTTCACTGCATGTCCTACGCTACATGTCTATGCATGACAGTAAACCATCCTTGTATCCTTGTAAATATAGAAAAGCTGTAACTATTGATTGTTCATTAAGTATAGTACTTGTAGGTTTGAATCATAATAGGGCTGTTTAATCAATTGAATTTTAATGTAGACAAATTTTGCACCTTTTGGGCGCTCCTCTATTTCGCTCGTCTATTTCGCGTTTTTTTCCCTTTGTGTATGGCAGAAGTAGGTTGCTTGTTGTTGCGACGTAAAGGTGAGTACATTTGTTTGGCTGCGTGTGTTTGGCATTGTATTGCAATTAGTAAGCCGCCGGGTGGACACAGAGTCCACCACTTCATTATTTTAGTTTGTTGTTTTCTGGTGGTAGCCTTTAGTTGGCCCGCTTCGAGGGTGTTTAGTGAACTGCGTTGCTGGTTCACTGTTCGCCTTGCGAGTTCAGCGGTTAAAGTACGCCTTTTAGGGGAACCACTGAAGACTAGTTTTCAGGTTAAGTATAGGTAAGTTTTTTTTTCAGGTAAGTTTAGGGGTTGCAATACAGTGCGAACCACTCCGGTCAGTACTCTGTCGCTTTAGTGTGCATTGTCTTTTCGATGCTACGGGTTGGTCTCTTGTAAAGGTTTGACTTTGGTGCTGCTGTTTTGTAGGGCGAAAGCCTTTTGTGTGTCATTCCTTGGGCCATCTTGTTAAGTTCGCGTGGTGTGAACCACCACTCTTTTGGGTGTGAGAGAGCTGTAGTCATTTTTGTGGGGAATTTTTTGTGGCTACGTTAAAGTTTGCAGCTTTTCTTGTACTGTAGCAGCCGGTACAATTTAAGTGTTTTGTTTGTTTGTATTTGTTAAGTAAAACCATGACGTCGGGAGCGCAAGCTTTTGCCGACGATCCGTCTGAGGATGCGTTTCATTTGTTAACCAAAGATCAACTGATCGAAGTGGCTCGTCTTTTTGATATAGAGTTGAGTGCTTCAGAAAGACGTTTAAAAACATCAGTTAAAGCTGTGGTTCATCCCGCCTTAATTGAAAAGCATATATTGCCTCCGGTTGATCTATCAGAAACCATCCGTTTGAAGGAGCTCTCCATTAAGGAGAAAGAATTAGATGTAAAGCGGGAGGAATTGAAAATGCAAGTGGCTGAGAGTCAGCTACGTTTACGCACACTTGAAAGCGAGGCTACATTGGGCAATTTTGATCTGGCGTCACCATCATTTGATGTGTCTAGGCATATTAAGTTGGTACCGCCCTTTGTAGAAAAGGATGTGGAGAACTTTTTTCCGCATTTTGAGAAGGTTGCTTTGACCCTACGTTGGCCTAGGAATGTTTGGCCTCTTCTGATTCAGTCTGTTTTGACGGGGCAGGCACAACAGATTTTTATCTCGTTGTCTCATGAACAGAGTTCAGACTATGATGTCGTTAAATCTGCTATTCTGCGCGGATATCAGTTGGTGCCTGAAGCTTATCGGCAGCGGTTCAGGCGCTCTAAGAAATTAGAGCGCCAGACCTATGTCGAGTTCGCTCGTGATAAAGAGGTAATGTTTGATCGCTGGTGTTCCTCTAGCGAAGTGCACAGCAAAGCGCAACTGCGTGAGCTGATGCTGTTAGAAGAATTTAAAAACTGTCTTCCGGCTCCAGTTGCCACTTATTTAAGCGAACGTCAGGTTACAACATTGCAACAGGCTGCTATTTTAGCTGATGAATTCGTGTTGACTCATCGTCTGACCTTTAAAGATAAAAGTCGTGTTGAACATCTGTCTGGGCAGTCTAAGTCTTCGACTGTAGATCTGACCTGTCATTACTGTAAGAGGCCTGGTCATTTGGTGGCTGATTGCGCTGTATTAAAAAAACGGCATGCAAAACTTGACACCAAGCCAATAGGGTTAATTAGAACATCTCCTTCATCTGTCTTTCCACTCGTGTCCGAGTCTAACACTGGGTACGAACCCTTTCTTAGTATTGGCTTTGTGTGTCTAGCTGGTGATAACAATCTTGTGCCAGTGCGTATACTACGCGACACTGGAGCGGCTTTGTCATTTCTATTAGAGGGTGTCTTGCCTTTGTCTGATAACTCGAAGACGGGGACTAGCGTTCTTGTTCAGGGGTTTGAAATGGGCTCTGTTAATGTTCCACTTTATAGAATTGAATTAAAATCGGATCTTGTCACTGGCAGCGTTGCTGTTGGTGTTCGGAGGTCATTGCCAATTCCAGGTGTTACATTTATATTGGGTAATGACATTGCCCTTGGTAATGTCTGGGCCAATAAAGATTCTAACGTTCTGCCCCAGGTTTCTGCCCCTGACTCCTCTGTCCATGAGTGTGTGCAAAAGCATCCTGACGTGTTTCCTGCCTGTGCCGTAACTCGCGCTATGGCAAAGCGCTCAGTTGCTGATGCGAGTTTATGCTTGCCCTCCGCTGATGTGTCCGTTAACCTGTCTGATTCTTTTCTTAATGTTGATCCAGGTAGTGTATTTCCTTCGTCTGCCACTAGTTCTGTGCCTGTTCGTACCTCTGGGGAAGTCCTGCATTCCCTGCATTGGTCTCGGGAAAAATTAATGTCTGCTCAGAAGGCTGACCTGACGCTTGCTCCTCTGTTCCAGCTGGCCGCGTCAGATGTTGACCTTGATAAAGAACCGCAGTGTTTCTTTTTCAGAGACGGTGTTTTGATGAGGAAGTGGAGGCCTTGTCATGTTCCTAACCTAGGGAATGATTACATCCAGGTTGTGCTGCCTAGTGAATACAGGGCTAAAGTGTTAAGTGTGGCTCATGATGGTTTAGCGGGGCACTTGGGAATAGCGAAGACATTAAATCGTATTAACCAGCATTTTTTCTGGCCTGGGGTCAGGCGTGATGTTGTTCGATTTTGTAAGACCTGTCATGCTTGTCAGCTAGCTGGCAAGCCTAATCAGACGATTCCGCCTGTTCCCTTATATCCTATTCCTGTGCTTGGTCAACCATTTGAAAACGTCATTGCTGATATTGTTGGCCCACTTGTACGTGCAAGGGGTGGGTATCAATATCTGTTGACGATTATGTGTACAGCAACTCGTTTTCCAGAGGCCATTCCTCTGCGCACTATAACAACCAACGCTGTACTTAAGGAGCTCCTTAAATTTTTTTCTGTATTCGGCCTGCCTAAAGTGATTCAAACGGACCGTGGGTCTAATTTCACTTCAAGGTTGTTTGCTCGTGTGCTGAAACAGCTGCGCATACAGCACAACATGTCCAGCGCTTTCCACCCTGAAAGCCAGGGAGCGCTTGAGCGCTTCCACCAATCGTTGAAGAGTATGTTACGCAAGTACTGCTCGGAGATGGGGAAGGATTGGGCTGATGCAGTCCCATGGTTGTTGTTTTCTTGTAGGGAGGTGGTACAGGAATCTCTAGGGTTCAGCCCGGCTGATCTCGTGTTTGCGCACACTCCACGAGGGCCGTTGGCTGTCCTTAAACACCAATGTTTTGGTGTTGAACCAGCTAAGGATGTCCTGTCCCATGTAAGTGACTTCCGTACTCGTTTGCATCGTGCTTGGGGTTTTGCCCGTGAACATCTTAAGCAAGCACAGTGCAAAATGAAGGCGTGGTATGACCGTAAGGCTGTGGATCGCCACTTTGCAGTCGGCGATAAAGTTTTAATGTTACTACCTGTTCCGGGATCTGCTTTGCAGGCTCGATTTACTGGTCCGTATTTAATCCTGGACGAGCCCCCAAATGTTACAAATTGATGTTAAAATGTAACATAGATGACACCAGTCACCGGGCTCGTAAGGTCTAGGGGATATTTTATTTACAAAACAATAAGGAAACATAAGACAAAAACGGTAAAGGGAAACCAAGGGCAAAAATGGGGAATCAAAAGTCCAAAAGGGGGAGAAAACCAGGTGCCAGGTGTAGCGGGATGCGACCACCAGGTAGAGAGAGAGGCATATGTCGGGCTGCCACCCCGACATATATACGAGGGTCCATCAAGGCACCTGAAAGATAATTAAGGCAGCAATATGGACAGAATGTGACAGAGCCACCTAGGGGCAGGAGGACGTAACACTCAGAAATAACATAATCTGAAACAATTATTGTGTCACATTTCATTTTGCAATGTCTTAGGCTATACGGCTTTAATTCTGGGTTGTTTACTAAAAAACACATACACATATTATATGAAGGGAAAGTCAAGGGCCGAAAATGTTAAAGTCCAATCAAGTTCTCAGTTTAAAATAAATGCAACATGTCCACACTAAATAAACAATTGTGTTAAAAATCATGACTTCAATTTTAATCAAAATAATAATAGTTAGGATTTTTTCCATACTGAAGCATCCCTAAATCAAAGCCACAGCCTTCGGTTGATTGTTATATTGTCAAGTGTATTGAGACCATTCCACGTGGTGATTTTGCACTTTAAACAATAAATTGATTGAGTGAGTGACTTAGGGACCCAGTTCCTGATAAGGGTGTGGATCTCAGTCAGCACTGAGCCCAGGTGCCCATCCTAATCAAGGCTGAGATGAGCTCTTGCTGCCAGCCCATTGCTGACCCCAGCAGACACAGCCCAGGATTAATCCATTATTGATGGAAAACAGCAAATAATACCAAGCAGTTGGATTTAGTGATAATGTTTTTGCTAATGTTACAGAGTGTTCATACATATGCCCCTGCAATCAGAAAATCTTTCTTTTTAGTCTATACTGTGACTGCTTTTGTGTTGTTATTTTAAAAAAAAAAAACTTTGGGAGATTCTCATCAGAGCAAGTGATAGTCTTGGGAACTCAGGAATTGCTGTGCTTTGGTTTACTTCATTAGTACGAGGAAGGTTGGCCATCATAAACACTATTGAAATGTTTGGCTCCACCTAAGGTTTCACTTCCTTTGCCTAATGTGTTTAGCCAACTCGGACAATGAATGTTTGTTGAATACACAGAAGCACACTCTAATGCACAAACACACGTATGCGTGCACACACAGACAGACAGACACAGATAGTTAGACAAACAGACAGATGGGTGGACACACACAGACGCATACAAACACAATCACACATTAAACACACATACATCACACCCACACACACACACACACACACACACACACACACACACAGATAGGTAAACAGACGGACCCACACACACACACACACACACAGATAGGTAGACAGACGGACCCACACACACACACACACACACACACACACTCTCTCTCTCTCTCACACACACACAAACATACAGTCATAAATGCTTATATTGCTCTCCTGTTTGCATACACAGAGCGTGGAGCACCGGGTGCTGTCCAGGGACCCCTCCACTGACCTGGAGTACAAGCAGCAGCCAGACTCGGGCCTGTCCTCCCCCAACGCCACCATGCCCCCCACGGCCCCCGCCGCCCACTTCGACCTGGGCTCCCCCTCCAGCTCCCTCTCCAACTATGACTCCGCTAACTCCAGCCAATCCAGCACCGGGGAGAAGAGGAGCTCCTCGCCGCCCTCCAAGCCCACAGCAGGTCAGCATCGCATCACTGAAGCAGGAAATGTGTGTAACAGCTGCCAGCTAGCCTAACTCAGCGTTAGAGAGATAGTTAGCAAACCTTCCTTCTAGTGTGTCTCCCTCCCAATATGGAGTTGCTGTGAGGTCCCGGGTTTGAGCCTGGGGCTGGATTGTGCAGGATGATGTCTGTCACATGTGCTTCTGCAAAGACAGCTATATGGCAATACAAAGGTGTAATGTACTTTACCTAGTGTAATGTACTTTAACCTCATGCTTGTATAAGTCTGCGTGTGTAGGGGGGGGGGGGGGGGTATGTGTGTCTGAAGTGTCCCTGCTCCAGGAAACTTACTTAACATGTATTTCCTTGTATGTATGTGTGTAATCAAAACACTCTGGTAGATATTGTCTATCTGCTGGTTCGATCCGTCTCCTTTACGATGAGAAACCGGGAAATAGATATACTCAAATGTTGAATCGTAAATCTGTCTAAACAGTAGAAAATAACTTGAACAGCAACCATTTCAGGAAGAAAAGTCCATATAGGAACATACTTCATGGACACCTCTCTGTCTCCAGACAGCGTTGACAATAACATAGGTAGACAAAACAGGGTGCTTTTCTTACTGACCTTACACCTGGGTGACCTTACATAGAATTCCATGTACTGGTCAGGATGACCACTAAGTTTAGTCTTCACCAGGCCTTTCTGGAATTCCCAAGAAACTATACTTGCTGAACAGACAACCTGTAGCAGTAAGCAGTGGTATTCATTTGACAGCCTAAAATAATGTATAAAAATCATGCTGAATTCAACACTAGACAACCTTTCCCTTCTGCTCAGTTTATTTTAAACCAATGAGTGGACCAGTTCATCAAATCTACCCATCTATTTGATGTGACTTGCCTTGCTCTGGGCCAGTTCATTTTGCCTAATGGCTTGTCCATACTCACATATGTTCTATGGATTCTTCAGCCTTTACCTTTTCAGTAGTACAGGAATGTCTGAACAACAGGTACATATGATAAAATGTATGCTATGCAGATGATGCTGTGACCGTTCACAGACCCTTTCTGCTGAAGTATATCAAAGCCTTGAGACTCAGACCCTGAGACAGGCTATTGTATAACGAATGGCACACACAGTGTATTCCTGTTTGTGTGTGTGGGGAGAAACCTCAGTATGTCCAAAATTGTTTGTAACAGCAGTCAAAAATGTGAACAGTGTTATCATCATACTTTACATCTTTGGTGATGTACAGTATTCATGTGACCTACACATCCAAGAAATGTCTCTGATTGGTGTAGAAGTGTAAGAACTATACAGTACATTCCAGTGTGGAGCAAGAGTTCAGCCTATGCCAACCCGGTGTACTTTTGTACCAAGAACACACCTAATTTTCAGTTATATTCCTAGTTTGTGTGTGTGTGTGCTTTTGTGTGTGTGTGTGTGAGAGAGAGAGAGACACTTGTCTGAACCTTGTGTTTTGTCTGCACACTTTGCATATAAACATATTGTTTTGCCCATTGCAAAATATAACCAATACATGCAAATGATTCTTCTCACACTCATGCACTGTAAGTAGGGTTTGCATTTGCTCTAAGAAGCACGTGTGC
Source organism: Setipinna tenuifilis (assembly GCA_030347295.1). Lineage (NCBI taxonomy): Eukaryota > Metazoa > Chordata > Actinopteri > Clupeiformes > Engraulidae > Setipinna > Setipinna tenuifilis. The sequence goes on from CM059270.1 coordinate 13,492,220, forward strand.
ATGTTTGTCTGTGACGTGACCATGTTATCTTTTGATGAGGTCATGCACTGTGTGTGTGTGTGTGTGTGTGTGTGTGTGTGTGTGTTTATGTCAGGACAAGGGTGGGAAAGCTGCTGCCCCCTGGGGTGAAAGAGATTTAGTGTATCTATTTTCTGAGGCGCAGAGGGCGCTGAGCGGTCAGAGGCTTCAGTGGGTGCACCATGGCAACACTGACCTCTAGTGGTTACACTAAGAAGTGCATGAAGGGAAAAAGCCTTATACACTCTAGGCTAAAGAAATGGAAACCCTGTGGGAACAGCTTGACACTAATAATTTAATGTAACACAATAACAAAATGTGTAGTGTAAAAACTATGTAATGTAATAACTAAACATCTTTAAAGTTTAGTTACCAGGTTGTCTAAATCAAACTATTAAAACATTAACCTAATATAAACCATTTCAACGGAGTTCAGTTATTACCATCATAGCTGTTTCCACAGGGTTTCCGGTTTAACATTCCCAATGATAGGAAACGTATTGCAGTGTAAGAAGTTTGGAACAAAATAGAGCGCTGAGGCATTGTTTTTGATTTTCCCATTCAGAGGGTCTATAATTTCTACAGTTTAACTGCATTGTTGGTCAAATACTTGTGTTAAAGGCAACATACAAAAGACATAGCCATGAAATTGCAGATTAAGTACAACATATTGCCTGCATGGTAGCAGGCATATGTCATAAACAGGTATGTGTCAGTGATGGGGAAAGAGAGTTTATTTTAAGTCAGGTGTGTGGAGTTGCAAATGCGGCACCTGTAACTGACCTGTACTATACCACATTCTACAATAACATCCTTGTTTCCCACAGTCCCTTGTTCAGCCCCATCAGAGTCGGCCATCACAGACATGCAGACCTACATGGACATGCTGGACCCTGACCTCTCAGGCACACCGCAGCAGAAGGAACGAGCGAGCGATAGCAAAGCAACAACCGAGCAGCCTCCGCCCCCGCCCCCGCCATCATTTCCTCCTCCCCCACCCCCTCCCACCAGCAGCCGGTCTCCCCCACCCACCAGCAGTCGGCTTCCGCCGCCCCCCACCTACCCGGCACCCCAGCCCCCAGAGGAGCCTTCTGCCGAGATGTACCTGAAGGTGAAAAGCAACCTCCGGCATGTGGACAGTGACAGCTCCAGGAAACAGGTGCGCTATGCAGTTCATCATTTGCTACCATCACGGTAGAGTAATATGCTCTATGTGCACCTGTTTAAAATAGTACCATATAATTTTATAGACCATTTTATGACAGTTGAATTATTAGTATCAAGCTGTTCCCACAGGGTTTTCATTTTCCTCACATACCACTAATGTGAAACATAGAGGAAGTATGTTGTGAACAAAACAGAATGTTGAGGGATTGTTTTTGATTCTCCCGTTGAAAGGGTCTATATTATGTCCCTTTGCTTTATGGATACCAGGTTTGAAATGCCTTTTGTGGGTTTTCACACATTTCTCATTAGAAGCTTTGAAGCTCTCCAAAACTGTTTTTTATGGTCTGAGAATACATACAGCCCTACCTCCACAAGTGTGTAATGCCCATGTATGATCAAGGAGGGGGCATGGTGTTATACAGTATATGGTTAATATTATTCACTGCCTTTTTCAAAAATAAGTCATACACTCTAGTATTTTATCTGACCACCCTTAGCTTTGATTACGACACATGTTTGCTGTGACATCATTTCGGTAAGCTTCTCCAGCACATCCCAAAGATTCTCAATGGGGTTATGGTCTGGACTCGGTAGAGGACAATCCATGGGTGAAAATGATATCTCATGTTCCCTGAACCACTCTCTGACAATTTCAGCCCTATGAGTCCTGGCATTGTGATCTTGGAATATGCCATCAGGGCATAAAAAAAGAAATCTATTGATGGAATAATCTGGTCATTCAGGTAGTCAGCAGACCTCATGCTGTGGGCACATAACACTGCTGGACCTTCTGCCTTACCAGACCAACCTGACCCCCCAGTATCCCCAGATCATAGCACTGCCTGCAGTAGGAATGAGGCATAATGGATGTGTCACTTATACAGTCATTGTTACATCCTCCCCTCTTTTTACCCTGTTCTGCCCTTCACTGGAACAGGGTAAATCTTTCTTGATTAGCCTCATTGATAAGTGGTTTTCTTAAGGCTAGCTTTTTACTTTCAATCCCTTGAGGTCCCTTTGCATTGTGTGTGAGGAAATGGTCTTACTTTCACTACTAAACATAGAAATGAGTAGCTACTCACTGCTTGCCTAACATTGGAGGTGCCATTGTTAAATGCTACATATTGTATATTACTCATCTGCTAAACTAACTTTAACATTAGCAGTGCTGAAAGTGCTAGCACCTCTGGAACCCTAGTCCTGTGCCCCATTCATACACCTGCTCAACTCTAGACTTTATTAGCACTGGCCGCTGACTGGGTCACAGTCATGGGTGGGTCCAGGGGCGATTTTAGCATCTGGTCTTTAGGGGTGCCCGGCCCCCAGTGCTTATCACACAACACTATTATTATATATAATATATTATTCATTTTGCCAGGGGGTGCCGAGCAGTTTCACAGGGGTGCCTTGGCACCCCTAAAAATAGTCTAGATTCGCCCCTGGGTGGGTCAGTATGCTGTGATTAACTCACTGACCTCTTACCTTTAGAGTAAGCCTGTGAACCTAGCGATTATGTGTGTGCTAGCACGCAACGAGCCTCTCGGTGACACAGTTGTATAGGGGGGTATATAGGGACTTTTATAGGCGGGCAGAGGGCATCTGAAACACATTAAGATGTTTTTTGTGTATTGGTGGAGTAAGTGTTTTCGTCTTCGGTTGAATTACAATATCATTCTTTGAAAAAAAAAGGAACTGTCTTGTCACCAGCAATTTAAAAGGTTGCACTCATGTCGGTTGTGGAGAAGGCCGAGAATCAGCAGATTACATAATGAATTGTGGATCCCGAATACCTTTTAAAAGAATAGTATATATCTAAAGACTCACAGTATTCAACTTCATATATTGCAGCAACAATTTATTGTGTATTGCAAAATTGAATACTTGTATCATAATTGTAAGCAAATTATAGTCATAGTGTATCATGGCCCTAATGTCATGATTTTATAGATTTGTATTTTCGTGTCCTATCATGTTATCATATCCTCTGTGGTAAGTCCATTCCAAATATTGATAAAATGATGAGTGTGAAAAACAAGCCAACTGTATTGTTTTGAAGACACTGAGATTAAAGAAACTTAGATGTAATTGTTTCTCTCAAGGTTGAGTACTCTCAAATTACAATTAGTTGTATCAAGTAATTGTCATAGAAGAGAGCAACTCAAAGGCGTTTGCTGCTTGGCTGACAGTCTAATTAAACGTAATTGATCTGGCATTAAGAAAAGCAGGTGTCCAGCTCCCTGCAATACCAGTGTAGGTGACCCAAAGCCTTTGTTGTCAGTGTGACAGACACGGCCAGGCTGAGACATGATAAACCGTAGCGTGTACACATAGCGTGCCTGATGCCTTTGAAAGCTGCAAATGAAGTGTTAACATTATTTACCCAACCCTACTTAGGATGACAGGCACACTTGGAGCCCTTCTGGTTCAGTATGATTAATCAAGTCATAGCCAGCCACTCTGAGCCCAGTGTTCTTATCTCTTGGGGCAGATATCTGAAGACAGATATTGAATAGTTGTGTGTGTGTGTGTGTGTATGTGTGTGTGTGTGTGTGTGTGTGTGGATGGAAGGATGCATCCCTGGTATATTGAAGAGGCCGCCTCTAAAAATGTTGGGCTGCATGTCAGAATACAATTTTGGGCCCACTTATTATTAATAACAAATAATGTCTTCAAATAGTATTATGTGTCTAACAGTATTATTGTCCTCAAATAATTAATGTTGGGCCTTTATAATAATCCCAACATTCATCCTAAAAAAAATTACATTTTGTAAATTTACATTTACAAAATTGAAATGAATACAATACCATAACCATCACAATTTTTCGCACCCCTATTATTAATAACAATAATGCTAATCGCATCCTCAAAGGGGCCCCTGTCTGTTTTGGGCCTTCAGAATCATCTTAACTATTGCCCCCTGGCTGCACCCCCGAGGGTGCTACTGTACATGCACTGACCAGGGCAGTGAGGGGAGAGTTTGGGGTCTAAGGGGGGTGGGGGTGGGGGTGGGGGGTCGTCACTTCACGGGAGTAATGAGAGAGTGAGAGACAGCGTGTCGAACAATAAGCTCAGCCCACGGCTTCATACACACACAATGTTGTTATTGTGCTCGTCCACATCCTTAATGAGGAGCCTCATTACGCCAGCGCCACATCTGATGGGCACAGTGTTCATTTCACTAATTAAGCTGTGCTGTGCTTCATCTGAAAGGCTCACTCCATCAGCAGAAATGTCACTGTGTTAATACAGTGATACAGATTCAGCTGTTTTGTAAAGCTAGCATTTACAGCAGTTAGCACTACTGTAGGTTATAGTTGTTGTTGTTGTTGGTTGACCTAAGCCAGTAGATACTGGTGCACAGATACAGTGTATGTGTAATTAACCGTGACAGGTGATCGTGTTGTCATGTGGCAGAACAGTGTTTTTCTTGTCGGATTGAGAATAGTTCATTTGTTTCAGACATGTTGATTTAGCTCATACTGTAGGTGGCTAATCCTCCTTTAAGTCTAATGCAAGCAGAGTCTGTCTTTGTGTGTTGCAAGTCTGAATTAGACTCTTAAAAGACCCTGAACCTTTTGTATTGCATTTATTTTATGACGTCAGTTTTAACGTGCAACAGAGCATTAGTCTTTTTTTCTTCATTAATTTCCCCAAATTTTCTTACTTCTCTGTGAGATGCATATTTTCATTTAATAAATCAGTACAACAACTAATCTAAATCATCAGTCTCACTGCTACGGCGTACAGGGACACCATAGTACAGTTCTGTCACCCACCCACAAAAACGGGAGAGGAAAAAAAAAGTGTGTCAAAGCTCACACTCTCGCTGATGGCAAAGAAAGGGATGAGAGAGACAGACAGAAAGAAGAAGACTGCAAGAGATAGCCAGAGAGGGAGCAGTGAGAGTGTCAGAGTAGGACCAGGTGGAAGGGTTTTTTTTTAATGATCCTTCTCACTAACTCAGTCTCAGGTGTGTGTGCTTGTGTGTGTGTGTGTTCATTCATTTGTTTTTGTGTGTCTGTGTGTCCGCATTCACATCCTTGTGTGTATGTGTGTGTGGGGGGGGCGGGGGTGGGGGTGGGGGGTTGTTGCGTGTGTGTGTGTGTGTATGTGTGTGTGCGTGTGGTTGGGGTTGTGTGTGTGTGTGTGTTATTGCATGTGTGCGTAGATGTGTGTGTGTGTGTGTGTGTGTGTGTGTGTGTGTGTGTGTGTGTGCGTAGATGTGTGTGTGTGTGTGTGTGTGTGTGTGTGTGTGTGAGTGATGGGATGATTGGCCCCTCATTAACAGTGAAAGTACTGGCTCGTCCCCAGGGGCACCCACAGACCTTCTGTAATTGTGTTGAACCAGGAGGGAGTTAGTGGGTGGGGGGAGAGGAGAGGAGAAGAGAAGAGAAAAGAGGAGAGGAGAGGAGAGGAGAGGAGAGGAGAGGAGAGGAGAGGAGAGGAGAGGAGAAAGCACCTGAACAAAGATCCACCATACCCGGGGAAAACAATCTGTCCGGCCGCCATAGAAACACTAGCGCCAAGGTAACCACACACCCAGGACAAGCACGCTGATCCGTGGCTCCACTCTGACTTTGTATCAGTTTAGGCCCATAATCAGTGTGTAAACGGCCGCTGTCACTTTAGTTTGACAGCGAAGCTATTAGCCACGAGGGACCCAAAACAAAAACACACACCGAAATGACAACTGCTCTCTAGGTCTTTCAACCTACATATTCATGTTACAGGTTGGAGGCTGCATGGACAGTGATCTCCACTGTATACAATACTACACCAGCGACCTGGACACACAATGCATTTTGCATGTTTACTCAGGCAATTGAACCCCCCACCGCCCCTTTAACTTCTATCAGTTCATCATATCACGCATTTACCACAGGCTATCATCCTTCATCTCCACATAGCTTTATCGTTATCCACACACCCAATGAAATGTTAGCTCACGTTGCTCACAAGCATAACCCCCCCCCCCCCCTCACCACCAGCACACCTCTACCCAGGCTCACCCTCATCACTGCTAGGAGTAATCACAATCCCCCCCCACCCCCCTCCCTCGGTGGGATAAAGTAATCTGCGAGCCGCTGCCACCCGATCTCTGGCAGCCGCAGTTGCCAGTGCCCGCCTCTCGCTGCGATTCCGCTTTGCATAAGAGGGCCCTCCGTGGCTCCCTGTGCTCTAATTGGCCGGGGCCTGGCTGGTGATGTCACTGTGGCGGAGGGGCCAGTAGGTGTTTCTTTTATTGATGAGGGCTGCTGGGTAAAGGGAGAGGCCAGGTAGAGTGACACATGCCGAGAGGCACGGGGATCTGGTGACAGCCGGTCTTGGTCGTGTGCAGTAGGATCTGTCCGCGCTCCGCTGGGTTCCGTGTGGTGGTGAGCTGAGGTGAACCAGGCTGAGAGCTACTGTGCCTTAAGGCTTCATCGGCTGCTGCTGCTGCTGCTTTAGCTGGTTCTTGGAACAGGAGGAGATATTGCTGTCTGTGGCCCCATCATCCAAAAGGGTAAGAGGGGATGCCTGACTGAGTGCCACCTGTGGATGAGATTTTTTTTTTAATGGAAAACTATGCAGAAGGGGACAAAAATGATTTCTTGATGATCATGATAACTTGTTGCTCTGTGATGCCAATTGTGGAGTTTTGCTGGTGATTGCTGTCAGAATTTGGGCTCCAGTGTTCTTGTGAAGTGTTTCTGTGAAGTGCTGGTACAACTTGTTCTTTCTGTCCTACAATCAAGGATTGATGTGATGGGCTTCCTCTTTTTAAATTCAGTCAGTAGTTTTACCTGTTTGTTGTACAGCCTTAACATGCTTTATAACATTTTCCCAGTAAAATACATCTCGCTCTGGTAACAGTTATAATAGTTTACAAAGTCTGATTGGTCCAAAGTGTGCCTGAAGATTAGCAATGACGTGATAATGACGGGATTAAGTTGAGGGTGATACATGGTAAGCGGCACTGGTGCTGTTGCAGAGGCCTTGGGGCAGTGAAGAAGCCAGTGTTCGGCCAGCTGTCATGCGTAGAGGTCAGATAAGGAGGGCATTTGGACGCTCGTTTCCCTGGAGAATGGCAATCAAAACGCCTGCTCCACCCCTTCTCGTGTTACATGTCCATTGGGAAAGCGGTCTTTTGATGGGAACAATGAAATCAACAGAGGCTCCATGGGAGGACAATAGGCCCCTGGGGGCCCCTCACATCACAGGAGGCTATTAATCGCTGGTAGCTGTTGCTATTGTTATCGCATTTGGGAGCATGAACAATATATATTTCACCCTTGTACCGAAAATTGAAACCAGTTCTGATATGTTTTAAGACACCGTTCCAAAATTCAATCCCACCGATAAAAATCAGGGCCCTTGGTACGGTTCCAGCATATCATATCTTGACTGACATGAAATAAATAGCTTTCATTACTTTGAAAGGATCCTGGACCTGATGGATGTGAATGTCACTTTTTGTCTTAGTTGAAGAATAGTGAATAGTAAATAGTACTGGTGCCAGTATGCTCATGTTGTGTAACACATTTAAGTGTATACACCTAGAACAAACTACACAGCCATTCATCAAACAGACATTTCTCTTACTCTTAAAACTGTGGGGGAAGAAATTGAGATAGGATTTCAGAAGGTTGTCGTTGCATGCAAATGATTTTGCATTAGTGAAAACAGCAGGAAAAACAGCTTTGGGGGCCTTTTGGACTAGACAAGGTTATGGGTGAATGAGGAGGAAGTAGAATGAAGGGTAGCCCTTTATAATAGCCACTTACTAATAAGCGTTTATATTGCATTTGTTAACTCTTAACTGTATGGCTTAACACTTTGTTTATCATTTCATAACTATTGGTTTTACACAATTTCTCATTAGTAAATCATGTATAAACATATCTACAAATATTAAAGCAGACAGAGAAGATGAGTAGACAGACAGAAAGGTAGCAGGTTGTGAGATACATAGCAGATAGCAAAGACAAGCAGTCAGACATACAGACAGATAGCCGGTTAGTTATTATAAAGTGCTACCAGACATAGTTTGATTCACCAATGGGTGATCTTCACTCAGTTTTATTTTTGTAGACTTTAGCATAAATCACCACAGGTGGGATAGTCATAGTCATAGTCAGTTTATGTATATGTAACACAGTTTAAAACAACTTGTGACCGACCAAAAAGCTTCAGAATGGAAAACAATGTGAAAAGTAATAAAAAAGGTGGCACTTGTTGATTTTCAGGCACATTTTTAACAAAGAAAGTTACAGCCAACATATCTATCTGTTAGATATCTATCTATGCGTTATGACTGAGCTTTATGCTCTACAGTGCCTGGTTTGCTGCCACATCTCTGCTAGCTCCCCCAGCACTACCTACTCACACATTCTCACTTTCCCCGTGGCCTCGCAGGGCAGGGTCACACCTGAGGACTGACCTGGGGTCAGCACCCTCCAGGGTCTCACACCGGCAGGTGGTGGTTGGAACTGAGAAGGAGTGCAGGGTTCTATAAGATTAAAAACACACACATAGACACAGACACAGACACAGACACAGACACACACACACACACACACGGTCAAACACCGAGGTATGCAAATATAGTAACACAGCACTCTGCCAGGCATTAACAGGCAGGGCACACACAGAGCAAACATACACACTTTCAAATAGAGCATTTACCGCCCACACAAGTGAGGTTACCTCGCCCCCCTCTCCCCCCCGCTACTGCATGTGATTTGGGGCTTTGGCTGTGGTGAACAGTGAAGTTTAGCCCCAGTGAAAAAGTCTTTTTGTTTCCTCTTGGCTTTGGGAAAATCTTCACTCGGTCACATGGGTGCAGTCATGGAAATCTCCATAAGTCGGCTGAGGCCGGACTTACACAGTGCAGTGGGCTGGCGCTTTGCATAAACTTATCACTACACATGACACAGTTATGACCATAAACATGCATCTCTCTCACCTCTGTCTGATCATCATACAGTTTGTTGCAGCATGAGGATGCAGTGGCCTGGAACTGATAAGGAGAAACTAAACAACAAAAGCTAATGATGTATGATTGTAAAAAAAAAAGAAATATGTAAAAGGTGACATGTTCTGCAATGATTTTCTGGGGAGCATAAAACTTTACGGAATGTGTTAATCCCCTTCAGATTCGAACGTCTGAGGTTGGATCAAGATTTGTTTCTAATAAATAATCCCACAGAGACTCTTCTAATGCCAAGCTAATGCAGCGTATCAGGATGGGGAGGGGGTGGCCAAACAACCCTAGCCAGGCTAGCAGCCACTGGATCACCTCCCCTCAATATTGCATTGTGCAGTACCCTGTCAGGTTCCTTTACTAAGGCTCCATCTTGTCTTAACACGATTTTTGTGTTACCAGTTAACAGGGGGCGTTATGTCACTCGGTGGAATGACTGCGAGCAAGGAGTTTGAACTTAAGTGTTAGGTTTGAGTGTGTTGTATGTATGCCATTTGCAATTGGGTGAAGATCGAGCCAATTGGGCCCGATCGTTTTAAAGTCCACAGAGAGTAGCAGCCCACCAGGAATCAAGCATGTACCTATGTGGTGCAACCAAAGTCTTTGCACGAAGTAAATTGAAATGAAAATGTCTGGTCCACCAGGCTAATAACAACCCCTCTTGTCCGACTAAAGCTTTTATCCTCTCACCATTCTTCCCTCACCTTTCTCCCTGCAGTCGCTAGACAACCCTGACCGTCTGAGGAGGGTCGACTCCAACAGGAAGTCCAGGAGCTTCAACAAGCAGCCCAGCACTGGGGACTACTACAAGACCTTGGGCAGCGACTCAGCAGAACCAGCAGCAACCACGAGCATGGCCCCTAACGAGGAGGTACGGCATGAGTCAGCCACAGCGATGGGAAATGAAAAAGACACACACACACAAATGCACGAACACACATTTACACACACACACCCACACACCCACACACATATACACACGCACATGCACACACCCATATGGAAATCAAACAGCGCTTATTCAAGTCAGAGTGTTTTCATGTCTGATGTAATGCTGCAGAGGAAATCTGATACCAAACTATCTACATGCAACCTGGTCAGCTGTGGGAAGCTGCTGATGCAGCTACAGCAGGAAAAAAACATTTCACAAAACATACAAGCTCGCTGTTATAGTTTGGTCACATATTCACACACATATACACAAACACACACACACACACACACACACACACACACACACACACACACACACACACACAAACACACACACACACACAAACAAACACACACACACACACACACACACACACACACACACACACACACACACACATACACAGCACATCAGTGGTAGAGAGGCAGACCTGTAAACTCCTAGCAGTATTGGGATGCACAACTTCCATTAAATCCTCTCACTTCTTTCACTCTGTTGGTTTAATGACAATATTTAATTCCAGAGAAGCTGTCCCTCATCCCTGAGCAAAAATAAAAAAAGAAAGAAGGAAATAATTGATCCCTGATGTGTAGGTTGGTTGTAGCATTTAACTTCCTTCGATCTTTACACACGTCACCAAACGTACGCTTTTCAGGTTATTATGCAAGTAGGGCACAGTAAAGCCATGGGCCTTTGTTTGTGTGGTTGCGCCTGACAACGCCCTCATTTCCATCAGGATATCTCCCACACCCCGCTGTGTAAACTTTGCGTTTCACTCTCTCGGCCACTCTTAAAGCACACACTGCACAGACGTGGGCTGACCTGGATGACCAACAGTCTCTGTGCAGTCAACACCACACGCCATCAAAGACTTGGCTTGTTGTGTTTTTCCAAATAGCGTGGAGTGAATTGGTCACAACATCTGTGGGTGGACAACATGGGAAATGTCACACTGAAGTGGTGGCCCATGCACTGATTTCACACACAGATGCACACCAAAAAAAAAAAACAACAACCTACGCATTTCTCTCTTCTGGATTTGCATTTGTGCTGACACGCAGACTGACTTCTGCAAGGTCAAGGTTAAGCCAGTGCTACCATGTTAAGACCAATATATAGTCTGATCAACAAGTGTTGCCTAGTGTAAAAAAAATCGAACACATCTTTAAACCCATCCGGACAGGACACATGTTGCGAGTTCCTAGTCAGTTAAAGAAGGCAACAACGTCTGCACCATTTAAAATTTTGTAATACACATGATAAGTTCGGCGACACTATAGCAGACAGAAATCTTGTTACACTTGTCACTTGGACTATAAATTGGCCTTCAGGCTGAGTGTGGGAAGAACACTCCGTCCCGTCCCTGCCGGTCTCTGTGGGTGCTTTCGCTGCCTCGGCCCTAAATAGCGTGCACGCGTCAGGGCTGCCCCCTGGGGAGGGGGGTGGGGGAGGGTGGAAGTGTCGGAGGAGGAGGAGCTGGGCGTTGTCCGGTGCCCCACCACAGGGCCGGTGTAATCTCCGCTGAGCCCAATTAGGCTCCCAGTGGGGTGTGCTCTGCATCCCCACACAGGCAGATGGCCGCGAGAGCCTCAGCAAGGCTAATAACAACTCCCAAGAGCCCCGCTGGGGAGCGGGGTGGGGAGGGAGGGAGGGGGGAACGAGGGCCCACGCCCAACCAGCTGAGGTGGGGTAACGGCACGTGCCGGCGAGGGGGTGGGGGTGCGGAGGTCATGGCCCATTAGATTAGTGTCAGCTGTGATAGGGCTACAGATGGGAATAATAGACTGGAGGTGACAGTTGAGGAGAAGATTCCGGAAGGAGTGGCAGATGTCCCACTCGTGCCAGTGAAACATACCCCCCAAACATACCCCCCTCCCCTGTATTATATTCAATTATCCAGTAATCCCTCGAGAGACAGTTTAACATTGTCCTGAGTCAATATGTGCTTTTGGGGGGAGAGTTGAGGTCAGTGTCAAGAGCTTATTAGAGGGGTGGAGAGAACCATGGGTGGGGTGGGTGTGGACTGGAGCGGAGTGGAGTGAGGGGGACGGTTCTATTCAAAGTGGGCATCTGTGTGACAGACGATGACTTGTGTCTGGAGAGAGTGCTGGAATTTGAAAGGCAAAGATGGGGAGTTTTTATTCGCCCACATTAGTGGACTAGTTCTTTAGCAAACAGTCAACTCTTTGTATGTTTACAGACAGATATTATACAATTTGCAATATAGAGGGATGCCGAATACTGTAAAAATATGTACAACAGTGTTTTATCAATTAATTTAATTAATTAGTTAATTGTAATCAAATTAATGGGGTTAATTGTATGTTAATGTTAATGATGTTGTGATTTAGGGTTCCATGCTGTTGGAGGAGCCAGCAGAGAACTCTCCGAGCCCGGAGAACGGTACCACGGAGGAACTCCCCCTGCCTCCCCCTCCTCCCCCTCTGCCCCCCAGCAACCCCACTCCCCCACCCCCACCCCCTCCACCCCTGCCCTCAGAGATGCCCACTCCATCCCAGCCCTCGGCCACACCCCCAGCCCCGGGAGCCGTCTCCACCCAGCGCCGCTCATCGTCCTCCTCTGGAAGTGAGTGCTGGGAAACATATTTTTTAATTCTTATTTTTGGTCATACAAGCATTCTGGGTGATCTTTCCTTTCATCTTGTTATCTTTCCTTTATTCTTTTTTTTTACTTTTAATCTTACCTTTTTCTGGTATCTTTTATTAGTTTCCCATATATAGAGACACGTTGGAAAATTTCAGCACTTCAGGCTGCCTTTTTCAACAGAGGTTGACATGTTTTGACGTGAAAGACACTTTCCCTTTTGTGTGTGTGTGTGGGTGTTTGTATGTGTGTGTGTGTTAGAGCGCATGTGTATTTGCATTTTATCAGGTCAGAAACATCTTCCATCTCTCACTTTTGTGTCTTTCCCAAAAATTTGTAGCTGGAGTTGCGCACTATATAAAAGTCCATTAATTTGTGCAGTGACCTTCTTCAGGTGTTCCACAGCATCCAATGTCAATTGCAAAACCCTATAAAAACAGATTTTTATACAAAAATAAATATGTTCAAGCAATGTTATATAAATATATATACTTACCTAATTATAAAAAAAATCATTATGGGCTTATTTACAAAATACAAAAACATAAGGTAAAAACTGAACATGACCTGGGATGTCTACACAAGCATGTCGTAAGGTGTCAAAGCTCTAAAGTGCTTAGTGCTAGCATGCAGCTGGGACACACACACAGAAACAGCTGAGCGAGCAGCGAGCGAGTGTTGGCTTAAAGTGTGTCAGAAGCCCGCGAGGGTGCGCGCTGACGGCGTGAATCTTTGACGTGAACCGGCCAACGCCAGCCAAGCAGGATGGGCGAACATGAGCTGAGTCTGGCTGCCCTCGTCCAAAATTTATACCCCGGGGGGCTACCGTTACCTCCTGTGCAGGTTTAGGGTTCGTCCTGCCATTTGCCTAATTAGGCCACTTCCTCGAAAACCAAACTGGAAACATGCATATGGAATAGAGTTTTATTAGTATGCTAGCTGATGTTTTGTGTGTGTGTGCTCAGGCAAATAAGCCAGCACATTATCAGAAAGCAAGCAGGTTTGCTGCTGTTCAGGCTCAGTGCTCTGTTGGATCTCTGCTGGACATGATACTGATGCCCCAATATGTGAACTGTTGCATAAGCTAACTACACAGCAGTGGTGGTGCTACTGAATAATTTATTTTTAATGGTATAACATGATTTTGCATGTATTTTTACATGAGCAAAAAAAACGTAAAAAGAAATATGTTCACTGGATTGTGAGTTTCACTGGACTGTGTGTTTGTGTGTGTGGGTGTGTGTGTGTGTGTGTGTGTGTGTGCGCGTGTGCACGTGTGCGCGTGTGCACGTGTGCGCGTGTATGTTTGGGTGTGTGCGTGTGTGTGTGTGTGTGTGTGTGTTAGTGCTTGCTTGACTTCCTTGACTTTTGTAAGACTGCTCTGTAAAACAACTTAATGACCACATCATTTGCAGCCTTCGACTCCCGAGTGCTGTTTGTTCTGCAGCTCAGTATGAACAGTATCTCCCTCACTGTGCTTTATCCAAACCTATGATGTTTATCTTGTCCTGCATGAGGATTGTTTGCATGGGGGATGTGGTATCATTCACTAACTAGCATGCTATTCTATTCTGCTCTTTTTGTTCTTTTGTTCTTTATTCCTCTCTGTCCTTCCTTTCATGTTCTCTGTGGAACAACCTTTTTTCCTCCTTTCATCCTCCTGTCACCCTCTCCACGCTCTCTTCCTGTGTGTGTGCGTGTGTGTGTGCGTGTGTGTGTGTGTGTGTGTGTGTGTGTGTGTGTGTGTGTGAGTGTGTTTGTGTGGGTGTTTTTCTGTGCCCATTCGGAACACCTGTCTATCTGTTTACATTGCACCTCTTCACTTCCTCCTCTTCTGTTTGTACTCCTTTTTCATCTATCTATCTATCTATCTATCTATCTATCTATCTATCTATCTATCTATCTATGGATTTTCTTCCTCCCCTCCCCCATTTCTGTACTGTTCTATATTTCACATCTCTGTTCCCTCTTTTTATCCCTTTTTTATTATCTTTACCATCTCTCCTCTCTTTTCCTCTCGTCATGCTGTGTGCACCTCCTCTCTCACTCTTCTTACCTTCCTGCGTTTCTCTCCTCTACTCCTCCCCTCTTTGTCATATCTCCTGTTTGATCTCCCTCTTTCACCTCATTTCACTTCTCCCATTACCTCCTCTCCTCTTCCTTTCTCCTGTTTTCATCCCCTGTTCTTCACCTCTCTCCTGTTCTCTCTCTCCTTCCCCCTTATCTTCACCTCACCTCTCTTTTTTCACCTCTCCTCTCTTCCTCCCCTCTCTCCTTCGCCTCTCTCTTCTTGTTTTTATGTGTGTCCTTGTCCTCCGCCTGTCCTGAAGGAGGGGAAGTGTCCTCTGCTCACCTGTCTCCCCCCACTGCACCTGCTCCGGACTCCCTGAGGCAGATGAAGTGTAAGTATCCACACACTCCCCCTTTCACCACCCCCCCCTGCTGGGTGCTTGGGGATGGGGAGGCTCCCCCCACTTACCCTGTAGTGCCCAGAAACCCATGTGTACTTCATGTAACAGCCTTCTTGAGAATAAGTAGAAGAAAATTTTAAGCAAAATCAAGATGGCTTTTCAAAGGAAATGGAGCAGATTTCACACAACCGATCATTTCCTTCTTCTTAGGGAAACTATGTGTATGTGGTCAGTGCTCTTTGTTTATTATGCTCAAGAAAAAAAAAAATGAAGGTGGAGTTTAGAAGGACCTAGGTAGAAACCAGCCTTGATCAATAGAACAATACCACCACGCCCATGTGTTAAAAGCAGCCTCAGACAAACACAGGTACAGGCACAGGCACAGCTAGATCAAGGAACCATGCCACAGATACAATCATCCTCTCTCTGCTCCGATTCACCCGTTACGGCCTCCGCGGTCGAGCCCAGGCTGGGCATGGAGGTGTGCCAGGAGCTGAAGCCTGACGGTAGGGCAGTGCAGAAATGGAGAATGTAGATGATTACTGGATTGCTGCATCATAAATGTTGATGTTATTAAATCATGGTTGACAATGATGATGATGAGGAAGAGGAGGAGGAGGATGAGGAGGATGCTAATTGTGATGAAGATGGAGAATATGGAAATTGAAATGAAAACGTGGAAATGAAAATGTGGAAATGAGAAAGAGGGCAAAGTTGAAGATGATAGTGACGATTAATCACTACATGTGGGTAGAACAATGAACAAAATCGACATCAAACTTGTTTAATTAATTCCTACACTCGATCCAGTAGAGTAGTTTTCTTCTCATGACCGCTTCAGGCTTGGCAAAAGCTTATAAAGACCTTGTGTGCCCCAGCATGGCAACATTAGTGATGGTTTGTGTGTTGTGTGGGGGTGTGTTCAGGCACATAGCTTACAGCTTGTTTGCTTTTGTGTGTGTGTGTGTGTGTGTGTGTGTGTGTGTGTGTGTGTCTGTGTGTGTGTGTGTGTGTGTGTGTGTGTGTGTGTGTGTGCGTGCGTGCGTGTGGGTGCATTTGTTTATGAGTGTGTGCTCATGCGTGTGTGTGTGTGTGTTTGTGTGTGTGAGTGTCCATGTAGGTATGTGTGTGTGAGAGTGAGTATATATCTTATCTTATTAGTATATATCCTCTTTGTGTACGTATGTGTGTGTGATTATGTATGTGCGCTTGCGTGTGTGTGTGTGTGTGTGTGTCTGTGTGTGCATGTCTGTGTGTGTGTGTGTCTTTATGTGTGTAAACTCTCTCTTAATCCCAGGGCAAACAATGACACTGTCCTGTGTGTGTGTGTGTTAGAGAGAGAGAGTGAACTGAGAGGGGGTGAAAGCCTGGACTTAAGTCCATTCCCAATTTGGCAACCGTTCTCTGTCACTGTCAATTAGTGCTGATTCCTTTAGACTTCCCCCTGACTGCACTGGGCCCTTAAGAGTTACACTCATTTGTTTCTACACAGCCCAATAGATGCGGGTGACTGGGTGACAGAGGGGAACGATGGGGGGGGGGCGGGGGGTGAACGCAGAGGCGTGAGGGAAAGAGAGGGAGAGTGAAAGAGAGGGTAAGCAGCGAAGCAGTCTGTGTGGTGCCGCTAAGAAGATTTCTCCCTCAGGTATGAAGGCAGGAATGACACATAGATTGATAGAGCGTTAAAGTGTGCAAGAGCTTTTTTTTTTTGAAAGAACGAAAAAAACAGGAGTTTTCCAGTCGCAGCAACAGGTGATGTATCTATGTCTGTTTATAACTTCAAGTTATACATATGTAATGGACAGAGTTAATCAAGGGCTGTGAAAGGATGCAGAGAGATAGAGTGATTTGGACTTCTTGATTTGGTTTTATTGAGATAGCATTGTTTCACATGTGGGTGTGTGATCTATTTTACCGTTAATGTGAACATTGTATTTGGTCCATGTGGTGTACTTGTTTGTAATTATTTATGGTTAGAAATTTAACGGAACAGAAGTAACTTTTGACATGGGCTTGTATTCAGCTTTTCATGATGAGGGAGTGTTATAAATGATTTATTATATATGTGTTGAGCTTTGTAAATATTATATCTGAGGGAAAGTGATTCGTATGTGTGTCAGAAAGTTAGCCGTGTCCTGTTTTCCATTGTATGCTGACCTGCATAAAACAAGAGCCTTTTGTTTTGAGAATTATAAATAAGCACAGAATAAACCCGTTTCCAGTGCACTGCTGTACTTAAGCAGATTATGATTTGCAAGTGTACAGCATATTGTAGCTCATTCTGGAAAAAAAAAAGCCAATGCGATTTACTTTTCAAATGGATAATTATCATCAGACAGCGAAAAAAACTGAACTGAAATATAATAAATTACGTTTTTTTAGTGAGCTTGCTGTGCATGTATGTCAGATAAGAACATATTGGGGCATACAGTGTGGACCTCACCCCAAGGTTAACTTTGAAAGGGATTATACATTCTCCTGGTGCCCTCCTGCCCCGGTAACAGATACTAGTCATTAGCTGTGTCATGTGTCTGCATATGTGTATGTGCACCATTGTGGCGTTTGTTTGGTGTGCTGTCCCTGTCCCCCCATCACCCTGGGCCGGACGGATGAAATATTTAACCACGCGGCGCTTCTTTCTGTCTGCTGTTGTCATTCAGCAGGTCGGGGCACTTTCTTTCTCTTTCTGTCCCTCTATCTCTCTCTTTCTGTCTCTCTCTCTCTCTCGCTCGCTCCCTCGCTTGCTTGCTCGTTCACTTGTGCTTCTGTAGGGCTCACTTTCCCTTTGCGTCTTTTGTCTCAGGTTCGAAATCCTTCAACATGATGTCCCCCACCGGTGACAATTCAGAGCTGCTGGCTGAAATTAAAGCGGGGAAGAGCCTAAAGCCAACGCCACAGAGCAAAGGATATACCACCGTCTTCTCCAACAACAGCGCGCCTGGCAGTGTAAGTCCAGCTACACACACACACACAGACACACAGACACACACACACACACACATACACACACACACACACACAGACACATACACGTGCATGCATGCATGGGCGCACACACACACACACACACACACACACACACACACACACACACACACACACACACACACACACACACACACACACACATTCTGTGCTCCAGAAAATTGATGAGTTGATGGTGACTGACGGTATATACTGTGGGTAGACAGAGCAATGAGGCAATGAGTGCATGAACATTCTGCTGAATAGCTGAATAAACAAATGGTGAATAGAGTGCATGGATGACTGGGCATACAGAGGAAAGCGATGTATAATATGGGCCAGTGAATAGATTGGTGTTTAGGTCTATGTAAATAGGCTGCCTACAGTGGCCGCCAACAGTGACCGCACAGTGTGTTCTGAGCAAGCAGAATGACACTAGCTGGGTTGGGCAGGGTGACCTCATCTGCTGGCTGCTGTTTGTTCATCTTGACAACCAGGTTTACTTCCTTAGATACTGACATAAGAGGTGTGCATGAAGTCATCGATACGTCCTGTAGTACTATAGTGCTCCACGAGAGCCCAGTTACAGCCAGACTGCCAAGAGCACCAGATGATGCGGAAACCCCCAAGTCACCTCATGATTAAGCCCAGGATCTCCTTCCGTAGTTTTACATGATGGTATCAGTAATATATTTTTGTCACCCTTTCTTCTACAATGCTGATGGGACTGAGCTGCAACATTACTCTTCAAACTGTAAACCTTTGTTAGAGTTGTGTGTAGTTTTGGTTTGTAAAAATGAATTAGTTCTCAGTTCCTTCAGGCAGCATTAGCGCATTAACCCAGTGACCCGTAAGCACTTTCTTATGTTCGCACCACAAAAGAGTCGCGTCGCGTGATTAATTTTATATCAGTGCCCCAGCTGACAGTTTCTCATTCATTGTCATTGGTTAGTGTTTCATTGTTACTGCCCCTGGTACTTCAAAGGCAACATTTTTTCAAGGCGGTTCATCTTCAATTTCAATTGACAGGGGAGGCGGTATGTTATCCAGAGACGATTGTCTGAGCGGGTAACTTTCCATTTTGTTACAAAAATGTTACTCATCATTCCAATCAAACTTAAATTCATACAGTTAAATTACTAATCAGGTTCATGATGGTACTAACACTGTTCATTTTCATATTCGCACTTCATGTCTCAGATGTCAATGTATATTGTATATTTAAATCATTTTTACTAACCACAACCAATGGGATTCTGCTGATTCTTATGGATTTATGTAACCACACTAATATATGATTAAGTTAATATGTTTAAGTATAGTTAAGTTCTTTTTACTGGTATAAACTGCTCTGTTGGATGGCTTTTTATCTTGGCTTTTCTCACTACTGCTCACATCTTATTAATATGGCATCTCTGCTTAGCTTTATATCAGGCCTTCGCTGCATGGATGGCCACTTACATAGACACACCACTTGACACATTCTTCCTGTCCACCACAGCCTGAGAGCCCGGCATCGCCGCCTCCGACGCGCGCCGCGCAGTCAACGAAGCCTTCAACCCCATCCCCACCCCCCTCCAGCTGCCCTACTCCCACCCCCAGTCCCAGTCCTTCCTCCGCCAGCTCCACGCCCAAGGGCATGACGACCTCATCGAGCTCCGACCAGCTGCCCCCGGCGGTGAACGGCACGGCGGGCTCGGGTCAGCCGCGCAAGACCAGCCTGGTGGATGTGGAGGCGCTGGTGCCAACCCACGACGAGCAGGGCCGCGCCATCCCCGAGTGGAAGAGACAGGTGATGGTGCGCAAGCTGCAGGTGAAGATGCAGGAAGAGGAGGAGCACAAACGCAAGGTAAGCTGCTCAGAGTAAGGCATTTCCCCCCTGAGTGCTGGCGGTGCTTGGCCCTGACTGAGATGAGCTGCATGGCCCCAAAGACTGCTTTAAACAAGTTACCAAAAATGAGATTTAATTGGGTTTCAAGTAATAAAAAATGAGGGTGGGGATTTTTGCAGATTTATTAGAGGTCATCTACCTCTAATAAAATCAGACAATTTAAAAGACTCAGTTGTGGCCAGGCAAACAGATCTAAACACACACTCTCAGAAAAGAAAGTAGAGAATTGTACTTTTACTTGTCACACCGGCAGTACCCTAAAAGGCACATAAATATACCTTTTAACCACTGTTTTACAGCTAGTTTATACCTTCTCCAGAGTTGAGTAGGTACACCTCAGTACCTTAACGTCCAAATATTAGTTACGGATTGTACCATTTGTACCCCTACCGCCACATTATTTCTGTACAAGCTACCTGTAAAACAGTGGTTAAAAGGTACAACTATGTGCCTGTGAGGGTACTGCTAGTGTGACAAGTAAACGTGTAATTCTGTAACTTCTTTTCTGAGAGTGCAGCTACATTACACATTTGCAAATGTGTAGGAAATTACAGATATCCTCCCAGGTCAAGTTTCATTCCAAACTATAATATATGTAAAGCATAACAAAACTGCTGCCTGAGGGAGGATAACTGACTGACCCTGTTGAAGTTATATGTGTGTTTGTATGTGGTTGTGTGTGGGTGTGTGTGTTTACGTGTGTGAAGCTGTGAGTGATTCTTTTTGCATGTATAATTTTGACCCCTTTCCATTTCGTAGTCCTTTCTTAGTTAAATTTTCATTGACTCTCATTGACTTAATGAGCTGTCAAGGCTTCGATGTTGAAAATGGCACTGTTTAGCAAAGTTTACACTTGTTCTCGCTCTCGCCTGGCTTACCACAGGTGTCATGTCTGTTGATGTAAAGGATATTGTGTGCTCTTGTTGAAGTTGAAGTCTGGGCCTGGATATCGTTTGACCAGAGGGTCAGAGCCCCTTTCCCCACAGGAGAAAGGACAGCAGGCTCAGATTGCCTTGCACTGTACTGTACCCTTCATTTCCTTTGGCTGTTGTTTGTTTGTCATATTCGTTTCTTCATAGCAAGTAGCATTGGGACAGCCTGTGCCTGTGTTCTCTCAGCATGACTGTTTTTGCTATAATGTACTCTGACCTAATTGGCCGACATAGATGCATTGTTCCGCAGCTAATGTATTTTTAATTGAGTCATAATTACCTCATGGCAGTTCCTGGGAACACTTGTTGATAAGTAAAGAGTTTGCTTACTCTGATTGGACAGGTTAGTTTGTTGTGCCACTCATTCGAACACTCTACAGAGAGAAGCTGATATGGAATTTTGTTTCAGAGCTGGTCAGCAGAAGCTGCTCTCTTGTGATCTTGTGATTTTTAGGCATGTTGCCATTGTTCTGTGTTCCCATTTGCATGTTTTCTGCATCTTCTACTCTGATCTCATATGGCTTGATTTGGTTGAGTGGTTTTGCCAGGATTTGGAGAGTGTGTTGACATTAACACTTTGAGACATCACTGCCCATCCCAGCACTGGCCATATTGCCTTCATACATAAACTTTAAAAAAAAAATCAGTTCCTTGATTTGTCACGAGAACAATCACACATGTGTCATGTGGCCAAGGTGAGGGGATGTGGCACTGGAGCTCTGAGTTTATTACATGGTTATTCAGTGGTGTGATGGGAGGGCCCTAGTCACATGGCCATGTGTGCGATGTCTGTAGATCACAGGCTGCCATATTGGCCCATGCACCCCCCACCAACCTTACCCCCCCCAAAACAAAAGCCTTCATTTGCTCACTGCAGGGTTAAAACTACTCACCCTAAACAAATAACCAGCTTTTACAACTCTCACCACTTCAGTTCAAAAAGTCAAAACGGCTTGAAAAATAAAAGCAGCACCAAAAAAATGATGAAATCAACCAACCTATCTGTACTGTAGTGGTGACCAATACACTCAAACCCTTCTGTCTTGAAAGGCACACCCACCATATTTGCACACGAGGGCAATAAGTATTCAAATTTATTCTCAGCTGTTGCTCCTCAGGTCACTTCAGTGAACTTGGCCCCTAGCAGGCCAGTGCCATTGCACCACTAAATCCATGTTAGCATGCTTGGGGTGAAGACGAGTTGCCCGTGCACCATTGAGCCTGGACCCAGCAACCTCAAGGAACCACATCTCCTCTCCCCTTTTTGTTTTGTCCCCCCTTCTTTTGTCTCCTCTGACACTTTGATCCTAGTTTGCCGCAAAGGAGTACTACCAAAACCAAGACTGGCACTACTCCCATGCTCACAATGCCATTCTGGGGCCTTTTGGGGAACTGATGACCGAGGCAGACCTGAACCGCATAGAGAGGCAGATCGAGAACCTGACGGTCATGCACAAGGTGATAGAGGTGGAGAAGGAGTTGGAGCAGCTGGAGCAGGAGCTGCACCAGCTGCTGCCCGTGTCGGCGGCACTCAACCGCGACCACTTCTCTGTCAACCCCAAACAGGTCCATGGGCAGGCGGAAGACCTGCCGGCCTGGTGCAGCAAGATCTCCATCCTCCTCAAGAGCATGGCTATACTGCTGGCCACCCTTGGAGGGAAGGAAATAGACATTTTGGATCTGATTGCTCCAGGGTACACTCATGAAGACGCCAAGAACATGATCAAGGCAGGACAGGCTGGGTCGATTGCCTCGGGGAATATTGGGAGGTCGCAGTCCTTCTCCAGCAGGGAAGAGGTGGAGAAGGAATTTAGGCAGTTTGGTGTGTCCGTGAAGAACCTGAAAGCCAACTATGAAGTTCAAAACCAGACCAAGTGTGAGAATGACAAGGCAAACAGAGTATACAAGCGCAAAATGTCACTTCCAGTGGTCAGTGAATCTAAGTTCCATGCAGAGCCAATTCAGGAGGATGAACTGACGCTTTCTCCAGCCGAGATGCAAAGTGTCAACCATGTTCCTGCATCCGATATGCAGTCAAACCTTCCTCTTGTAGATGAACCTATCATCACACCAACTCATATTCCCCCCACATATGCAAACTCAGGTGGTACAGCCCCAGGAAACACAAAACACATCAATGGTAACCACACCTCAGGAGAACCAGTGCTAAACTCTGATCATTCAACGCGTAGTCTAGAGGTGCAAACAGACCTGAGCTATGTGCAGGAGTGCATAGAAATGCGCAAAGAGCGCATTGTCTTTCTCTTCCTAGAGCACTGGAGGAAGTACACCATGTCGGAATCCTACAGGCCCAAGAGCAGGTCCAACCACCTGGGGGTAGGCCAGGAGTGCCAGCGCTACGAGCCAGACCTGCCGGAATTGAATGGGAGTCTGCAGAGTGAGGATGACAAGCTGCTCTACTTCATGAAGCAGAGGCAGGTGGTGGGCAATCTTCTGGGCCACTGGAGGAACATCATGAGCCAGGTGCCCACGCGCCAGATCCGCCGGCTCAGTCGAGCCCAGATGATCTACTGGCCTGAGCATTTTCTGCCCCACATCAACGGGGCGCCCGTCAGCTATGACAGCCTGACCCTTGACCTCTTCATGCTGGGCTACTTCCAGCTGTTGGAGATGAACATGTCTCGTAGCGAGAGGAAGTTTCGACATCTTTTATGCTACGAGATGTTCGACCGCTTAGGCAGCCACAGCTGGGAGCAGATCCGGCAGTTCCACCGTGAGGTCATGGAGGCTGTTGAGCGGGGCCAGCTAGATTGGACCGACAGTTTTGAGGACATTAAAGTGAAGTACTTTGGAAATTCTCCTGAAGGAGGAGGGTTGCTGAGCGGCTCTGAGATTGTCCTCCCACCCGAGTTACTGAAAGAGGGACAGGAGCAAACCCCCACACCTGTGCCTCCTCCTCCTCCTCCTCCTCCTCCACCTCCTCCACCGCCCCAAGAGGTTGTGCAAAGCACAGAGGTGGCCCCTGTTAAAGACACCCCACCCAAGGAGCCCACAGCAGTGAATGGTGCACCTGATGCTCCTAACCCGCCTCCTCCTCCGCCTCCCCCTCCTCCAGACACCAAGAGTCCTGTGCAGGAACCCGTGAAGGACTCTGTTCCTGATAGCGGACAGCAAGCAGAGCAGCAGACACCTGTGCCAGAGAGCAAGGCGCCAGATACTGTGACGCAGGAGGCTGTGGTAAATGGCACACACGATACAGGACAGGAGGCACCACCACCGCCACCGCCACTGCCTCCGCCGCAGGAAACAGGAGGAACTGCAGCACCAAGTCAAGACCAGAATGCAGAACAACAGCAGGCCCAGCCTCCTGTAGAGGTTGTGGTTGAAAACGCCCCAAGTGAACCCGCCGCACCAGCACCCCGTGAAGAGCCAAATGAAGATTCCATCCAAACTATCTATGAACTTAAAGAATTTAGTAACGAGGAGATCATTCGATATATTGAGCGCAGCTTTACCTTCTGGAAGGAGAAAGAGGCAGAATTGTTTGATATCTAGATTTTGAAAACACCCGGGAGAGGGGAAAAAAGCTACTGTTACAAGGGGCTCAAGTTATCTTGGCTGCCCCTTGACGTTGGTTCAAGAAGGGGGGGTCAGTATCTGTTCTGGCCAGTGCCTTAAACACAGATCGAATGATCAGGTGATCAGATGACCAGTATGACGGTTCAAGACGTGTTAGCATAAAAGAAGTTATCTATTTTAGCCAACAGAGGAACCATTTGAATGCACAGTGGGCTATATTTATGTATATCCATCACTTATACAGAATAAACCAGCATTTATTCTATTTTCCTTTGATGACAGCTATACAGTTATAAAGTAAAGGGTATTAAAAAGTGCTAATTTGGTTTGATTTCTTCAGAGCTGCTTCTCAGAGCTGTTTTATGATAACTTCGGGCAACATATGACACAGACCATTGTGCATAATTTAACCCTGAGGTGAGCAAAAGGAATAATGCCTTTATGAAGAAATGACAGGGTTTTTTCATTTATCAGGCACTAACTAAGCACTACACATCGATTTGAAAAATGTATATTGTGAGACGTCACCTTAAGAAAAACATGTCAGGTTTCTGCTATACATTGAGTGATGCCATCACACCCTTTAGAGGTTATTCTTAAAATCTGTCTGCATCAAAATACATGTACCAATATTGATAGTGTCATGGGACAGACTCCAGAGGGTTATGTCGCGACACAGTGCTGTTGCTGTGTAATGTCTTAATAAGGAATGGTCTACAACATGGACATAAGTGCAGGACTTTAAGATTGTGTGTTTGATAAAGATAAAAGGAAGGAGTGTACTCGTGAACTGTACTGCTGATGAGATGGCGTATTTAAGTGCTATGTGTTTTTAAATACAACAATTCAACTCTAGCTATCTAAACCCAAGTTCATTTTTGAGCAGTAGTTCATTTGCCAGCAAATATAATATCCACACCGGAGGTCTTGGTTAAACCTGTTAACAGGCAGCTCAGTGGATGACTTGGCACAAAAGGATTTTGTTGTCATTTTTAGGTTGGACAAGGGTTTAAATTTGTGTAAACATTTTGGATAAAGTTTTTGTGTGAAATGTTTCTATTAATTGGCTTTTTCAGTTCATAACAAGATAATAAAACATGAAAATGAATATATGTTTGGCTTCATAATTGTCTGTATGGATAGTATATCCATAGTGTGGATGCAACAAAAAATGACAATGAGTTACCACACTACTACATAAACCCTACAATAGAGGTCACTCTTCAGGTCTGGGTATCATTCTGCCGGGGATGGGTGTTCAGCACCTACAGGTCTAATTGCTGAGCCATCTTCCCACACCACACCTTGATGTAGGGCTGTTTGGGTGGAGGCTGCTCATCTGACAGTGGCTTAGTGTTGGGGTAATGGGGTTACATCAGCAGATGACCTTTTCTCTTCTTCCAGCCAGTCACTCGAGGTGGATGATGTTACACAGGTAACTATAGCTAGAGCTCTATATATGGAAGGCAGCTAATGTCGGTGGGAGACTGGAGGACCATGTTTTTTGAGGACACAACTTTTTGTTCTTAGAAAGCCTTGCAGAATAAGAACGGTGCATTCTTTATTACCAACCACAAATATGCATGTGCCGTGAATGGGGACAAGAGAAATAGTTCATAAGGTGGGGTGAGTATGGTATGGCGCATGTGTTGACATGGTAAAGTGGATATTAGATTACACTGTGGCCTGGATAATACAGGGCAAATAGCACGGAACAATCATTGTGTACCGAGCCCTTACAAAACAGATCAGAAATGTACTGCTGATAAAACCGCACTTGTGCTTTTTCAAAGCTGCTTATCAAGTACCAACACACACCCATAATCCCAGTGCATGTAACACTAACTCACCCAATTAATGCTAAAGTTAATGTTGGCATGAAACCTGTTGCTACTTCAGTGACTAAGTATTTTCCTGTGGTTCTCAGAATTTTGTTTTACCTAGTTGCTTCTGCTACCAATCACATGTCTTGATTCATGTTGCTTTTTCTGTTTCTGTAATTCCCTTGGGAATGATAAAAAATTAAAGACAGGGATTATCTTCCATGAGTAGTTTGAGCCTGGGCAGTGAAAAGGGCTGATGAGAACTGGGTTTGGGTAACCTATCTGGAAGAAGGTGAAAATGAGATGGCCAAGATGGCTGCCCTATACACACCTGTCTGATTAGTGTGTGCATGTGTGTGTGCGTGTGTGTGTGTGTGTGTGTGAGAGAGAGAGAGAGAGAGAGAGAGAGAGAGAGAGAGAGAGAGAGAAGGGGGGGGGGGCGCTGTGTGGGGGTATAAATATTTACATGTCTGTGAATGTGTGAATAGTTTTAATTTATATTCATGTTTGTATTTTCTTTTGTATTTAATGTGTGTATTATTTAAATTTGCATGCTTTCATACACACATACTGTATACACATACATCATCATCATTATGTTTGTTTTGGACTCTTAGCCTAGAGCCGGTCAGTCCCAGAAGCCTGACTTTGTCGCCAGATATAGTTTATTTCTAGTTGAATAGGGAAATTAAAACACAATTTGTGCTTATACGGTTTTATATCCATATGATATGAAAAACTATTTGATGGTGAAATTAAAATTGGGGTAACTGAGCTATATCTTCTCAGTAGATGCATATAATAGCACACATTACACACAACTAAAACATTTTTCAGACACACCGTTCAAGCAGAGGCACTACAGGAGAAGGTGAACTATTTCATTTTTTTTCCCCATTTTTTTTAACCTGAGAAACAGTTGTGGTGTGTTACTCTGAGTAAAGTGTGTGAGAATGAACACCTGGTCTCCTGTATCGTTCTCAGGCTGACGAGGAGGCTGCGCGGCTAGCCTCCATGCCTGCCTGGAGGAGAGACATCATGAAGAAGAAGCTGGAGGAGGAGAAGTGAGTGAGACGCTGCTGTCCAGCTGTGTCCTGCCTCTCTGTCCACATCTGCGGGTCGATCCTTCTTTCCATGTCGCCTCTACCTTTCCTGCAGCTGCCTCTGCATTTGTCTGGATATATATATGTCATATACATGTTGTCTGTGTTTTTTCTCCTTCACTGGCTAACCCTTGAGTGATACATGCTTGTTTTCATAAAAGTCTGTTTGGGCCAGAAGAGTAACAATTTCTGGAATATTCTGAAAGTCAATAACAGCCATAAAATGCCGTAAACCTCAACCAAAGTGTGTTGCAGAAATTATAGTGAATATGTGATCAGAGACTGTGAATGTAACTGAAGTATGCGTTTAAAAGACCTTGTAAAAAGTGTGCATGTAGTTTGTAAGGGCTTTTTGGACTCTAATGCACATTTGGACTCTAATGCCAATGACTTCATGGCCTTGCAGATAAAGTGGAAACAAGCATGTATGTAAAATGTCAAATTATTCCTGGACATTCATGTTCTTAAATCAAATCTGAAAAAAAAATATCTTACAATACTGAGTACACATACAGGTATTGATGGCATTTCTAATAAATGCCTTAAAACAGATATATTTTTAAAGGCTTGTGAATATGGATTGCATGATTTCATGTATTGCCTGGGTTCAGTAGCAGTAGTAATGTGACTCTTACATATGTACTTATCTGTCTCTTCTATGCTTGTACCCAATTGGTTGGACAGAGAACAGAAGAGGTAAGAAACTTTACTTATGTTTTTTTTTTACAATGTATGAACATATATTGTTTATATTAAATGTTTTCAGATTCCCAATAACGCCCCAATCTTCACAAGTTGTTAAAAGTATCCATAAAATTCTAAAGAAATACATCAAAACATACATTGAATTGTATTTTTAGCAAGATGCTTTATTGAACAAATCAGCAATAACTACCCTGATTAAACTACTACAATAATATCACACGAGAATAGCATTAATCATCTGAACAAAACAGACTAGTGCTTTTCTAGTCCAATTAATTGGAATTATTTACTTTTTGAAAATTGGATAGCTGTGTAACTGCACTGGTGCCCTTACAGACAACTAAGATACTATCGAGCTCTCAAACTACCCAGACTCTGATGCTGACTGTCCAGTTTGTGATGGTTCATAGAATATTCACATAAAGAACACATTTCCACATAATAAACTATATCATATAAATTGTTAAATATGAGATTTAAAAAAAATGTAAAATTGAGCAGTTTTCCAAGTTATATAAACTGGACGAGACCAAGACAGAGAGCAAAAGAGAGATTAGTACATACATAACAGAGATGTTTTGAGCATTTCAAAATAGGATTTGCAAATACAGTCAAATACAGCCATTATCATCATCCACATCCACACGGTCATGCTTGTCATTTTGAGGGGATGCACTTCAACTTCCCTGCCTTTTCTAAGACAGCGTGCTTGGGATAGACGTTGTTGGATTCATTCCAATGCTGGACAATAACACTAAATAAATGAACAGATAGAAATATCAGTAGAAGGTCATCGTCTCAGTTCACTAGCACCCAGTAATGAATTTAATTACGCGCTGTGTTTTACAGCAGCTAGTCGCTGACCTTACTGTAATAGTGGACAAGAGGGCAACAATGAATTTGTGACTAGACATCGGCCAAGACATTTTACATACCTACATGCTGAAGACTATAAAGCAGTCATCGTGCCTTAAAAATCACAATGGAGGGAAGGAAGGCAGCCTGCAAATGCCTGGTGCCTGAATTGGTGATTTACTGGGCAATTTAGAAAAAATGGCTTTTTGATTTTTTTTTTCTGCAGTAGGAATGGACAGTCAACTAAGGGTTCATGTAAAGAC
The DNA here is from genome assembly GCA_030347295.1 of Setipinna tenuifilis. Lineage (NCBI taxonomy): Eukaryota > Metazoa > Chordata > Actinopteri > Clupeiformes > Engraulidae > Setipinna > Setipinna tenuifilis. The sequence goes on from CM059270.1 coordinate 13,521,396, forward strand.
AAGGCTGTCTACCCTTGTGTTGGGCCTAGTGTGCTGAAACCTCTCCCTTGTTAACGTTGCCACCTAGTGGTACAACCTGAACAAATGCCCATTTTAATGGTGTATCTAATGTTTCATGCAGTTCAATTCTATCTTTCAAAATGCCTTAATCCATATCCAAGGAAACAAACAAACAAACAAACAAACAAATAAATAAATGTAACACCAGGAAACAGACCAAACCATTTGCAGAAAGACTAACCCCTTGCCTTTTCTTTTGGCACCACAGGAAAGAGGAAGAAAAAGCAAAGCTGGAGAAGGAGACAGAGGAGAAGCAGGAGCAAGAGAGACTACGAACCTTAGGATACGATGAGACTAAACTGGCACCGTGGCAACGGCAGATTATTCTGAAGAAAGGGGACATTGTAAAACAGTAGAACCTGCTCGTCCGCCAGCTCCCTCCAGCTGCCGTCTCCAAGTCAGAACCACTGCACATCAGGCACCCAGAACCACCCACCCATCCCAGTTTACAGTTCTGATCTGCAACACGATAGGACAGAAACCGGACTCAGTCACAGCCTAGTTTGTTTGTACCATGAAGCATGGCCTACCAGCACAGCATGGTTTGTGTGCCCTGAGGGCCCATCACAGGTTACAACAGTACACTCTTCACCACGCAGAATTGCTGCACGTGCATAGCTCATAGAGGATCCATCCGGATTAATGCATGGCAACACAGAAAATACTACAATGCTGATGAGGATCAGTTCACTAGGCCCTTGTCACATAGACTTGTAGCTGCACGTTTCATGTGTACGTAATTTAGATTAAAACCACATCACACCACAGACTTCATTTGCTACATGCTTTGTCTTCTGTAATTGTGCAGCTACTGTATACATCTCAACACATATAATTTCACCAACCTGCACATTTCAGCAGATGTACAGAACTACTACTACTACTCTGACTCTGACTATTCTGACTATATCTGTCCCATGCTTATTTCATGGTTAATATAATATGCATAAATGTGACGTAAATAATGTGTCTCCTTAAGTATAAGTTTAATCAACCCTACAGGACAATTTGTGGCACTGCTTCAATGAGGAATATGTTGATAATTTGTTTTTAGACTGAAAGGTTCAGTAGTGGTAACAATTTGAGAATGTACAAGCATTTCTTACCAAGATCAATGATGATCAATATTTAACATGACATAAAAAAACTAGTTATTATCTTATATGAAGGCACATCTTATTTGTCTCAATGTTAAGCTTTTGGCCTAGGCCAGAAAACACTGCCAAACTGGATGGAGCTCTAAACAGAGCTTTATCCAGACTAAGACACACCTGGAAGATTCATCCACGTGTGCAAGGTGGAGCTTGGACAAATTTCAGCCATGCTCCTCACTTACATGCTGCACACTGTGATCTGAAAGGTCCATGTTGCAATGAAGGATTTTTTGGTGATATTGGGAAGTATACTTAAAAACTTAAATGTGACCCACTTACGTGGATGCAAATGTTTCCCTGTTAACTGTGCACAACTGTGCATACTGAGTTTTAATACGAAAGGATATATGGTGTTTTGTCCACTGTTTTTAAAACCCATGCCTTTGGTTTCATTATTCTCAGTCACTGGACCAAATTAATGGTGTAATATCGTTAGGTCATTACCATCAGAATTCTGTCATGGCGCTCCCATTTTTATCAAATGGATGCAAGATTGTGCAATACCATTAGATCCAGTTAAGTACAGTAGACCTCAGAAAAAGTGCCGGATGTGTCTTTTTGAATGTGTGTACATATGGTCTCTGTCCTTTGTCATAAAATGTGCTATAGATAAACTTGTCATATTTTGAGTGTACATTTTTCGATTGTAAAAAAAACACCTAAATTATATATAATATATTAAATCTAGTGATGCATGGTCCTTGTTCAGTTATCACTTGGTAATATTCAATTAACTTCATTGGATGCCATATTGATGTTGAAAATTTAAAAGATGTAAACGTCATTGCCATTAGAAGATTTTTCTACATTACTGCTGTACATAGTGACACCTCCACAGCTCTTTACTGTAACTGTATCAACATTGCATCGGTTTCCTATTTCAGCCTTGCTCACAGGATATCTGTTTATTAAAATACAACTTCATCTACAGACTGTCAGAAGTAATTCAAATAAAGTTTTTAAATCATGTTGTCTTATGTTTTCTTTAGCACTGTGAAACAGATCAGGAAATTAGTTGTAGATGTTAAAATCTTGGTGGAAGCTGTGCATTTAATATCTTTCTGTAGCTAGCCAGTGTAACGTGTTTAATAGCTTGTTACTCATGGGGAATCAAATAACTTTTCACTATACTTGTCACTATACACTTGCTATCAGCTTGGCCTATGCTGCTTGCCTGTGTCAGGGGTGCCAGGGGTGTCATTCTTCCCTGTGTGGCAACTAAAATTCCCTATATGATGCAAATGGAGCTCTTTCCCTATATAGTGGGGTCCCTAAGCACTCAGTCATTTCAAATTGATGCAAAAGTTTCAATTTCATTTCTAAAGAAGATTTCTGGAAGAAGGTGGTCTAAAAACAATTTTGGTTTGAGGGTCAGCAAGATGATCAAGAAATTACTTTCCAATTAAAGTTTATGTAGCTGTCCCATTAAAATAAATGGGATTCTTTGGATTTAGGTGAAAGTGCTTATAACCAGTACATTTTGGCCTCTAAATAATGAAGGGAAAACTGAAACTCTACCAAAGACATCATATGTTTCCAGAAGGCTTACAGCCTCAGCCCATAATAATAAATTGTCTGTTGACAAATTGTGGGTATGGCTGACAACATTTAGGTGTGCACCACAAGTGAAATAGATAATATTTACACTGTATTTGTATAAGACCAAATCAAACATACATTTTCTAAAAGCTTATACCCTCATCGAACTAAAAACATTTTTATCATGTCCCACCCCACTCTTGTTTTTAAAGCACATGTATATTGTGTTGAAAAAAATTATAACACATAAGCTGAGACAGGTCCCACTTCCTTTCCTGTGGTTACAGGCCTGAAAGTATTGTACAACCTTATTGACAACACCCAATGCAATATCTGTGTGTGTGTGTGTGTGTGTGTGTGTGTGTGTGTGTGTGTGTGTGTGTGTGTGTGTGTGTGTGTGTGTGTGTGTGTGTGTGTGTGTCACTCTGTCTGTTTCAGGCACAACTCTTGGACCATTCCACTGAGCTCAAATGTGGTAGGTGTCTTGGTAATAGCACAAGTGAGTCCAGTGCTAAGTTTTATGTTGTTAGGACAAAACATGCCAAATATATTGGTACAACAAGCTTGAACTGCTTTTTGCCCTTGTGTCACTCTGGGCACCATAGCCACTTCCCCCTCTCACACATCACGCCTACAATAACAGGAAGCAAAGTCCAAATCATTGGAAGCAAAGTGATGGTGAGGGTGAGATATGTTTCAACTTATTTTAGGATATCCCGAGGGAATATGCTTCCAGGAAAGGTGTGGTTTAGGGGGACAGAGAGGGTAGTTTATTTATTTATTTATTGTTTTTGTGGCACAGGCCTGTGTGTAAAACCCATCATGGGTTTGAAAAAAGAGGAAGGTGGGGCATGTCAAAAATGGTTGTAGGTCAAATACTTTTCAAATAGGACATATACTTTTAGATAACACATGGTTTATGTGGTCTAATTTTTTTTCTTAAATTGTGCTGTGCTAAACAATTTTAGCCATACCCCAATTCACCAACACTCAACGTAATGATTATGGGTTGCATAGAAATGAGAAGGATGAGGCACTCCTTACGTCATATCATATCACATGCGGAGGGTGTAAGCTTTCAAAAATATATGATATGTAGAATCAGTTTTCCCCTCCGTGGTTTACACAAAAATGTAGGCTACTGGCTTTATACTTTCCCACCTGAATCCAAAGAATCATGTTTATATCAATAGGAAATCTACATAAACTCTAATTGGAAGGCAATTTTTTGATTGGCAGCTTGATTGGCCCTCGAACCAAAACTGTTCTATAGACCTTCATCTACAATTTAGATGTAAAAACGAAACTTTTGCATTATTTTGAAATGAAAATGTCAAATTCCCTATACCTAGAACCCCATTAATAGCGACAGTCCTACTAAATTTAGGCTGCTCTTAAAACGAAGTTACTGGATTACTTGTAGGCTTATGTTACCAGTAATAACGTTTTGCAATGTTTCTGATGTTTTTTTCCTAATGTTTTACTGTCGAAGTAAGCAACTGACGCAATTTCACTGCAAGTTTTCATAGCTCCGCCCAATTCTAAGTTTCCGATTGCATGATTGGATGGCAGGGCTGTTTCCGTGCTTGCAATCCCTCCCCTTCGTAAAGCGTCCCCCTTTCCCATGCTGCTGGCCGGCTAGTCATTCTGTATCGTGAGTGGCATGCGGTGAAACATGGCGGATGTTACAGCGCTGTTTGAGTCTATTGGGCTTAGCGAACAGAAAGCAAAAGAAACTCTTAAAAATGAAGCCCTCAGCTCGGCACTGAAAGATGCTATTATCCAGGTAAGGAGAGAACGGAACATAGTTTGGCTAACAGGCGATAGCTAAGCTTACTGTCTTTTAGCTAAATAGCAGCCCTGTGCGAGCCCCTTGGGCCGCCTCGACTGGTGTATTCCAATCCGGTCCTTGGTTCGTAGTGGCTTTACGTTGTGTTGCCTTTGCCTGTCTAAAACAAGGTTTTTAAAATTGTGAAAATGCGAAGCAGGGGTTTTAAATGGTCCTGTTTGGATAGGGCACCAAATCTAACATCGGGAACTTGTTGACGTGCTGACGTATAATTTTGTGCAGCATAGAGATTGCTCCGGGCGTCAGCATGTTCTACTACCAGTACATGTAAAGTCATTAGTTTAACATATCGTATTAAAACTTGTCCAATTTTCATGTAACGTGTTTTACAGTGTTGAGTGAAATGTTTAGTACTTGTACTTTTTAAAATATTTGTCTTTTTGTATTTCTTCAGGCTCAAAATGTGGTGGGATCTGCAGCGATTGACAAGGCCATGGGCACCCTTCTGTACAACATGGCTTCACGTCTCAAGGATACACGTCGTCTAGGTTTCCTTACAGAATACATTGCCAAACGCAAAATCACTTCCGAATTACAGCTTGCAGGTAAACACGCATACTCACGGACAAGATGCTGAAAGGTGTATCCTGTTCAAAACTGAATAAAATGCTGTCATGTGTTAACACTGTCTGTTGTACTTTTACAAGCTGCACGTTCAAACATAGTTTACTTCTGTTTGTTTGTCTATCCATGAAGCTGCTTTGGAGTTTGTGAAGAGCCACCCTCAAGATCCCTTAGATAAGAGTGCATTTGAGGCATCTTGTGGTGTGGGTGTGGTTGTCACTCATGAGCAGATCGAAGATGTGGTATGTCAGCCACAGCCACCGTTCTTATATCAAATTAATAATTGTTCATCAGAGGTGTCAATCCTGAAAGTAAAAAAAACGACCCTGCGACATATTCGATCCAAATTACCTGTGTGAACTGCACAAGTAGAAGGAATACATAGCAGGGTTTTAACTTTCTGAAACCGGGGTTGACACATCTGATGCTTGTCACTGAAATGATTAAAAAAAAACTATTGAGCCCCTTACCCCTACATTCATTCCTTGTTGTTTAGGTTGAGCAGGTGATCAAAAGATACAAGACCCAGCTGAAGGAGGAGAGGTACCGCTTTAACATGGGCTTGCTTATGGGTGAGCTATTCCACTTTGCACAGGAACCAAAGCTGTGCGTAGTTTTCTCCCTTTCAATTTGTCACACTCTTTGTGACCGCTAGAGTATCACGATGTAATATGGGACTGCTTTTCCAGGTGAGGCCCGGGCTGGCCTGAAGTGGGCTGATGGAAAGGTCATCAAAAATGAAGTGGACTTGCAGGTTAGTGTGTGTGTGTGTGCACACACGTTTATAAGTTCAATGTGTCTGAGCGCAGTTTCGTGTTAAGATTTTACTTTCTGTTCTGGACAGGTCCTGCATTTATTGGGCCCAAAGACGGAGGCGGACTTTGAGAAAAAGCCCAAGGTGAGTCAACCTTACTCACAGTATAACATCCAAAAAGGCGTGCTAGCCACAGACGCTAAACACGGAAAGGCTCTAAACTTGTTATTGGCATACCTGGCTCCTTTTGCTAAAGGTTGCAAATTTGAGTGTATTGTGGATTTGTGCATGTAAACACAATGCAAGTTACATCTGGGGACTATTTTGTAAAACAGTAGTGTTTTTCTGTTGTGGAAATAATGTCTTTAACTTAACTTAAGGTGTATTCAGACCAGGAAAGTCTGTTAAGTCACTTGTTTAGTCCGGACCGAAATAGAATGTTGTAATCATTTTGTTGTTTGGGTGCGGTCACTTTTGCATTGCTTATCTAATTTCTTAAAAAAAAAAGTGTGGTAAAGTCATTCAATCATTAGACAGAAACCTTTGGGGTGGGAGAGGCAGAATAGGACATGATCAGTCACTTGTCTTATCACAAAACCCTTCTGTCTCTAAAACAGAAAGCGAAATAAAAAAGCACGAGAATGAAACTACTGTCTGGCCTTCACTTTATCTGTACATTTTTTTTACCCTAGACAATGACATCCCTCAATAAGTTGTACATGGTACAGTTTGTTTGTGAAAGGTTTCTGAGGAAATGTGTGTATATATTCTGTAGTGGCTTTTTGTTGACTTTGACACTGTGAGACCTGGCCTCTAATGTGTGTTACAGGCCCCCAAAGCCAAGGCACCAGAGAAGGAGAAACAGGATGTGGAAATGGCTGTAAATGGTGAGTCAGAAGAAGAGTTCAGTAAGAGTTAATACACCGCATAATGATGGAAAAAACCATGTCAGCTTTTTGTCTCATTAAATCTCTTCACTGTGTGTGTGTGTGTGTTTGTGTTTGTGTTCGTCCGTGCATGTTTAGGGGAAGTGAAGATGGAGGCCAAGTCACTCATGGAGCAACTGAGGGGCGAGGCCTTGAAGTTCCATAAGCCAGGTGAGATGAGCCTCAAAGGAGCTTCATAACTTTCTTGTCCTCATGCCCCCCCTCCCCCAACATTCTAACAGTGCTGTGTGTCATGTGTCTGCAGGTGAGAACTTTAAGACAGAGGGATATGTTGTCACGCCAAACACTATGGCCTTGCTCAAGAAGCACCTAGAGTTCACAGGCGGACAGGTTTGTCAGTTTGAGTTTCTGTTGTTGTTTATGAGGATCAGCAAAGATGCCCACTCATTTAACAGCTCATGTATGTGACATCTGTGTCCTTGCTGTTCATCTCTTTCAGGTACGCTCTCGGTTCCCCCCAGAGCCCAACGGCATTCTTCACATCGGTCACGCCAAGGCCATCAACTTCAATTTTGGTTATGCAAAGGTAAAATGACAAACATGCAGACACAATGAACCAACACTTGATGTTTTACCGAGGGGGGGGGGGCATTCCAAGTAAGTGGTTTGGAGGTTTACCACTAAGCTCTGACTTAACATACCTATGTAAGAGACTAAACCTGCTTTCTGGAACAACCCCCCCCCCCCCCCCCCCAGGCTGTACATTTGCATATTGTTGTGCTCCAACTCCTCCTATTTTCATCTCTGCTTTGCTGATCTCTGCTCACAGGCTAACAACGGCATTTGTTTCCTGCGTTACGATGACACAAATCCAGAGAAGGAGGAAGAGAAGTATTTCACTGCCATCAAGGACATGGTTGAGTGGCTAGGTACGAATTTTTGTTTGCCAATAATGTGTTCATTATTCACATTCATTGGGACAAATGGCTTGTTGTTTAATAGCACATGGACACTAATGTAAAGTGTGTATATGTGTTTTCTTAGGTTACACACCATACGCCATCACGCATGCTTCCGATAACTTCCAGCAGCTGTATGATTGGGCAGAGGAGCTTATTCAGAGGTGACTTAAAGCACACATGGTGTTATCCATCTATCTATCAATCAGATTTTTTAAATTTTGGCTCTTTGTTGCCATAGTCTTCACCTATTCCTCTCCCCTCACACATGCTTGTCTAAGCAAGTAGTGTTGTTGCTCCCCCAGGGGCCAGGCGTACGTGTGCCACCAACGCGGAGAGGAGCTGAAGGGGCACAACGCGCCACCCTCACCCTGGCGAGACCGCCCGGCGGAGGAGTCCCTCATACTGTTCCGCAGGATGAAGAGGGGCATGTTCGCTGAGGGGGAGGCCACCTTGAGGATGAAGATGGTTATGGAGGACGGCAAGATGGACCCCGTGGCCTACCGCATCAAATACACCCCCCATCACAGGACAGGAGACACCTGGTACACACAGCAGCTGGTTTATGAATCAGCATCATAGAGACACGTTGCTACTCAAACATTCACATGCATTCTCAGAGCACACTGACACTGTTACTACTAAATTCCGAATGCTGTTGGAACTATTTTCAGTGTCACACTCTGACATTCTCAGCATTCCAAACATACTCTGGGCATTTCAACAAAACAGTGTAAGGTCATAGAGCATGACGTCACTCCAAGTGTAAGATGCCTTGCTAGCTGATGTAGGCCAATGATTGACACTAGCACAAGATAAAAGTTTGGTGTCATTGACTTTACAATAGTGTAATGCTATCAGTTTTTGTATTTCATTCACATTTACTACTGCTTAGAAAATCCAAAAATGGGTCAACATACTGTATTAAGGTTGGCAAATGTACACAGAAACATCGAATAACACACTGTTTTCTTTTCAGGTGCATCTATCCAACGTACGACTATACACACTGTCTATGTGACTCCATCGAACAGATCACGCACTCCCTCTGTACCAAAGAGTTCCAGGCCAGGTAAGGTTTGGCATGCTGTTGGTGTTTACATGGGACGTTTGCTGTGTGGTTCTTCAAATAGTGTTTGTCTAGTTGTGCTCAGAGTATCTATGTAGTAAGATCTGACCAAGTTATTAGCTGGTGATATTTCACGTTTTTATTGCCACTGGTTTCAATAAAGTCTCTGTCTGTATACAGAAGAAGATGGACTTGTGGATAAGATACTATTGTTAGTAAATTGTGTGCACTGTATACAGTTGACCAGAGGTCAAAAAATGTGTAGGGAACAAGGTAATGTATAGTTTGCTATTACAACAGGAAGGTGTCCAGACTACCAAATGATTACACTGGCTTGCTTATTAAATAGTTACTTTTTGTGAAAATTCTAAAAAGAATTTCTTCTTAGTTATGCTATTGTGATTTCGTGGACAATTTTGTCTGAGCAAAACTTTTGGTCATTTCCAATGCACCTATACCACAAGTTCTATTTCTTTGTAAGCAGTCTGAACAAACAAATCCAACCTCCAGTCATTAGGATGGTCCATATAATTTAGTGGAAGCAATAGTGCAGCATTCTGGAGAGCTGTACAACATTAACAGGTGAACTCCTATGAGCGTGAGTATTAAGTCTTGTTTGCTTGTGCACATTGCAGGCGGTCATCGTACTACTGGCTGTGTAACGCTCTGGACGTGTACTGCCCCGTGCAGTGGGAGTACGGCCGCCTCAACCTCACCTACACCGTCGTCTCCAAGAGGAAGATCATCAAGCTGGTGGAGGAGGGCATCGTCAGGTGAGCAGTGCACTTCTCCAGCTACAAATTTATCCACACCCACTTTTGCTTGCAACATGTGAACGTCAGTTTAAAAAAAGGCCCCTTCAGTTTGACACTGAAGGAAAGAAAGGGCTGACAGACTGTTGACTGTTTTTCAAGGTGTATTTGTTAAAAATCAGGCCCTGCTTGAAGTTAGTGTTTGTGGAAACTGTAGTTATGTTAATGTTCATGGGTAATTTTTGTTGTTGTTGAATTGGTGTTTAGTAGTGACTTGGTTTGTGTTGTAACAGTGCCTAACTAGTTGCTTTGTATGTTACAGGGACTGGGATGATCCTCGCCTCTTCACTCTCACTGCCCTCAGGAGAAGGGGCTTCCCTCAACAGGCTATCAACAACTTCTGTGCACGGGTAGGGTAACATAGAGGGGTAGGCTAATAGAGACATTTGTGGGGTGGGAGGGTGGGGGGCGTCTGACTAAGATGCCTGTACCACCATGTAACATTTTAATTTAAGAAGATGAATTTAAAAAAAAATTAAACATGTCTTCCATCCAGTGTGTAGATTTGGAGTACTACCTGCAAGAGCTATAAAGTAAAATTTTAAAAAAGGAGTTGATATGGGTCTGTAGGATGCAAGACACAGATGGATGCCAGAGGAACTAGCTGACGTGATTGGGTTTTCCCCTCTCTTGCTGTAGGTGGGGGTGACGGTGGCCCAGGTGACCATGGAGCCCCACCTGCTGGAGGCTTGTGTGAGGGAGGTGCTGAACGAACAGGCCCCACGTGTCATGGCCGTGCTGGAGCCCCTTAAAGTGACCATCACCAATCTGCCTGCTGGATCACCGGTATGTATACACACACACACACACACACACACACACACGCATGCACACACACAAATACAAAATTTAACACAGCCCAATCAAGACCATTCCCTTCCTTAACCATGTCTCTTCCTTTTCATTCACTTTTCCTCAGATGTCAGTGCAGGTTCCTGACTTCCCTGCAAATGAGGCTAAGGGGAGCCATACCGTTCCCTTCTCAAAAGTTCTCTACATTGAGCAGAGCGACTTCAGAGAGGTGTGTTTTGTGTAGTCAAATGGCCGTGCACTTTGGTTCTTATACACTTGCTACATTCCTTGTGTACTTGCTGAGACTATCAATTACTTGTAAGTGGTATAGAATATACAAATCTAATATTTGACAAGAAAGCAAGTGTTTTATTGTTGTGTGTATAAATGTCGTACTCCTCATTGCTGCCCCCTGCAGGTGATGGAGAAGGGCTACAAGCGTCTGACTCCAGATCAGCCTGTGGGCCTGAGGCATGCTGGCTACGTCATCTCTGTTCAGCGTGTCATCAAGGTGAGACAAGATGGTCCTCTTCTTGTGCAAGGTGGCATTAATGTGTGCTGACCAAGTTTTTTAGATACTCCCTCAACAGTATGCTAAGCTTTTCTCACCTTGTCTCCAAGGACGCCAGTGGTAAGGTAACTGAGCTGGAGGTCACCTGCCTTCCCACAGACTCTGCTGAGAAGCCCAAGGCCTTCATCCACTGGGTCAGCCAGCCTCTAGAGTGTGAAGTGCGCCTCTATGAGAGACTGTGAGTCATTTTTGTGTGTATGTGTTATTAAAATGTCACGACCTTTCTGTGTAAATGAGAAAAACTGCATGTCTGACCTTTCCTCTGCTATCAGGTTCTTGCACAAAAACCCAGAAGACTCGGCTGAAGTGCCAGGTGGCTTCCTCAGTGATATTAATCCGGTGAGTCTCTGTTTAATCTCCCCCATTTTCTCACATTGTTTTTTTTCCTCACTACTTTTTTACTTTACCCTGTTTCTCTTAAATGCTCTAATGTTCATTGCACTTGTCATTCAGTAGAACCGTCTTGTCTTCCAAGACCTACAATAACCATGTTTCATTTTGTTTCGCAGAATTCCCTGCAAGTTATCAGCAGTGCCTTAGTAGACCAGTCCGTGGCTAAAGCAAAGACCTTTGATAAGTTCCAGTTCGAGAGAGTGGGCTATTTCTCTGTCGATTCAGACAGTACACCCCAGAAGGTAAGGCCTTAAGCAAGAGTTTGTTTTCCTTTCCCAATCGTGTGTGTGTGTGTGTGTGTGAGAGAGCGAGAGAGAGATGTAGACAGCACAAAGCACAGTAGTAACATTTGATACCTCCTACAGATGGTGTTCAATCGAACGGTCACCCTTAAGGAAGATCCTGGGAAGATGTGATGGGAAGAGCCTCTGCAGGCTTGGGTCTTGTGCAGCCAATGAGCATCAAGGGAAAACTGTGTATTTGTAAGCCTCTGCTTCTCTCTGCAACACTCTGCAATTTGCTGTTTTGCACTGGTGCTGGACGGTGGGCAGGTGGTTGCAAAGCATCTTTTCTACCTGTATTGTCACCCTCTTCAGACCTTGTCACACTAGTGCAAGGGTTTAATAGCCATAACGGTGGCAATTTTTTCAAACATCTTGAGTAATTAAATTTATTTAATTAAACCAATGAAATGCATTCTTATTTTGTCTTGACATTGAAGGTTAGATGCTATGAAACGCCCTTTCTTCTCATGTCAAAATACAGCTGCTGTTAAAACAGATTATCAGAAGATGTATGCAGTGACAAAGATTGACCTTGTTTTTAAACTTTTATTTACCATAGGCTTTTGTGATATGTACTGCATTGATGAGATTTGTGGGGTAGGCCAACGCACGGCACTGTTGGCATGAGCAGGGACCACGAGGGTTTCTAAAGCAAACGTGAAAATTAACTCTTACCACCATCAGTGACGACAACCTCTGCTAGGAGATTCTCAGTACACCCGCCGGTCCTCCTTAACTGCACTGTCAAGCCGTGTGTTGGTAAAGAAACTGGGAGGCTCTTCAACGCACATGGTTGATTCATTTAAGGCGGAACGGCACTGTCTATCTTTTTTTTAAAGGCACATGCGCACGCAATTTCTGCATAAATATTTCTCTTTGAAAAAATATTTTTCTTTAGGTGCAAAGTGACGGTGCGACAGAGCTCTTGTAGGATATAAAATTAATCAGCGTTTTGAAAATGTTAAAATTGCACGTCAACTGTAACTGCACGCCTCCGAAAATACCTTACTATATAACTATACTAATGTGACTGCATATTTTGTCCTACGAAACAACCTCACCTGTTATGCGTACTTTGATATGCCCATTCATATCCCCTAGTGTGTTTTTAAATGAATGTCTTAAACATGAAGACATTTAATATATTGTACTACAACACTAAGAGAGAACGCAATCGTCTTGCCCAGTTATTCATTATTGTTGGAAAATACGCATAGAGAATTAGGCTCGTCTTCTTTAAAGCATCCAAGAAACAGTGGGGATCTTACTCTCGCGATACAAGATAATTGCCTGAAAGCCACTGGATTGGTCGGAAGATGCTTGTTGTAAGATGGCGCCCAGAGAGGTGTGTGTGTAAGAAAGAAGAAAAAATGCAATTAGATGATTGTATTTGGAATAACTGCAATCGACACCACCTCGGAGCATTACAGCAATAGCCTCTTTCATTCATCTGTACTCAGTCGGACACGAGCAGTGGTGCCTAGATTTTAGACAGAGGAAGAACAAAACGGTCAGGCCTGGAGACAGAGGTAGGTAACGTTAACTAGCTTTTTGGCTAAATTCGGAACAGTTATTCTTATGATTTCTTTAGTCGATAAGCCATGGATGGCGCTATATAAGTATTGCATTTAGTGCTATTACGGCTGGCAGTAGAGTCAGTGCCATCACGACACAAAAGGTATTGTGTTCGTCGCATAGGAATAAATAATGCTATAGCTATTAATCATGACACCAAGTAACGTTAGCTAACGTTAATGAATGCTAATGTGGGTGCACCTTACGTGTTGCGACCCGGTTGATGAACTTACCCCATCTGTGGGTGCAGGGCAAAGGCGCGTTCTGTAAGAAAGGGGGTAGTTGAGCACAAGCTCCAAATAACCATCAATGAAAGCATCGTATAAGGGAGTCCGCCTAATGACAGCATTTATTCTTTGTCTTATCGTCGGGTCTGCCTCTTTTCTGTTTAATTTCATGCACAACTGTGGCACAGGTGCGCTTTCGATATTTAACTTGGATGTTGGTTGATGGAAACATATGCACGTAAGTGTTTCCTACAACTGTGGTTGTTGTATGGACTGCGGTTGCCCAGCACTAACCCTAATAATTTAAGGACGTCTCACAATGTTAAAACCATTGATGGCGTTGGTGGAGCTTACGTTAGTTTGTCAGTCTTGCCGTTTCATTTGATGCAAATAGAACTAGCCAATAGCTTTGGTAGATTACTATAAGAGTAATCATGCAATATCGAAATATAGTTGGATTCCTCACTGTTCTCATAGTAAAACAGCCCTTACAAAAGTTACTGTGAGTTTGCTATGCGCATCTGCACAGGGATAGGTGTGATGCGCTTACATTACAGCCGATTTCTGCAAAGCACAAAATTATTGTATGCATCAGCCTAACTTGTTTAGTGATGCTTTGAGAAAAGCTGATGGATACTTCGATAACCACCACACAACAGCGTTTCAGTCAGATGAGCGGATTCAAATGAACTCACTTCAATGGTCACATTGACGACCGGGTACATTGGGATTACCCAGGTATGCAGGTATGTGGTATGTACCATCTGTCATGTGCGCTTTGTTTACATCAGCAGTGTGTTCATGCTGTCCTGTTATGGTCTGTGCAAGGTTCGGAAATGCTCCCTAAAACTGACACGTTGAAATCTGAATCGGGTTAGCATAGTATAACAGCCAAAGGCTACTGTTCACCCAACCGTTTTACGTCAATTTAGCCCCATGACTAGTATTATGTAATGCCATTCACCGCTGCCCCTCTGTTTAAAGTCCAGCCTGTGAGGCTTATTTGAACTGTTTTGTGAATGTGACTGAAACGTCAATTTCTTCCCTATGACAGACTCTTCTTACTGTAATGTTGGTGTGTACTGTTATTCTTTCTGCGTACAGAAAGCTGCTCTCTGATACACCCCTAGACTTTACTTTATCCGTTGTCGGCTGCCCTTATCCAATACTTTATGCCGTGTCGGTATAGTGACCTAATTCAAATTCTAGAGGCCCAGAAGTGGGGAGTATGCATCACTCTGGCACAATTCCGTGTGTGCATACGATGGGTGCATTCCAGCAGTGCCTGGCAGAAGATCACCCCCGGCACCCGTCGTGATCCAAGCACAGAGCCCACTAATCATCACTCAGGAAACGGGCTGAGGGTGCCGCACTAATTACAACCATATGTTATGGTGTTGCGAAAGCCTTCTTCTGATCCTCAAAGTTGGCAAGTTTCAGAGCAATAAATATGGCATTAAACATATTGATGTCAAAACAGTGTAATACATAACTGTCACAACTAATAACATAACTAATGCAATACTGCAGAGTGCCTGACACTTGTGTTGTTTTTCCAAGTGCAGACTGGATGACGTGCTTTGAAGTAAGATTCTGAAGTGGTTGTGCCTATCAATCGCAATGTTGCATTATTTGCATTCATTACGTTTGGAATGTGTGTTTGCCAGCTAGCCACAGCCTTTTGAAGTTCTCGCATTCTGTGTAAGATCTCTGGATGACGTCTTAAGATGTCAGTGTAGTGTGTGTGTGTCTTGATGACATGTGATTTTATCCAAATGAGTGTCCGTCTGTGTATGTTTTGATGCCACGGCACTTACTACAAATGAGGGTGTGTGTGTGTGTGTGTGTGTGTGTGTGTTCCACCAGGTCTGCGCTGTTGTGCCAGGGAGCCGAGTGTGGGGCCATGAACAACTCCATGGAGGGCTCGGTGTCGTTCGAGGAGCTGGTGCGTGTGAAGGCGCGCAGCGTCCCCCAGCACCGCATGAAGGAGTTCCTGGAGTCGCTGGCCAACAAGGGCCCCGAGGCGCTGCAGGAGTTCAACCAGCAGGGCGGCGCCACCGCCGACAACAACACCATGGTGTACCAGCAAGGGGCCAACTGCATATACACAGACAGCACAGAAGTGGCAGGTTCTCTTCTGGAGCTGGCATGTCCGGTAAGAGAGAGACAGAGAGAGAGTCAAGACAAATTGGTGTGTCACAGGGATAGGCAATTTGGCTCTAGAAGCTACAATCCGATACCACATATTTGTTCCGGCCATTCCCTAACTTGGCTGGTTCTGAATAGCACAACTCTTTGGCTGGTAGAAGAGTTAATTGGCGAATGCACCTGTCTACCTGCACTGGTAGAACCAGGTGAGCAGAAATATGTAGCACTGGATTGTAGCTTTTGAGGCCAAGTTGCCCATCCTTGGTGTGTTGAGATGGAGGTATAAATTACACATTAAAGTAGCGTATTCAGGCATTTGTGGAAGGTTAGATTATGGTTTATGATTATGTCCATGTAGAATGATTAATTAGAAATGAGAATCAACATTTACAGGTGAAAGGTTTACAATATTATTATGTGTATAAAGTAATCATGTACAAGCTGTGTCTATGTCGCTGAAATCTTCACAGCCAAACAAGTTACCTAATATGCTCTATAGTACACCATATAGTAAATTTGTTAACAATTCGGACACAGCTTATATCTACAGGCCATTGTTCTTATGTTGTGTAAATTATACACGTAGAGGAAACGCAGACAGATTTTTCATTATTGTGCCATATTATGTTGACGGTCTGCTTCTTCCTCCATTGTCTCCTCTGGGCCACTGCAGGTTCAGGTGCAGGTGCAGCAGTCCCCCCAGCAGCAGCAGCAGGTGTCCTCAGCGCAGGCCCAGGTCACCCAGGTAACAGCGGCGCAGATCTCCCCACAGCTCACCGCAGCCGTACAGCAGGCCAACGAGCAGCAGATCCAAGTGCAGGTAATTCTGGGCCATCTGGGACTACATTTTGTTTTTTTGTTTGTTTATTTTTTCCCCTCAGGGGATTTGGCTATTATCCGTGTCATTCATCACCTAAACTGGTACTCTCTCTTGTTCCAAACCTAATCTCCATCACGCTGTGTCTTTTGTCATTTGTCAGGTGCAGATCCAGGGCCAGCAGGCCCATGTAGGGCAGGTACTGCAGGTTCCCTCCCCGTCCCAGCAGCAGTTGCAGGCTGTTACTACGGCGACACAGCTCATCCAGCATGAGCTCACAGAAGAGCAGCACCAACAGGTGAGCTCACAACTTAAGTGTCCTTAAGGGACCGATTACAATCAAGGTGAATCATTTCCCCTATGGCGCAGATGAGAAGTGGTGTGACTTGTTTTCTGAGTAAAGCGCAAGCTGGAAAAACACAAGAAGCTTTTAAAAACGTGAGGCACTCAAGGTTAGGTTTTTTTCTTTTGCGTGGATTTTAGCATCGTTTCAGTGACTCATTCACAGCTAAGTTACCAAAATCAATAGAAAAAGGTGGAGGACTGTAGTAACCTAGCAACAACAAAAAAGTAAAAAAAACTACCATCTCCAGCAAACACCTTACTAATACCAGTGATACATCTCTCTTTTAGGGCTTAAAAAAAGTGTGGTAATGTGAGGGCCCGCGGTAGTGTCTAACTTGATTTGCCCTCCATTAGGTTAAAATACATTGCCACCATGCTTTTTTGTATATGTTAATATCTTAATACTATAGTCTGTGGGAACCTTAGATGATTGCATATCTTGTACTGATATTCAAATGTGCATTGCTACATAAATGTTGTCCTAAAGGTGCTGAATCATTCTCCTTTTTGATGACTCTTCTATCAGATCCAGGCCCAGTTGGTGGCGGCGGTGGCGGGAGGCCAGCAGATCCACATCCAGACGTTAGGGACCCTGCCCGACCTCCAGACCCAGTCTCAGGGCTCCCCTCGTGGGGACGCCGACCGAAGAGGCCTGGGGACCCCCAGCACACCCACATCCGCCGCCGGGGTCCTCCAGCCCGCCAAGAAGCGCAAGGTGGACATGCCCATCACGGTGTCGTACGCGTTGCCTGGGCAGCAGCTGGCCACGGTGCTGGCCATCCCTCAGGGGCAGCAGCAGAGCTACGTGTCCCTGCGGCCGGACCTGCTCACGGTGGACAGCACCCACCTGTACAGCGCCACCGGCACCATCACCAGCCCCACAGGTGACTGACACACAGGCCTAAGGCGGCACACCAATGAGCAGACAGCTGTGAATTTAGAACTTTTTATAATGTTTTTTCCCCCTTAGACAGAGAACAGGAAGTCAGAGTATAAAATTCAAGGAAAAGATATCGTGTAGCTTATGGCTTTGTACTGTAAAAAAACAAAACATACTAAGGCCAAGGCCAGATTTTACTTACATTACATATAGTCAAGTCTAAAAGCAAAAAACTGGTATTAGAGATTTGACATTGAGCTGAATTTGTCTATTAACATCTTTTTCAATGGTTAAAGCCTCATTTTAAGTGGAATAGCAACAGAAATGGCTGATAGGCACTACTATGCCAATAATAATTCACTTCTGCTACATGCCTTGCCCTAAAGCCTAGCGCTCCCTCTGTCTCCTGTCTGCAGGCGAGACGTGGACCATCCCCGTGTACTCGGCCCCAGCGCAGCAGCAGGGCATCACCCACATCGCCATCCCCCAGGACGCCTACGGCACCACCGCCCTCCAGGTGGCCACCCCCACCACCCTCGCCGGCGACGACAAGCAGCTCAAGATGGCCGTGGCCAGCGTCGCCGCGGGGACCGCAGCCCAGACGGCCGTCTCCACGGCAACCATGTCGGGCGTAGTCGCCGGCCAGGAGGAGGCGGTGCAGACGCTGGCCAACACGCTGTTCCCCGCCCAGTTCATGAACGGGAACATCCACATCCCGGTGGCCGTGCAGACGGTGACGGGCGCCTACTCCAACGCCACGCAGCAGCTACAGATCTGGGACCCGCAGCAGCAGATCGTGCAGGCGCAGGGCGCAGGCATCCAGGAGCAGCAGCTGCAGGTGGGGGCTCCATGTTGGGTGCGTTGTGGCCTAGATATCTACACATACCCTAGCGTTAGCAGATAAAATTCTTTATCCTGGGTGCCATCTAGCAACAACCCATTGAATCTCATTAGCTATTCTCACAGATCTGGTCAGACCAGTCATATTGGTGTATGCTTCTAGTGAGTTGCTGGGCAGATGTCTGTTTGATCATAGCGCTGTCTTGTTGTGTGCGGAGGCAGTTTAAAAGACAATTCTTGATGTCACCCCTTGAATTGCGCCTGGTCTATATGTCATAGCCATAACCATTTGATGTGGGCTGACTTGTCAGGCTGGGTGTGAGGTGGTGATGTGAAAATCATTTTGATTTCTTTTCTCCTGACTGCCAAAGGCAGTGCTTTTAGTACACGAATCATAGTATTTATATCAACAGTCCCTGTGTCCCCTGTGACCTGGGCGACGTATGCCCTGTGCTCCTGCACAAGAGGCAGGTCAACCCATTAAATGACCTCTTTGCAATCTTTTTGTGAATATTCCAAATGGCTGCAAGCTCTGGTGGCCATCTGAAACTCACAGAACCATGGTTACATACGTAACCTTCCTTTGGACCTTATGATGGTTGCATTGCTGGTGTTGCATCAGTTGACCTCAGTGACCTCACAGTCATTTTGTTCACAGACTGTTGTATATGCTTGAATAATTGAATTCAGTATACTAACAAGATACATGATGACAAGATTAATAAGAGACTTCCTTACGTGGGAGTGTTTTAGAAAGTAGGCTTAGTTACTTACCTGGGTATGTTCATTTAAAGCAAGTGGTAAACCTCCAAATAGAAGAGCGTTATGGCTTTATTCTGCTAGTTAAACAGAGACTCTTTATTCTGCTAGTAAAACAGAGTCTCTTCTATTAACAAGTTTACCACTTACTGAGAGTTAACTTACCTCAGTCAGTCAGTAAACAATGTACTTGGAATACCCTCTTGTATCTATTAGTGTAGTACATCATATTTTTTGCTGTATACTTGAAGTAGATATGACTGAATCTGGTCTTGTGATTGGCCAAGTGTGTTGACTGACAGCTGTGGCCACCCGTAGGGTCAGACAGTGACGGTCTCGGAGGTGGAGGCACAGCAGCAGGCCCCGACCGAGTTGATGCTGCCCAACTCCCTGAAGCCGGAGGAGGGCCTGGAGGTGTGGAGGCTCTGGGCCCAGCGCAAGAACGCAGACATGGACAAGGACCAGGCCTCCAAACTGGCACCCATTGGACGTGAGTCCTCACAAGCACACACACGCACACAGAACTAAAAACAAAAAAAGTTTTTAAGTGCTACAAAAAAGAAAATGCATTAATAATTTTGACAGTTATGAAATAAACTACCACGTGATGTGTTTGGTTGATACTGCCTAAAAGCAAATTAGTTTAATACAAGGCACATCTGTGTGAATTGGTACTGCATGATGTGTCTGGAATAGGTAGTAAATTAATAAACAGTTCATGTTCTTTGTGCGTCTGTGTCTGTGCGTGTGCGCGCGTGTGTGTGTGTGTGTGTGTGTGTGTGCGTGCGTGCGTGCGTGTGTGTGTCTGTATGTGTGTAGGCCGGCAGCCCCTGCGGTTCCAGGAGGACCTGGTGTCGTGTGCGGTGGCGGAGCTGAACGTGGCGCTGGCGCTGATGACGGAGGAGGCACGGGGCCTGGAGGGGGAGAGCTACGAGGCTGACGTGCTCTACTACGTCTTCCTCTGCATACAAAAGGTGAGACATGCGCATGCACACACGTGTATACACACACACACACACACATACACCCAACGGCAGGTTGCTCTCTGCGGCGCTGTTTAGCGGTCATGTTTCATTCTGCACACACGCCCTAACACACGAATGCGCACGCACACACACACACACACACACACACACACACACACACACACACACACACACACACACACATAGAGTACTCACAATCATTCCTATTGCTATACTGCCTGCCTGTGTAGGCCGATGTACACTGGAAGTCAATTTCTGTTTAATATTTTATAGACACAAAGATTGTATTGTGTATTCTCTGCTTCTCTCTTTCACTGTAGTATCTGTTTGAAAACGGGCGAGTAGATGACGTGTTCTCAGACGTGTATTACACACGCTTTCACCAGTGGCTACACAGGATACTGGAGCCATGGAAAGCTAGCATACATCCACTGGGTAAGATTGTTTTACACACACACACACACACACACACACACACACACATGTAGATACAGATACACCCGTACATGCACACTACACTCATGTTCTTCAACATAAAGTAAGACACACACACACAAACCATGGAAGCCAAGCATGCATTCATTAAGGTTGTTTTGGTAACACACGCATTCTAAGGGCTTTATGTGTAGTCTGCAAGAAATATCTAAATCTTCCTACCAAAACTAACAAGACTTTCCACATCCACAACCCGGTTTAGAAATGTATGGAAATTTTGTTCACTGCCAGTTCAGTACTATAAAGCAGTGGAATGACTGATAGTCAGCAGGCCACATCTGTCCACACAGAGTGCTTGAACAATGGTCAGATTTATGCCCCGTGATGTGCGTGGATGATGTGAGGTGGTGATTACGCGAGCGCGCTGCTTCTGTCTCTGTCTCCGCCAGGCTACATCGTGCCCAGCCACGTCACCGAGGAGATGCTCTGGGAGTGCAAACAGCTGGGAGCCCACTCGCCCTCCACTCTACTCACCACACTCATGTTCTTCAACACCAAGTAAGACACACACACCACACACACACACACACACACACTACTCACCACACTCATGTTCTTCAACACCAAGTAAGACACACACACACACACACACTACTCACCACACTCATGTTCTTTGACACTAAGTAAGACAGACACACACACTCACTACACTCATGTTCTTCAACACTAAACAAGACACACACACACACACACACACACACCTCCACACTACTTACTACTCATGTTCTTTACCGCAAAGTAACACACACACTACCACTACCACCACCACCACAACCACATCCATTGGTTTTTTTTTTGTTTCTCCTCTCCCTTTCTCTCTTACACACACACATTTTTGATGCTAATAAGATGAAAATTGTGTGGCATCTATTCCTGTTGGTTGATGTTCTCTCCCCACACCTTTTCCCCCTTGCTCAGATATTTCCAGCTGAAGACGGTGGACCAGCACATGAAGGTGGCCTTCTCCAAAGTGCTGCGGCACACCAAGAAGAACCCGTCCAACCCTAAAGACAAGAGCACCAGCATCCGCTACCTGAAGGGCGCCGGCCCACACCACCTGGGCCAGAAAGGTAGAGAAGAACCAGAGAAAATATTTTATTTAAACTTTTATTTTTTATTTCAGTTATTAAGGGGAGTATTTGTTTTATTTTTAATTATGCCCAGACTGCCCTTACAATGAGAATATAAAGAGAAACATAAAGTCGTTGTAGAGAAAATGCAAAATCACTTTAACAAAAGTAATTAAAAAAGAAAGGATATCTAACGAGACAAAAAATAATTAAAATCCAAGTTTCCAAGTTAATTTAGGGGAGGTTTGCAATGACAGATCTGGGTTGACTGTGTGAACGTGGGGAATTTATTTTTACACTGTGTTGAAAGTAGTGCTACGGTGTTGGCACATTAGAACAGATGGCTGATTTTTCCCACCTAGGATTAGAGGAGTAATACTCCTGTTATTAAAGGTGTGCTATGTATTGTATGTATGCGTGCACAGACAACCTTTCCTGAACAAAACACATTCATATGGCTCAATGGTAGATAGAACAGCACCGTATCTCTTTTCAGCAGCATTTGGTGCAAAGATGGTCAGTGGTAAAGGTACCCCTGACAGAGACACTATTACTACAGCTATGTAAAAGTGACAGACTAAGAGACAAACATGGAGACAAGGTGTCTGACTCGGTTTGTAATAAGCACTAGCTGGAGGGCGAACTTGGGATAACTGGGCTACTTTCACAACGAAAAACCCTTTAAGAGTTGTGCAGCTTTGTAAGTGCTTTCTCCACCTCTACGGAAAGCTGAATTCTGAAAGGCCCTGAATGTCCCTTTTTACGTGTATGGCAGATATAAAGGACACACCTATCTCAGTTTGTTTTTTCCTGGCACGATGTGTTTTTTATTATTTTAATGTGCTTAGCATCAGTCTCATTACCCTTCTCCCTCATCGCCTCTCTCCCTTCCTCCCTCCAGTGACAGATGACATGTATGCAGAGCAGGCAGAGCACCCGGAGAACCCACTGCGCTGTCCGATCAAGCTCTACGACTTCTACCTCTTCAAGTGGTTAGTTATCACTATTGCCTTACTTATTTGTATTATATACAAGCCTGTTGTACTTTTTGCTATGTTTATTTTATGTTTTGTCATTATGTTTTACCGTCATGTCTATAAGATGTTTAATGTTCACTGTGGGCCTCGGGGGCACTGCAGTTTCCCCACTAATATAGCGAGGAAAGGCAGATGCCTACATTATGTGTGCTTGTCACATGATTGTGCTTTAAACTTGATTTGGATTGGATGTGAGTTTTGACTGACCCGCTGATGGTACTATACTATATACAGTCATTGGTTTGAACAAACATGCTGCCTGTGATTGCTTCCAATGTACACAAAGTGAGCTTTTTGTGGTTAGTAACCCAGCTTCTGATGTTCTGCTCTTTTCTCTGTATGTGTGTCAGTCCTCAGAGTGCGAAGGGCAGGAACGACACCTTCTACCTGACCCCTGAGCCCGTGGTGGCGCCCAACAGCCCCATCTGGTACTCGGCACAGCCAATCCCCCGCCAGCAGGTGGAGCACATGCTCGCTCGCATCCTCATGGTGCGCGAGATCCAGGAAGCCATCGCCATGACCACCGCCACCATCCAATAGGGCCCGTGGGGAGAGACAGATTAAACAACATGTCCACAGACCTTCCATTAGCCCCCCACTCTCTCTCTCTCTGTTTCTCTTTCTCTTTGTCAGTCGGTTTGTCCATCTCTGTCTCTTCTTGTCTTTGTTTTCTTTTCTTTCTCCACTCCTTGCTGGCTGCAGCCATGTTTGCCTTCCATATTGTCAGACACACTCTGCCAAAAGACTCTTACTGCAGAAACAAAATGGTGGAAGAGTGGCCTTTTTTATCATTTCATTTCCACTATTGTGTTTCTTCTTTTTAAAAAAAAAAGTCATGTCTTTATTATTTTAATGTTTTTTTAAAATGACTCCTTTTTGCCTTGTGACCACTGCGCAGACATAGACGCATATACGCCATGTTGTATATGTTCATGCTTGTTGCACATGCACACACCTTTTTCACTACATCTGATTTTTTACTGTGCTCTTATTTATTGATTTTTATATATACGTATATAAATATTCCACTGCCTTTACCATGATGCCCATCTGTGAATCAAATGATATCTCTGTCTCTCCTATCTGCAAATGGATGCAGCTGCATACCTGTACAGTATACAAACACTCAAGTGTAAACACACACATAAATACACACACGTTAGTATTGTGATTTGCCCACTGCGAAGCAGTGAACTCTGCCTTGAGATGCCGACAGGATGGACAGACTGGATGATTGCCTTGAGCCCAGCCCCCTTATCCCTCTCAGAGCAGTCATCATTCTGATTGTAGTGAACAGCAAGGCAAACACTATGGGCTGTTACTGCCTGTGCCACCTCCCTCAATCAAGTGAACAGGACACCATCCCTGACGCCCAATAACCTCTTACAGATGGTGACTTCACAAAGGCTACTTTTTGGTGGAGTGACCACAAGGGAGCGCTGTGGTGCTGAAATTGAACAAAACACAAGAAGAAGAAGGAACTGACACTGCTGGAGTGGTGTCTTCTGGTGACTTAGTTCAAATACACCCCAAAACTGTTGTTACACGCAAACCCCAAAGCATGGACTATTACTCACGCCATGTCTGCCATTCACCCCTTTGGACTGGAAAGCAGGGGTTGTACTGTATACATAAACGTTTGTGTATCATACATTAATAATTCATACATAACATAAAAACAGCTTGTTCAGATTTCCTGTTTATATCTTTGTATGAAACTATACAGGCGGAGTGGATGACAGCTATTCCTTTTTTTTTTTAACTCGCTACATTGTGTGGAATACGTTAAGTAGTTTCACATCTCCAAAAGTAAAACAAATCATTATACGGGACACTTATTATAATAACAAAGTATAACAACAAAACGTTTATTAGGTTTGTATTCTTAAACAGTTTCTAACCACTCCATCCATGCTTATTTTTACCAAACAGGCTGTTATGGTCATCAGTGACAGGAGTTGCATGGTTTGATTGATAAGCTTTTGTTGGAGAAAAGGGACACCACGCATCCCTTTTCTTACACTATTGCCTAGTGGTTTGACAGGTGCCCAAACTTTTTCATGACATACATACATACATACACACATACACACACAGGTATATGGCCTGCGCATTAAAATTACCTGATAAGAAGAGGAGTTTTAGTCATCACACAAGGAGAAAGAAACACCGCCCCATCCAGCGTTCACAACCGTCACTGTAACACGTGGGTAAATAAGGCACTACCTCCTAGCGAACACTAGTAACATTAAGACTATACTTTCAGGGATCATTTCTATAGTTCTTGACTTGGAAATGTGTTTCTAAAGTGTTGTGTCTCGCTTCCCACGATGATGAGTTGCGGTGTTCCTTTCTGAGCGTGAATCGGATTTAAGTCTATGGTTCAACCATGGTACTTCTGTCATTGATGACCGTTCCTATGGTTTCTGGCTATAGGAGGAAAGGAACATGATCAGAGTGGTTGCTAACAGTGTGAAATAGTAATGCTATTACTTCACTACAGAGTAGCTATGATTAACTCGGATCATTTGAGGGACCCGGATCATTTCGGATCACTTCGTGATATGAGCCGGGTTGTGCGAGTCACTTGAGTCACTTGAGTCACTTAACACAAAATGGCCCGACCTTTAAAGGGGTCCTTCCGCTAAAAAACACTTTGAGTAGCTCTATTTACAATGTGGTGGGTCACAACAAGCAGTATATGCACGCAGCATTCCAAGACATGAAATTCGAACCTCATGGTTTTACTGGTCATTGAAGGGTCGAGCTAACCAAAGCGAGCGGATCAAAGCAGGCTGCATCTGCGTCACTAGGTCATAAGCCCCGCCCAGAGCCACGTATGGCAAGCCCACATCCCAAAGGAAGAACAGTGGACAGAAGCTAGGTGAGCGAAAGACAGAGAATTTGCCCAATCAGAGGTGCCTTATTGACACGTCATGGATATTCACAAGGGACACCGGAAAAGCCAGTCGTTCAACCACTAGACCTGTTATAGCTTACAGAAAACAGCATCAAGCAAGAGAACTAGGACATAATTTTTCACAGAAATGACGCACAATGCATTCAACCATAGTGGCGACACAGAAATATGTATAAAAATAACGATGAAAGGACCCCTTTAAGTGTTACTATTTTCTCCTACCATGAACCTTTAGGTATGTTTCTAAAGTCTGCAAGTAGGCCCAATCAGCAGAATGTTAATGACCAGGTAATGAAAGTGGTGTACTAAGGGTTGGAGTATTGGTAATTTACAAATTACAAACAACAACAAATGGAACAATATGTGCAAATATGGTAGTGACTACATTAAATAACACACAAGAAATGGCGGAAGAATGTGAAAAAGTTCAAATTGCTTTTAAGCTATATTATAAACAAAGTATGTGAAATAATAGTGCAATGGGTGTATACAGTAGACTACAATAAAACGAGAAACATTCAATTAAAGTAGTGAGGTGGCTCCTCCTATCAGACACAATTTGCCCTGTTTTAGAGAAAACTCTCTCAGAGGGCACTGAGGTAGCAACAATGCAAAGCCTGCTCTTCATCACTGTGCACAGATCTTTGTAGATTTTTGAAGTTGGGCAAAGGTCACAGAGACACAGCATGTGTCTTGTTGGTGTTTTGCTACCAATAGAATATCCAGCCTGTAGCTGCCCTGGCTACTAGTTCTACAAAAGGGCTCTTATTGTTGTTGTTATTATTATTATCATTATTATTAATGATATTACAGTCATCACAACATGCAGAAACCCCCACCTCAAGGAAAAAAAGAAATCTAGAAATAAAACATTATTATATTACATTAAATTCACATTAAATCCATCATATTGTATTACATTATACAGTGGTCCCTTGCTATAACGGGACAGCGCATTGTGCTATGTCCCCTAATTGGCTACTGTATAACATTGTCAATCAATATCCTCCGTGCTGCTGTTCTCCTGTACAGAATGCGTTCAGCATGTACAGTTTACATAAATCTGTGTGACTCTGAAGCTGTATTTGTGGGTGTTGGGAGTTACAGCCTCAAATCATCTATAATAATTGTGAAAAAAATAAATAAATAAAGCTGACTACTTCGCAGATTTCGCCTATTGCGGGTTATTATTTTTAGAACGGAACTCCCGCGATTAACGCGTAACCACTGTATTACAGGATTTAATGTTTGTGAGGAATTCGACATTATAACAGGCCCAAATGCAGAATACAGTCTGCAATTCAAAATGCAGAACGCATTACTTGATCATGAAATGTGTATTGTTTTCCTTCACGCTGGAATACGTTTTCATTGTTTGTCAATAAATTAATAGCTTAAGCAAAAGACAGGTCGTCAGTCGTATTATGTTTGCAAAAAAAAAAAACCACCGATGTTCTAGCCTACATAGTGACGCTCCCAGAGTAACCACCAGTAACCACTACGAAAGAATATTTTATTTTATTTTTATTATTATTTTATTCTCTTATGGTGAAAATGGATATGGGGTGGATCACAGTATTCATTGACACAACATAGGCAACAAGCTTATAGAAGTCAACAACATGGCGAACTCGTGCCTGTGTGCGAGACCGCCATTGGGGTATGCAATGCTACGGTTTCTGCAGGACCGCGAGCAAGCAGGGATTCATACTCAAGCAGCGAGCCGCGAGTGAAGCCATGATCCACCCGAGAGCAGCGAGCCGCGAGTGAAGCCATGATCCACCCCAGAGCAGCGAGCCGCGAGTGAAGCCATGATCCACCCGAGAGCAGCGAGCCGCGAGTGAAGCCATGATCCACCCGAGAGCAGCGAGCCGCGAGTGAAGCCATGATCCACCCCAGAGCAGCGAGCCGCGAGTGAAGCCATGATCCACCCGAGAGCAGCGAGCCGCGAGTGAAGCCATGATCCACCCGAGAGAAGCAACCCGCGAGTGAAGCCATGAGCCAACCGAGGCAGCAACCCGCGAGTGAAACGAAACTCAGGATCCACCACGAGTGACGGTCGGGTTGGATCCTTGTGACGGATCTCGGTTAAGTTACGTCTGTTGGATCCTTGCAGTTGAGTCAGAGTTAAGTTTCGTTTTTGCCGCCTGAGCGAGTGAGTGGCTGAGTGCCTATGCTTGCGCTACTGCTTGGATCCACTAGTTGTGCTCAAGTCGCATATGTGTCATTTCTCTGCCAACTGAGATGGAATATGTTTAAGTGGTGCCGTTTATTGATTATATATCAATCAAATATGGTAGGACTCAACTGAGCCGGTTAAATAGACGTCTAGATCCGTGGTTCGTGAGTGATTTTAAAGGGCCGGTTACTTGACCCGGATTACGGATCTTCTTACATCTCTACTACAGAGAGTATAAGATTCATATCTGATGTGGTATGTTATCACACTGCACTGTAACACTTGTTTGGGGTGATGCTGGGCAGCTCTGGTAGAGTGTAACAGCTGACAACAGTTTTTAGCTCTGGAACTTTAGACGGATGTGACCACGTTGAATATGATACCAAGGCATTTTTTTTTACAAATATACATTAATTTGAGCAGACCCAGCGCCACAAATACGTGGAAACAGTGATCAAAAGTAAGAGAACTAACATCATCCCACATCAGATGTGATCATCATCATTAGTGACAGGAGCGCCACAAATACGTGGAAACAGTGATCAAAAGTAAGAGAACTAACATCATCCCACATCAGATGTGATCATCATCATTAGTGACAGGAGTTTCATGGTTTGATAAGCATTTTGTTGGATTAGAACACAGACAGGAGCATCACAACTCACCATTGAGTTGTCCCACGTTGAACATTCCACCAGCCTTTTACAATATGACTTCTTTCTTAAATCACAAGTACCATAGTAACGTTTATCTCCATTGTGAAACTACACCACAACTGTAAAATCAAGGTATTACCATTCAACATTGTGAGTAACCACTCTGATCATGTTCCTTTCCTCCTACAGCCAAAGACCATAAGAACGGTCATCAATAACAGAAGTCGTATGGTTTGATCCATACGCAACTGTCCGATTCGCGCTCAGAAAGGAACACCGCAACTCGTCATCGTGGAAAGCGAGACGCAACACTTTCGAAACGCATTTCCAAGTCAATGACTATAGAAATGATCCCTGAAAGTATAGTCTTAATTTCACCAATGTTCTCCAGAATGTAGCGTCTCATGTACCCACGTGTCTCAGTGACGGTTGTGAACACTTCATGATGGGGGCGGTGATTTTTTCTCTGTGATGAGAAAACTCGGCGTTGTTTATTAGAGTAACTTAATTGTAATAATGAAAAAATAAGAGTTGTTCAGAGGTAGTCCCCGAACTAGTGACTTGCCAGATGGCCACGTTAACTTCACTTCCTGTCAAATGAAGACCCCTGATTTCTGATGGTCAGATCTAGTGGCGTCGAAAATGTTGGGCGTCTGCCAAAACCTTTTATGAATGGAAATGCGAGAGGATGACCTGACGTAGGTTAGGTTAGGTTAGGTTATTTTAAACGGAATCACATTTCTGCCCACGAGGGTTGACTCAGCAGAATTTACACATACACGAGGTTAAGTGGGGGATCCATAGGATCTGACTGAAAAACGACAAACACGTGGGCTGTAACATGAGGCAATAAGCCATCCACTCTCGTCATCGTCTTCTCTTACTCTGTATCACTGTTTCCACGTGTGGCGTCTAAAAATTATGGAGCTGGGTCTGTTTAAATTCATATTAAAAAGAGACTTGTCTTGCTACCACATTCAACGTGGTCACATCTGTTTGATGTTCCTAGGCTGAAAGTGTCATCATAAGCTTTAGCCCTAGAACTCCACTAGAGCTGCCCAATATCACATTCAATTGTCAGAAGTGTTACTGCACATACATTATAACATCTCCATTAAATGCGAACCACACACTCGCCATAATTAACTTACTAACATTACTATTTCACACTGTGAGCAACCACTCTGATCATGCTCCTTCCCTCCTATAGCCAGAGACCATAAGAACGGTCATCAATGACAAAAGTCACATGGTTGAACCATAGACTTTAATCCGATTCGCGCTCAAAAAGGAACATCGCAACTCGTCATCGTGGGAAGCGAGACGCAACACTTTAGAAACACATTTCCAAGTCAAGAACTATAGAAATGATCCCTGAAAGTATAGTCTTAACGTTACTAGTGCTCGCTAGGAGGTAGTGCCTTATTTAGCCACGTGTTACAGTGACGGTTGTGAACGCTTGATGGGGTGGTGTTTTTTTGTCCTTGTGTGATGACTAAAACTCCTCTTCTTATCAGAAGAAGGTCATTTAATGCGTAGGCTATATATGTATGTATGTATGTATGTATGTATGTATGTATGTATGTTGATCCAATGGCATGA
Organism: Setipinna tenuifilis; assembly: GCA_030347295.1. Taxonomy (NCBI): domain Eukaryota; kingdom Metazoa; phylum Chordata; class Actinopteri; order Clupeiformes; family Engraulidae; genus Setipinna; species Setipinna tenuifilis. The sequence goes on from CM059270.1 coordinate 13,551,619, forward strand.
AAAAGTTTGGGCGCCTGTCAAAAGTTTAGGCAGAAAAGGGGTGCGTGGTGCCTCTATGTTGATGCAGCAACCATACTTTATTCCAGTAAAAATCAGTGACAAAGCATGGAAACCATACTCTGGATTCAGTGGTGCTAGTCTTAACAACAAACAACTAAAACTCTAGCTACTTATACAGTTAAGACTCCTCCTATGTCCTTGATGTAAATCAACTAAGCTGATCAGGCAACTAGGTCTGGAGAGACTGTCTCTCTGTATGATAATTACTTTGACACGTTTCCTGTGATGGTTCTCAATTGCCTATCTCCACAAGCCATACTACAACTCTGCTGTTGGGTGATTGTGGACCATTCTTGTTACCATAATGGGATTATTATTAGGCAGACCACCGTCTCAAAGTGGCTGTTTCAGCATTAGTCTCAGGCAGGGCAACTATAATTCCTTACAATAATTATTGTATATTGTATATATTGTATATTGTATATTATGTGTGTGGATGACATTACACAAGGGGGTTAAGATTTTTTTTTTTTTCCATTATCGCTTTGAAAGTTATGGAACCCTAATTTTCGCCAATGAGTTTTTACTATGCAGAGACAACATAGGGTAGCCTATGATGTTAATTGGTGGTCCTACAAGATCTGACTGAAACGGCTGGCTACTATGGCTACTTAAATAGGAAAGTTGATTTCAATGAAGCGGTTTATTCGATAAGGATCAACTTCATGTAGATAGATAGACAGATAGATAGATAGGTAGATAGATAGATAGATTTTATTAATCGCAAGCGGTTAAATTGATTTGTACTTACAGCGTATGTATGGACAGAGACAAAAAAAACACAAGGAGGAAAAGACCACAACTAAGGCATTCTAAGAAACATACAATATAACATCAAAAAAAGGGTAAAATATAAAAAGCGTATATAAAAAAGTATAATAGGTAATGTAGTGTAGTGCAATACAGAAAGAAAATGAAGCTAACAATATAATCTACAATAAATATAAATACAAGGTGATAAACTAGGGCCTGTAAAGGAGGGGATAGGTGTATCATTGAACAAGTTTCACCAGTCTGGGACACTTCAGAAACGCTATCCTCCACACACATGCAAGTAGATAGATATGCCAAGTAAGTTGTCCAGTCTGGGACGCTTCAACCCCATACACTTTAACTTTCAGGGCGCATGAACCTAGTATCACTCCAGAATTGGGGAGGCATAAGTTGATAGTTCACCAGAGATGTAAATGCCATTGTAGAGAATGATGGCACATAGCAGGAAATATTTCCTGTCTGTCCCTATGACAGCAAAGTTGGAGAAGTCTGAAGAAGACACTCTGCCACCTAATAGCACTGTGATGGAAAGACTGCTTAGTATTGTCCAAAGTGGCTTGCAGTTTGTTTATATGCCAAATCAGAAATGTTACCTTCAGTGTTACAATGTTACTACATCTAAGACCTCTCCCGTATTGTCTGACAGTTTATGCTTGATATAACTACATCCAGCTTTAAATTCTAGAACTAATCCTACCCACCATCACAATTAATATTAGACACAATTAGCTACCACTCTGATCATGTCCCTTTCCTCCTGAAGTCAGAAACTACAGGAACGTTCATCAATGATAAAAGTCACATGAATAAATCCACAAACTTCCATCCGATTCGCGCTCAGAAAGGAACACCACAACTCGTCATCGTGGGTAGCGAGACGCAACACTTTCGAAACGCATTTCCAAGTCAAGGACTATAGAAATGATCCCTGAAAGTATAGTCTTAACCTTCTCACTGTTCTCTGTAGGGTAGTCATTCACATGCATAAATTTCACAAAAAGGGTTGTGCTCTCATCGATGACACCGGTGATGGGGGCGGTGAATTTTCTTCGTGCGTTGAGAAAAACTTCACTGACTGTATACATGGAAATTACATGGAAGATATTAAATTATATAATTGTATGCATATCCAATAGTTTAAATGACTTCATGAATACGTAGAGAAATACTTATTCACCAAATACAGTGAAATATGTAAAGGCAAATTATTTTGAGGGCGAAATCGAGGTCAACGTGCCATCGATTTGATGACAAAAACATTATCATTGGTTAAATTTAAAAAAAAAATATACATATACATTCATTTTTAAATTGCCTTACATCCACCGACATACGTTTTGGCTACTGTGAAAAAAATCCAGTCGATTACGGTGACAAGAGCATACAATGTTGCACTTTATATGGGTAATATGACATTACCCATAATGCAACACTGTCCAGGTTTGACACGAGAGTTAAAACAACCTATGTAACTTTAACAGTATTTACTTTGAGGATACAGTGTTATATCCTTCCTCAATCCAGGGCTTAGGACGAGTGTTCAACGGTCATTTTAAAACAACTAATGCCCCGTTAGCCTCATTGACAGCGTTGGTTAGCCCCTCACAGTTAGCCTAGCCCTTTCCCTGTGTGTACCCTCATTTTGAGCCCTGGCGGAAACAACGACTATCCTGTGTCTCATTGCTGTACGACGCATGTTTCCAACATACACAGGCTATTTCTAATTACAAGACGACTATCTCAGGGCCATGGATTTTTATATGTTCTAAAATACTATAAGTATATTATATTATAAGTAATATAAGTATATTATATTATATTATATTATATTATATTATATTATATTATATTATATTATATTATATTATATTATATTATATTATATTGTCGCATATTTCAGCATATCAATAAGATGTAAATATAACCACAAATGGCCTTGCTCACTTTTGCACACTTGCACACTCGAGTTTTGTTGCGAGTCAGTAACATGTATGATGACAAATAATGAAAAGCACAGCAATATTTTTTTCTATTGTCTTGTCTGTTTTCTCTTTAGCACAGTGTTGCGAACAGTAACACGTTTTACTCACACCAACCTTCTCACTCTTCCCTAAGAGCCAATAGCCCTACAATTGTTCTGCACGGTAATTTTACATACAGCCTATACACACACAGAGATTGAACCGCTTGAATACAGTTCATCCTGGTTTAACAAAAACAACCATATCCTCATTCAGAGTAAATTCACCATAAGTGCCTATTGCGTATAATCAGAATCAGATTTACTGGCCAAGCATACTTACATGCACACGGAATTTGACTCCCATGAGACCATAAAGTCAGTTAATACATTCTTATTTGTAGTGAGGCGCCACCTCGTGAAAGTTGGTGCAAAATTCTAAATTTCAGAATACTGAAATAAGATGTTAAAGTCGATATACAGCACACCACCATTGCTTATATATCTAGGCTTTCTTTTTGGCACAACTCTTGGTGCCCACAAAAAGCATGCGGACCTGACAAGACTTGTTACGAGTTTTAATGTAAACTACACACATGAACATTAATGTCAGTAGGCCTACCTTGTCGACAGGATATAAGGCTTACCAAGTAACACGCATACCTGAAAGCCAGGTTAACATATCTGCCATGCTATGTTTAATTTTCAGCACGTACGCTAACATGGGCGAAGATAGAAAATCCAGTTCTGTCACATCAAGCAAAAAGACTATGAGCTGTTAAAACACCTTACAATAGCCTATAGCATACCGCTTGTCTTAAAATTCTATGTGTATTAATTAACAATTAATTAATTAACAATCAACCTATCTTACCTTGTAATAACTAACTCTTCTTGTATAATGTCACTGGTTAAACCCTCCTATCTCCGACAAAGTTTCCATGGCTGGAAATTTCTAAAGAATAGAGGCCTAAAATGTTGCCAGGCACTGTCCGTCTTCATAAAAACCCACACCAGCGCCACAAAGTCGCAGTGGTCAAAAATATTACTGCGGTATATGGAGAGCTTGAGCACAGGTGAACAGGGTAAAACTCTTCACTAATAGATATCCTCAGCTTTTTGTATTGCATGTTTTTTAAAATGTTATGTATAAGTCTATCAGTGAGCAGCCTTATTCTTAAATGTAGGCTATGCAATAATTAGAAACACTGGTTAAGTTGTGACATCTATAGACAGTATAAAATGTACAGTTTGCTTTATCTGTTGCCCCTTTCAACATACCATACCATTACCATACAAAGGCTGCATAAGCCAACGTTGTAGGCGAATCAAGTGGACTGCTGAAACTTTTTGGCTAATTCTGTTCAGGAAAAACATATTTAAGAGCCCAACCTAGATATTCCGTTAAATCTTACACCCACTAGATGTGATTTAACATGCAGGGACATAGTCATCCATAGTATTTACACTGTATTGTTACGCACTGATATACACTTGTGGGGTTGGAGTCGGTAGTGCATCACATCATTTTCTATGTTAACACTTACATACATATTCAGCATAGCCACATCTCTCAAAGAAGTTTGTTTTGGATTGTTTGGATATGTGTTACTGAGAGACCCTACAAGGCAGACCACAGAATTCAGACCCAGAGTCATGATTGTCAGGCATATTTGTGTCTCACTGTAAAGCAGAAATGCAACATTGTACAGATGTGTCTAATTGCACAATTGCAATTAGACACATCTGATAATTGCAATTGTTTGCACAACTATGTATATGGCCATGGACATTATTATATAAATATTATTATTATTATTACTATAAATATTATATTCTTTTTATAGCAAGATATTTTTAAAAAGTCAACACCTTAAAACCTCATTGATGATGCATAATTTCTGGGTTTCAATATGTTTCCCTTCAGACAGCTTAATCATCCATTTCATAGTGGTTGCTAGGATGTCTGTTAAAAAAACATGGATGTGCCATTTAATCACTACATGTTGCTGTTGTCACGGCCTGATCCTGTCTCCTAGTTTAGGTTCCCTGGCCCTGGTTGATTACGGAGAGGGCTGCTGACCAGACCTGCACCCACTCACCTCATCAGCTACTATAAAGCCATGTTAGGAGTAACACTCCTGCTGAGAGGAGACTTTAGCTAGTCTTGTTCTGACTACCAGGAGTTACCGTTGTTGGTTCTTGCTGGTTTTTGACTTCTGTTGTTTTTGGACTATTGATTTTTACCTGCTGTCTTTGTACTTCTGCCTGAAAGTTTTTGACCTGTTCCTGACCCTAGCCCATTTATTTCCATGTGAGTTTGCCTAGCCCTTGGACTTGTTTGCTCTGATTTTTCTTGCCTTATTGTGTCTGACCTGGCTGCCTGTTTTGGACACTGGATTTTGCTTGAGCCCTGCCTGTACCTCTGACTTGTGACTTTTGTGCGTACCCCTTGACTTTTGGTGTTTTTGTTTGTTTGTTTTTTTTGCCTCAGTGCCCAGTTCCCCAGCAACTTTATGTTTTTTTGTGCCTTCTGTTTTCTCATTAAAATAACATTTTGAGTCACAATCTGTTTCTGAGACTGCTTTTGGATTCATTATCTGCACTTGGCCTATGGGCCCTGACAGCTGTTCATTAACATATAATCAACCCATGAGAAGGGACTCTGAATAACCACAAACAAACCATTGGGGATAGTCAATTTATCAGCTGTGTGAGCAGTAAAAAAATATTACTTAAAAATCAGCACAAACCAGTATATCTACATTTTATATCTACAAAAATAGTTTTGACAAGGATATGTATGATGTGTGACCCTTACCAGAAATAACCAATACATAAACCCGTTTGGATACCTGATTCAGCCACAAGTATTTACATGTAAATGTTCACTCTCTCTTTCTCTCTCACTCTGCTTTTGTCTCTCTCTTTCTCTCTTGGGGGGAGGAACCGGTCTGGCCTGAGTGTCTAGCTACTGGGAGTTCAGAGAAAGCCGAAGCCCGTGCTGACAAGTTCAGTTCTATGGTGGTGCACTTATGTTGTCTTTCAGTTCCTTGGAAGAAACTTCATGGAAACTGAAGAACAACGATGCTTAGACAAAAAGGGAAGTAAGTCTGTGTCATGGGTTGTCTTATGTATGACAATTTACCATGTCCTCAATGTTTTTGAACATTTTAGACAGAAAAGTGCCTACAAACTTTTGCCATACCAGATGTGGCCATGGTGTCAGTAACATTAAAGAACATAAGGCAAAATATCCTCTTTTATGGTTAGTTGTTTTTTCCAGATCGTTTCAGAAAATAGGTGTGTTTTACTACATTTTATGAACTTATACGGGTGAAACTGCTACGACTTCATTGACTGTTGCTTATGATAAATGACTGTTACTGGTTCATAACGTTCTCTCATGTAATTTACTAAGTACATACTTGGTTATCAGTAACAAAACAGGTTTGCCTGTTAAGAATTAAGAAATTCTGCAATCAAGGTGAGAACTGAACCTACAGTTGGTGTCAGGTATATGGGTGTATGCGGGAGACTGATCCTAGTAATTGAGCAATTGTTTTAAACTGTAATGTGAAATCTGTGGGTTAAAATGAAATACATAACTTGTATGTATTTTGCAGCTGTCAATGGTAATGGCCATAGATGTGTATGTGTGTGAGAGAGAGAGATTCTGTGTGTGTGTGTGTGTGTGTGTGTGTGTGTCGGAGGGGGGGTACACAGGGGGACATTCAGAGCTGCCGCAGCTTACTTCACAATAAAAAATGGGACAATCCCCACTGATCTGTGTGCAGTGGATGATCCTTTCACTTAAAAGTGCATAAGTCCATTAGAGGTCAGAGTCGGTGGCTTTCCTCTCTGTGGGCAGTAACCTCCTCAGCAGGTTTGTTGATCTGACACTCTGCAGCTGTGTGTTAAGGGACTGCAGGATGCTGGGCCCCGACTGCTGCCGCTTGGGTGGCTGTTTGACCTCCATACTCCTGGGACGTGACTGCCGGGGCTGTGGGGGCTGTAGGGCCTGTGAGGGCTGTGAGGGCTGTGGGATCTCCCGCCTAATCAGCACCGGTGCACTCTGGGTACTGTGAGTAGGGGAAAGGAAGCGTTGACTAATTTTTATTAGAAAAGGCATATTATAATGTGATATATTATTAACAGTGTTTTGATGCATGCAAATGTTTGTTCTGTGTTATACCACACAGTGTTTGCCATATAAATACAAAACAGGAAACCCCTCCCTCTAGCTAAGCTTCCCTTGTGTGTTTCTCATTTGTTTAATTGTGTGTATGTGTGTGATGTGTCTTACTGTGCTTTTGGGTGTTTAGTCTCTGCATGAAGCCAGTGTATCAAACACTTGTGCACAATTATGTACTGCTCCTGAAAAACATCATGGCCACACAAACATATATGTTTACATTTGGTCCAAAGCAGTCTTCACCAAAGCCATACATATTTAGTGCAGAGTTAAAGTCATCTTTTTTTTCTCAAGTTGGTAGGTAGTAGTGTGTTCCCTAGGAGGCATTTCAATGTGATACACTGTAACACAGAAAGGCCTTAAGAGTAACACTTGAACAAGATACAGTAATGCCCATTTATTTTTACAGTGTATTAGATGAAATGGTTCTTAAGTACATCATTTTACAGGCTGTTACATGTACACTAAAAAAGAAACCGTAAAAAGTATTACCTTTTTTGTCATATTTTAAAATGAAGCCAAGTGTTTTTTTTAATGCTGTATGTCACTTTGGAGAAAAGCGACTGCTAAATACCATAAGCATAACCATAATACTTAGGCAGTTTGAGGTTTTTCCTCACCACAGTGGTCACCATGAGTACTCTGCGTCGTCGCAAGTCCTGCACAGCCGCTTTCACTTCAGGCGGAACCCCTCGCATGCACAGCTGCATCAGCCACAGCAGTGTCACAAAGGTTCCTGTGCGCCCCACCCCTGCACTAAACGCAACAGCAAAAAAAAATGTCATGTTAAAATGAGTGTTAAAATGTCAGAGTTAAACATTTGGGAGTTGATTTTAACTCCCAAAAGTGTAATTTTAACATTTTTGGATTTAAATGGTATACCGAGTCTGGGTTATTTAACATTTTGAAAGTGTTAAGTTGTTAAGTGTGGAACTTAAGAAGTGTTAAAATCAACTCTGTGGGAGTAAGTTGAACACTGTTCTTTTTTGCTGTGTACATACCAGGGATGGAAATTAACCACCCGCCACCCGCCAAATGCGGGTAAATATGAGTGTTGGCGGGTGAGTTTTGCCATTTTACCTGCCACTGTGGCGGATGTGCAAATGCATTCAGCCAAGTTCGATATAGTCTATGAATGCACTCCCTGACGCATGTTGTAGCGTAGCTATCAGTTAGTAGACAGCGCAGGTGCGTATAAGTTTACCATTTATTGATAAGCAACTCACGGAGCGTTTCTTGGGATCCAGCACAGGCGCGCGTGGTTATTTCAAATATGATCTAGGCAACTTTCTGTTCATCATTTTAAGGTAGGCTAATGAAAGCTCAGTCATGATGATTATAGCCTAACTGTCCAAACAGGAATGCATCAGTATATTGCCTTCTCACGTTGATGATAACGCCATATGCGCACAAGTTCATTCCAAAAACTAACCTGTGATGTTAACGTAACCTATTAATAGCGCCAACAAAACCGATTTCAGAACCCAAACAAAAAAACGCACCTTGCAAGACACATTTCTTGCATAGTCTAATAAAGAGTATTTTCGAGGTGTTTTGGAATATTTATTAATTCCATAGAAAATATAATCAAATGTATCCACATCTGCACTAGCCCTTTGGTTTCCTAGCATCTTGCATAGAAACGAAGTTAGAACATAACTTTTTTTCACGTTAGGATCATAAGGGGAAATTTAAAGTGACAGGCGCCTAATTAGACATTAGCCTACAAACATCAAATACAACTAATTGCATTATTTTTAAGTGATATCCCAAATAACAGTTTATTTTTAAATTCTAAACATATGTAAAGCATGGATTTTCTTTCTACTGTCCTTTCACTTAGAAGGATAACATTAAGCTATCTAACAACCTGTTAAAATGCACCAGAATGCAGGAAATTACCTTTAATTTAGACATTGATTGCCTGTTACTATCAGCACAGAAATGATGTATACATGATGCCCCCTTTACATTTATGACTGCCCCCTTATATATGTCTGCCTAGAACCGGCCCTGGGTGTTATACTTGGCATTAAAATGCGCGGAAGGGTTGAATATATAAAGTGGCTGGTAAAAATGTTGAGTGGCTGGTAGATTTTAGAATCTACCTGCCACAGTGGCAGGTGAGCAAAAAAGTTAATTTCCATCCCTGGTACATACATACACACATAAGTCCACGCACTGGCAAGTTCAGCCTTGAACCTACACCTCACTTCAACCACAGAACTATTTTCCCTGTAGTATGAAGTTTAAGTTTTTAAGTTTATTTTACTTTATTGAGCCCTTGAGGAAGATTGGCTCTCTCCATATATACCAGTTCCACACACTAACCCAGAGCAGTGGGCTGCCTTCCTGCAGTGGTGCCTGGGGAGCAGTTTGGGGTCAGATGCCTTGCTTAATGGCACTTTGCAGTGCTCTGATCGGGTGTCAACCAGCAACCCTTCGGTTACAAGCCTGTAGCCCTAGTAACCAGTAACCCACTGCTGCCCCGTAACAATTTAACAATTTCCACCTGAATAAACTCTGCATGGAAAACACCCTGTGCGAAATTTTAGATCCTTATTATAGGTCTGCAATAATACATTCAATATTTGGACTGTACTTACAAATATCAGCAAGTTTAATGCTGTAAAACTACAAAAATGGTTGAATCTCAGTTTAAGGCCCATCTCTTTTGCTAGCCCTGCATTGTTACACGTTGTGACTAACATAACCCTGACTCAATTAAAAGCCTTGTCTGACTTTTATAGCACCTGCTGTATAACCAGACCCAGACCTCACTGGGGTTAGATAAATTATATTCGGTGTAGCCAAGCTAGACCTGAGTGAGAGTGGCACAACTGTAAGTGTGTCTATGTAGTGCGGGGGGTTGGTTTTATGACAGACACTTAGAACATTGTTGCTTTCCAACAAATTATAAAGCTCTCACAAAAATCTAAAACACTGTGTTACAAGTGCTTCTGAAGTATTTCAAGGCAAGCTTACAAACACATGAAACAAATAGGAATGGACAGGGAAGAAAGACACAAGGTTGTGCGTGTGTGTGTGGGGGGGGTGGTGGCATGTGTGTGTGTGTGTGTGTGTGTCTGTGCATGTGTGTGCCTGCACGTACCTGCAGTGGACGATGGCTGGGCCTAGGCGAGGCATGTTGTCCAGGTGCTGTCTCACAGTGTCAGTGAATGCACAGAGAGAGGCAAGGTCACGCGGAACAGACATGTCTTGCCAACTAGTATACAGGTAGTGTGTGATCCTGCGCTCAAAAGGGTGGCCATTCTAGAAAATACAGGCACACACACACAGACACACACACACACACATACGCACGCACACATGAATTAAAAACCATGAATAAACCATAAAACATTGCCTTACACACACACACACACCCACCCATACACATGGATTAAAAACCATAAATAAACCATAAAGCATTGTCTTACACACACACACAGAAGTGATAAGCTCTATATAACATGTCATAAAACCTCTACAGACCTCAAGTGTGGCATGAACAATGCCCTTCTGGTAAATGTCCTCTGTGCTGACGGTATTTATAGTGTATTGCCACGTAGCCTATCATGTTATTTTTACCAGCAGCCCCCAGGTTGTTGAGAAAAAGGATGTTATGACTTCCCCTCTGACTCACCTGGCGCAGGTGGATGGTGGTGATGTATGACTCTGGCCCACGTTTGCGAGACACCGTTGTCACCTGAATGTCCCCATAGCAACCAGTCCCTCTCTCAGGGGGCCAGTACTGGTCACATAGAACCTGCCGGAAGATCGACCAGTCTTTAGATCAAAAAATATCCTCTCACTCGGTCTCTTTCTCTCTCTCTCTCTCTCTCTGTATTTGTGTGTGTGTGTATATGTGTATTTTGCACAACAGTGAAAACGAACCATGCCATTTTCTTTGAGAGAAGTCAGCATGACGATGACATGCACATTCTGTTCCCAAACCATTCGCCAGAAGTCGGCCATAGTGCTTTTCAGTGGGCCCTGAGTGCAGATGAAGTCACGCTCTGAACTTCCTCCCTAAACAAACACACACAGTAGAGTAATAAATGTCATCAATCAAAATAGCAGAGCTGTGTGTGTGTGTGTGTGTGTGTGTGCGTGCGCGTGCTGACTCACTGGTACGTAATTGGCATTGATGTAGTCCGAGTGCAGCTGAGCGTGTAGCACTGAGAGCTTCACCCTGCAGTGGTCATCTAGAAATGAATAAGTACTCACAGTCACAAAGCTCACTTAGATCTTTTGTTAGAAAATGCGTGCACTCAATACAGAAAAGACTGGGCTGACATTTTGATTGTGTAGCAAAGACACACGACACAGTTGTAATGCTGTATGTCAGCATTAATGGATAAGTTTCCACTGTGGGAACCTCTGGGTAATTTTAGAGAAACTAGACTGTTGGCGCGTGTCTTCACCAAAGAAACAGCCCCCAAGGAGCAAATGTCAGAAACATTTATGGGGGAGACACAAGTCCATGCCTTGAGTTACTGTAGGTACTCCACATGGCCCATAGAAGTTCTAACTAGTCTAAGCATGATGAAAATTGGTCATGGTATCAAGATAGCAGGGAAGAAATATTACAATAGCAGAATATTAGGTGTATTTAATGGTGAAACTAATGAATTTCTTAATGAAGTACCTTTACACAAAAACCGGGACAACTGGTGACCCAAAAAAAGATTACATTTTCCAGTACAACTGATCTATTTTAAAGACCAATTCTTTCAGGACAATCAGTAAAAAAGGGTATAATCCCAGGAAAAATGGGGCATGTGGCAACCCTAGGCCAGCAGATAGCAGAGTGAGAAGACATTTTTCTCAGAAATTCCCCAATGGAAACTCACAGCATATGTGTAAGTGGGCCTGCCTTTATTTGGGTGTATTGCTTCTCATAGGTAAGTTATAATGTGGATACAGAAAGTTGGAAGAAATGGTTTTGCAAAAATCACATAATAGCTTACACACAGGGTTGCTTTGCAAAATCACACAATGCAAATATTTAATATAGTCTGTGTTGTGATTGAAGTTATATGGTTATAAACTACTGCAATGTAAGAAACTCTCAAGAAAAGAACATAGCACTTGCAAAATGGTCCTTTTATGCGGACAGTTCTACTTACAGGGTAGAACATAGCTGTATCTATTCTTGCACCTGTTTGCTTCCAATTCTCCTGCCCTGGTAGAAAACTCCTTCCCAACATCATTCAGTGCCTTTTACATGTGTGCATATATATGCAAAGAAAAAGGAAGAGCAGAAAAAACAACTGAAGAAAACATTGTACATTGTACAAGTGGTGAAATCTGAGTTTGGATGTAATGTGCTGTAACGTGTTTTTAGATTATGTGATTGATACCTCGAATTCTTGTAGATACCCCTCATTCTTGTTTCTTGCCAGGTGTTGGCAATGCTTTTGGAAATCCTTTAAGATCTGTGCTTTGGAGAATGTCCTTATCCTAGGAGTGAATCAGAAGCAATAGTAACTATATGCAACATAAACAATACTTGATACAGGAAATTAAGATGGGTTTCAGTGCCAGTATTTGAACCAGGCATACACAGTAGTTACATATAGTTACACTATAGTGTTGCCAGCAGCATTTTTATTTTTAGACGATCTGTTCCTATAGATTTATGTGAATTAAACATTGTGTTTTCATAGCTATTTAGCGATTCTATTTTGAATCATCAAGACAGGGAATCCAGAGCTTGTCTCACTTACATCATATTTGCAGTATGATTGAGATGAGAATTGATGTGAGGGTGGCACTGGACTGCTCAGGATTCACTGCATAAGGTCCCGAGAGAGACAGTGCTGTTCTAGTTCTCAGGATCCCATTAAATAGCCTTTACAAACATGCAGAAACACACACACAGTGCATGCATGCAGTACACACACACACACACACACACACACACACACACACACACACACACACACACACACACATACAAAGACAACATAAGTGGAATGCACATTCTCTAATGAGGCAAGAATATTTTGCATGTGTAAAGCAACATAATTATGTAATCCCTGAGGCTTGTCTTGTTCTGTCTCGCTGTCACCACACCATTAAGCAGACATGAGTTTGTCCACACATTGTTTTGTTGTATGTGTGACCTCTTAAGCATAACTGGTATGAGAGAAAACTGTTTTTCTAAACAACCTTTCAATCACGTAATGTGCATTAACATATCCAGGCAGCATTCAAAGTAAACCAAATCACTTAAACCAATACATCCAGTCAAACTAGCATCCAAGCTAAAATGACATACCCTAACTTGGAGTATTTTTATGAGAAGAAACCATGCTCTGAGTAAGATTATGACTCTGTTAGTTACTTAGTTCAAGTAAAAAACCCACAGTAATACCTGATGAACCAACAACAGTTCTGTTAAAAATGACCTTTCGGGACAGCCTGCTTCATGTTAGCGTCCATGCAGTGAATATATTTATCTCCTGTTGTCCTATATGGTTGTCAGATAGGGCAGCGGTGTGTTCAGCAGCAAGTCTCGTGTACAGAAAGTTCCTAGACCAGATCATTACATCATGGAGCAACCCCAACAACATGGAGCAGCCCAAACACAAAAGAGTTCACAAAAAAAAAACTGCCCCAACAAGTTAAGCAAAAATCAGGACTGTCTCAAAGCCAGGCAGTGTTGTTGGTGGTGCCTTATTCGCTTACCTTCTTTTAACGTGCTGTGAAGATTCCACTCCCTCATTTCATTCGTGTAAGCAGGACGAAAGGAAGAGTGGACGAAAGGAAGAGTGGAAAGATTATGAAGATCTGAGTATGAGAAGGGAACGTGGTGTGTGACAGAAAGAGAGAGGGGTGTGGGAAAATAAAACAAAGGAGAGAGAGAGCGAGAGAGAGAGCGAAATGATGGCCTTTCCTGGTATACTACCTGTCCGGCAGGTTCTAATGATGAGCACCTACAGCAGCCACACCTCCCCTGTAGCTCCTGCTAAAAGAGGAGGAGTGGAGGGATAAACACAGAGTGGGAGGAGACGCACAGATAAAGGACTGAGATTGTGCACTGGTAGAGTGTGTGTTGTGAGCAAGCAAAGATCGGTCCTAAAATCGAAGAATACAGGCAATGATGTGCTACTTTACAATACTAAAAATATGATATGGTTAGGTTGATGTGTTTCAGTCACTGGAAAAAAACTTCCACTCACCACAAAATAAATCTATAGATGCTAGAAGAAGTAATATAATATGTCTAAGGAATGCATTTTGTACAGTAAAAGAATCTTTAGCAAGGAAGGTGGTATAAAACTCCCCTATAACAAGATAAAGGCAAACACATTACTCAAAATTACCCAAAGCTAATGTAGTGTAAGAACAATCAAGTTGTATACTGCAGTAACATTTGTATTCACTGCAAATGAAAATGTCTTTGTGTGAAAATACACAGTGCCTATTTTCTCTTTTGCCAGACTGTAATGATTTTTTTGTTTGAAGTTGCACCGTGTTCCATAATCACTGTATGGATTTCACTGAAAAAGTTTGGTACTTGGAAACTTTTTAGAAGTGGCAGAGTATGTGTAACAGTTAGTTTGTTTGTTTGGGGGGGGGGGCACATTGGGTCTGGGTTTGGGTCTTGTGAATGTTTTTGGGTGTGTAAGGCAGTGTGTGTGTGTGTGTGTGTGTGTGTGTGTGTGCGTGCGTGCGTGTGTGTGCGCATACACAACCCTGGGAGTGTCCAGGGGAGTGTGGGTGTTACGCGTGAATTAGTAGCTGTGTACGCATCATAATGTCACATCAACTGAGTAAACAAAGTAGCCTACTGATGTTATTATGTTAACAGAAAATGCAGGGCAAAATAATAAGCATATAATACATTTAATGAATTAATTTAGTTACACCACCACCAGAACACACATTGGTTGCCTGGAAAAGTCTGCTGATTTGAGTTCAAATATGGCATCTACGTACATCTAAAATGACCCAAATGACTTGGAGTCTGGATTCTGTTCAGCAAAGGACCTTCCACCTTTCTTCTACTGTCTGTGCCTTCCACTTCATGTTCATGTCACAGGTTCAGCTTCCGCATTTGTCGCCAATGAGGCGAGGCGACGCAAACTGTTTTTACTCTGTGGAGATGTGTAGGCTAAAGACAGAGCACGTGGTTTCGCAGTCATAGGTTGGCTACCTGTACATTTATGTTGCAAAAACCAGAGAGCGCCAATGATACTACGGAGAAAGTGTGAGCGCTGTTGATAATGAAAGTAAATTAAAGGTTTAGTGTAGTGACAACTTCCTGGTCTAGAGATCGACTAATACCCCGGGTACTGCGAAACTCAGAAGACAGCCAGGGGAAATGGCAACACGGTCGCAGTATGCAGGGGGCTACGGGAATAAAACGGTAAGCGATGTTCATTCATTAAAAAAACACACACTTTGCTTCAACACCTGTCTCGAGAGTCGTGCGATGTGTACGCTCTTGCTAAAATGCTAAAATATTCCAATAATCAAATGTAACCGGGTGTAGTGTAGCCAGGGACGTGGGCTGTCACATATGTTGTTTGGGTTGCGGGTTTTTAACATTATCTTACAAAATCAGTCGATTATTGATTGACGTTGTATTTAAGTAAGGTTTTACCTAATAGTGGAGGACGTATCATTTCTACTTTGAACTATGTTTAGAATATACTTCAGCGCTTAAGAGATGTTTTTCTGTCGGATTACTAATTTAAGTTTTATATGGACAGATTCGGTGAAAAGTTGTAAGCTATTATTTATGATAGGATAGTTTCAGAAGCCTTGTTGCTGCTGTCATATTTTTGTGACGGGCAAGCCTGTATGTCCAAGGTACTTGGAATAGTATTGTATTGTGCGCATATAGGCTCCGACAGTTATAAAATGTTCTTTGGATGGAACAGTGTCTACTGGCTTTATCGCCAGTTCATTTGCTACTCAAATTATGCCTACCCCAGTTTGCACAAACACTGGTCATCTGCAGCTTTTGCTTTCGTTTTGCAGGGCTCCGCCCGTCGCCGGGAGCGAACGGACGAACCGGTTGACAAAAGGTCAAGCGGGGACAACCCCATCAAGCGTGTGTCAGAGGTACCGTAGTCCATTCAGACCTTCAAGACCTTGAAGAAATATTAACTGATGTTATACTCTGTGTATAACACTACACTTACTGATTCTCACTGATCTTGGACGTTTGTGTTCACAGCTTGTATTTGCTCTTATGTTAACTATTATTTATTGTTTTTTGTTACTAAAGGACGACAATAGACCTTTCAGAAGACTCAGAAGCCCCACACGGCCAAGTCGTCCGTTTAGGCCTAGGTTTGCAGGCAGATTCTACAGGCCAAGGTAAGACAGTTGAAGAGGAAGAGGAAATGTGTGTATAACAACACCCCCCCCCCCCTTCCCCCCAATGATTGTCAAAATGGTGTGTACACCATTTAAAGACTTGGTGAACTTGCAGCAGTAAAATAAGTTTTTGCACATGCATGCATACTAATAACAAAAGATAATATCTGCAAAAGAGGTAGAACAGGACCAAATTATACAGAAGATAAAAAAGCACTTTTAGGATGGTATGATATTTTACATAAACTTTGTTTTGTCATCTTAGTACTTTTGTTCTTGATAGTACTGATAGTAATGGTAATACTGTTAGCCTAAATTATATTGTAATACCAGCAGGTGTTTAAAACAAGTCAGTCCTGTAACACCAGCTGAACACGTGCATACATTATTCCTGATATCTACAAAGTCATCATGTGAAAAGTATTGCTTAAAGCAGCTTTCATTACCTAAAGAAAAATGGGAAGACCAGGAGTGTCCAGATTTTGTGGAGCGTGGATTTTTTTTCTTTCTCTCATTTCACTGTGAATGTGAGTAGCACAGACTTTTTGAAGGAGTTTGAGAGCATAGTGTAGTCCATGTCCCATACAACTAGTACCTGCCTTCATGCAGTTGAAAAGGTCCTTACAGAACAAATGGCAGAAATCCAGGGACTACATGTTCAGAAAGCATCAGAGGTTTTTACATGGTATTTTGTGTGACTTTTAGTGAAAGTGAAAGCAATTTGGCCAGACTTTGAACCATAGCGATTGCAGCATTACAAAACAGCGTTATCAACCTCTTCTTATCGATCTCTTCAAGAGTACCTCAGTATTTCAACTACAGTGGTATCATATTTATGACCAAAATCATTGATGCTTTCCAAATCATCTTTGGAAGAGGTTTGTGCAACAGAAAGTGGTAATACAGCAAACAGCTGAAGTATGGCTAGAGTGTACTTCTGTGGCCCTTGTTATGAAATTCCCTTGCAAAAGTGAGGTGTGTTGTGTCTCTCAAGGTTAAAAGGATTTTTGCTGTCATTAAATAGTAATACACAGAAGAGTGCACTTGTACATAATGTCTCTGATGGCTACCTCCTTGTGTTAAAATCTGTCTGTTGTGTACTAAGGGCCCCATGTAAAAATACTTTTGGAACATTTTAGTCATAATACAAGATTTACTGCATATCTGGGAATAACGCAAGATAAGATAGATTTATTTGTCACTTACACAGTTATAACATGAACAAGTCGCGGTGAAACGGTAGACTGGTTAACTACAAAACCGCAGAAAGAAAAGATAGATTTAAGGAATACTTATATTGATAAGTAGATAAATACATATTAAAAATAAATACATGTAGGCTTATATACTGCTAATTACGTATAGCCGGGTAGTGAAAAATAACAGGCTATGTAGCTTTTAAACTGGTAGGCATGTCCATGTCTAAGAGTCGATGTCCTGAGGAAAAAGTCTTTCTCAGTCTCTTAGTTTTGGCCACTACTGGGGTGGATGGAGTCCTTTGTGATATTAATGGCTCTTGTCTTGCATCTTGCACCAACTGATGCAAATGTTGTACAGACAGGGTAGAACTTGCTGCAGTGCCTTGTGGCCTTTTGCAGAACTGTTGGCATACCACACTGTGATACATTGAGTCAGTATGTTCTCTATGGCGCCAGTATAAAACATTTTCAGAATTTTTGGGAAGATCTTAAATTTTCCACAGTTGTCTTAGATGGTATAATCCTTGTCTGGCCTTTTTAACCAGAGCTTGAGTGTTAGTAGCCCAGGTCAGATCTTTAAAGATGTGCACTCCCACATGTTTAAAAATACTAACTCTCTCTTCCTGGACACCATTGAGCATGGGTGGGGAGTAAGTCTGCTGTCTTGTTCATTCAGTTGGGGACAGTTTGCCTGACACCAGGTAATCAGCTGCTTCACCTCTTCCAGATAGGCAGTCTTGTCATTGTTGAAGCAGTCGTAAGTATATAGTGAGTAGAGTAGAGGACTCAGGACACAATCCTGGGGAGCTCCTGTACTCAAAGTGATAGCACTGTGTGGAGTTTAACTGGCCCATTCTGACCTCCTGGGGTCTTTTGGTCAAGGATTCATTCACTGAGTTGAGCACTCAGTCCAAGGTCTTCAAGCTTGGAGTCCAGCTTGTAAGGGACAATTGTATTAAAAACTGAACTGCAATCAGTAAACAATAACCTCACATAATCCCCTTTTCCACTGTCAATACGTCCCAGGGTGGAATGAAGGACATGTAAAACGGCACACTCAGCAGACTTATTCTGTCAGTAGGCAAACTGAAGTGGATCAGTGGATTTGGGGATAGAGGAGCAGATGATGTTTTTAATAAGCCTCTCAAAAACCTTCATCATTAGTGAAGTGAGGGCTATAGATCTATAATCGTTCAGGCATGAGGGCTTCTTAGGTACAGGAACACTAACCGATTTTTTTAAAAACAACTGGGGACCACTGACTGAAGTAATGAGTCGTTAAAGTAAACAAACTGGAAAACTGATCAGCGCATGACTTTAACACATGTCCAGAGGTGCCATCTGGGCCAGTAGCTTTCCTGATGTTTACACATTTCAAGGCTTTCTGAACCTCTTCTTCCAACAGGGCACTCATGCGCTCATCTCTGATAAAACAGCTCCCTAAAGTTGCTCTAGTTAGCTCGCTTGCACGGAGAGACGTGAACCGCGCATAGTTGAACTCGTCAACCAGTAAATAGTCAGACAGAGGCATGCCTGAAGAGATGGTTTTGTTTCAAAAAGTTGCTGATAGACTTTAGTCCTTGCCATAGGCGTTGGGGCTCATTCAGTTGAAAGTGAGACTCCGTTCGTTCTTTGTATCTAAATTTAGCAGCCTTCACCTCTCAATGGAGGGCGTAACATGGCACTTGATGTTCACTCATATCCCCTGACATTAGCCTCTGCACTGTATGTACAGTAGTTGTGAGTGTTTGTTTAGGTTGGGGAAGGTCCTTATAGTGACACTGTGTGCTACCTCCTCAGCCAGCAAAAGCTGACAAAGCTGATTGTTCACATCCGCAGAGCTCTGCTGGCATATGTCCCATATTGACCAGCCAACATAAACAAAGAGTTTTCAGGTAGACAACTTAACCCTACGTGTTTTCCTCCATAGGTATTTTCCTTTCAGAGACAGAGGGTTCTTCCGCAGGCCCGGCTTCATTGGGTTTCAGCGGCACCAAGGTGACCATGGGCCCAGGGGCCCCCCGCCACGTCACAAGGTCTCGTCCCCTTCAAGGCCCGAGTCACGGCCCGAGTCACGGCCCGAGTCACTGCCCTCCCCATCGCCCTCCCCGGCCGATCAGAGCAAAGGTAAGCAAACCACAGCTGCTCGCCAAGCTTGCCTAAGCATACATCTGAAATGGTAACATATGGGGGGGAGGCTAAGGCACCCATACCATAATCAGAGGACCCATACCATAATCAGGGGACCCATACCATACCCATACCCATACCATAATGAGGGGACATAATCACGGGACAATCACGGTAGCACGTGACATTCATGCAAAGCTGGAGTATGCAGTATTTGTTGCTGCTTTATGAACGTTATGTTGAAGCTGAGAAATGGTGCAGAAAGTTGACACATTTGCAATAGCGGGGCTCTGCTTTTACAAAAACCTTTTTAAAACTGTGGTGCAAGTAATGACAACCAAAGATTAACTTAGATGTGGTTTGCTTTTGCTCTAAAAATAACCGCCCCTTTGCTTCTAACTGTGTGTGTGTGTGTATGTGTGTGTGTTTTTCAATATGCGGGTACAGTTTTATGAGTTGCTTTGCATGTTGTTTGTCTATTCGTTTGTTTGTGCGTGTTTGTGTGTGTGTGTGTGTGTGTATGTGAGGTCCTTTCTGTCTGTCTGACCATTATGGGGCATAGTTCTATTTTCATGTCCATTAAAACCCAAGCAGAAAACTGAGCCCTCTTGAAAACTACCCCCACGACAGCAACCAGCATTGCAACAGCAATGAGGAAGTACAATAACACATTTATCAGAGAAAGCTTGTCTTTGTCTGCTGAGATAAAAATAAGTCTGTAAAAGTATGCGGTAGCACCATATGTGAACATTAATCCAGTAATCTATCCCTTAATCTAAGTCATTAGAGGTGCGTTACACAGGCCTTGAGTGTTGCAGTCCTTATAGTTCATACATTTTGCTTTTGTATAGTTGCAACTCTGTATATGAAATTGGTGGTAGTTCTTTCTTTTTGAATTTACTGTAATGGTTGTCCTGGCCTGCTTTTTGCATTTCAGTGGTTTGTTGTGGGTCGTAAGATATAGAGTAGTTAAATAATATTATAATCACTACTGTTTCTGTTAAGCCTCGCTGTCGACTTGAATTGTGAATTGTGAAGGAAGCGAGGAATGTGTACTATACACAGATGCATTGGTGTACAAACTTAATGCATGATGCATAGCATAGTGGGCAGGTGTATACAGCAAACAATCAAATGTATGTATTCTCTTGTAACAGACTATTACCCTGTTCAAATCTGAGTTAAATATTCCTTGACTAAGACATAAATGTATATGCGCACACACACACACACACACACACACACACACACACATATATATATATATATATATATATGTGTGTGTGTGTATAATATATATATATATATATATATATATATATATATATATATATATATATATATATATATATATATTTCATATAAAGTAAAAGACCAATAAAAGAATTGAAAAGCCAAAAAGCCAAAAGGAAGAAATGACAACACAAGTAAAACAGTAAAAAACGGTAATAGCATATATGTTAAAAATAAAGAACCTAAAAGTAGTGACATTTTTAATAAAAGATCAACAAGATCTTGACGTAATATTATAGCATTATTAGTCGTGGTGTCAGCTTATTTGCAAGAAAAGGGAGGAAATGTCACCTAACCACAGCAGATGCTAAGTGTAACAGGCACAGTGTGTCTTACATCTGCAACACAACCAGACATGCTTTTGGAAAAACACATGTGCAATCATTTAAAAAAAATATATAGAAATTGCACAATTGCTCAAATTGCACAAACAACTACGATGACAACTTGTGGATGGATGTACTGTACTTGTAAACAGACATTCATACTTCCAACCAAAATTACACCACCTAGCTGAACACTTTCAACAAACATACATTCACGTAGACTATTTTTTGCAACATTCTTGGCATATAAACCTTAACCTTTTGTTAACAGTAACTAATCTTGACTTTCAGTATTATATTATAAATTAAGATGTAATAGCAAGTACATTCATACTTGTGCATAGGCACAGTGACTCTTTTGCTTTCCAGTCACTTATGTTTGTGCTTTTATTTTAACAGTCAGGTCCTGTATTTCAGGTCCTGTATTTCCTTATGCCCCTAATTTAACTGTATGCAGAGCTACAACATGCAGTGCAAAGCAGTATTGTATTGTAAACAATGTATTAGTTAAAGCACATCAATGGGAATGCTCTCTCACATTATTTCTTCCCATGTGGACAGGACAGCATGTACTGTATGTTGTATCAGTATGTTGTGCAGTTCTCAAAACTGCACTGACCCATCCTCGCCACAGGGAGGCGGTGCTGAGTTGCAGCCCCACCTCAAGGCTGTCAGACAGGGAATGATGTTGCCTAGCAAGTTGTTTTTGCACTTTGATTGTCATATAAAAAACAGAAAGGCAAAAACCAAACTGGTTTTATAATGTGATTTTTTAGCAGCACTTGTGCCAGCCGTGTCCTTCTGCTTAATATGGTCCCACTGAAAATGTCTCTTTTGTTGCCATGTAGCCCTTCTAATTAATCTTCCATATAAGAAAGTGTGTTCCTGTGTGTGTGTGTGTGTGTGTGTGTGTGTGTGTTTGTTTACTTTCAGGAACATCTCGGTCGGACTCAGTCAGGGAGGAGAGGCCCTCCCTCTCGTTCACGGTAAGAGTTGTCAGGAGCGCCATCATTGTTTGTGAAGTTATGCACCTTAAATCAGAGCTCGCTTTCTCAAGCTTGCACCATCAACATACACGACCCAAACACAAAAAACATCTTTATCTTTGTTGCGTCTTCTTTATCTGTTACCCTTACCCTCTCTTTTTTTTGTACCACTCTGTTTCCTTGTCTCCTTGCTCTTGTCTATCCACCCCCCGTCTCTGTCTGTACCGCTCTCTCTGTCCCTTTCATTCTTGATCTCTTTCTCTCTCTCTCTCTCTCTCTCTCTCTCTCTCTCTCTCTCTCTCTCTCTCTCTCTGTCTTTCACTTTGTATGTTTATTGAGTTGACTTTCCCCCTTTGTTCCCGCTCTGTGAGGTTGTGTACCTGACCTTCTCCAATGAGACGGCTTAATGGGTATGCGTGCTGCCTTCATCTTCTGTATTTCTCCCTCGAGCCAAACAGATCATTGCACTCATAAAGATGCTAGCCTGCCTGAATCCCTTTAAAAACACTCCACACACACAGGCACACACACAGACACACACACAGACACACACACACACACACACACACACACACACACACACACACACACACACACACACACACACAGAATGAAAACAAAATAAGACTATGTAAGAGGAAACGCTGAAGAGTTGATGGGGGGGAAAAGGGGGCACAGTTTGAGCGCAAGACAAATTACGCAGAGATGGAATTGTGAACTCTGACCCTCATAACGGGCACACAAATTAGATTAGGATCCACAAATAATCCTGCCACAGCTGCCAGCACTGAGGGCTGGAAGAAGAAGAGTTTTTCTACCGCAATTGACTGGAGGGATCAAAATGCCCTTTTTCTCTAGAGGGAATGATGTGTCTTTCTTTTTCTCTTTCTCTCTCTTTCTTTCTCCATCTCTCTCTCCCTCTGTTGTTTTTGTCTTGCTTGTACACTTGTCCTCTCTTAAACTCCCGTCTTTCTTTTGTCACTCTATTTTATCTTTCTTTTTTTCTTTCTTTCTTTCTTTCTTTCTTTCTTTCTTTCTTTCTTTCCTCCTTCCTTTTTTTCCTTCCTCTCTCCGTATCTTCATTCTCACCTGCCCCTGCCTCTAGGATTATTACTATCACGTAAGAGATGCCACCTCATCAGTCAAAATGTCACAGGAAGGCAAACATGATAATCTGCAGCCATGACCTAAAGGCCCACACGTCTCCCCATGACAGCAGCACGGGCTGACCCTGGACATGTGGAGCCGGGGGCCAGCAGCACGCTCTGTCAATAACAGGCGTTTGGAATCATTTCTCTCATCTCTCTCTCTCTCATTTCTCTCTCTCTCTCTCTCTCTCTCTCTCTCTCATCTCTCTCTCTCCCAGGTGTCTCAGGAAGATGAGGTGTCCCAGAGCAGGGACGTACCGTCTGCCGTGACCAGGGCAGCGGCCAGGAGTAGAGCCATCCAGAGCAAGAGACGCGAGATCGAAGAGGTGAGCAAAGTTAACTGTCCAACCGGCGTCATCACTGTGACGCAGTCAATCATTAAAAAAAAAAAACACCTTGTCTTTCAGCTGACATAAATTCCTCCCACTCGCACACTTGGCCTAGCAAGCGGCCACTTCACAACTAGGGGTGACCACAGCTAGGAGCGGTACATTCATCTCTTGTCACTCAAAGGAGGCCACTAATTAAAGGCCTAAGGAGCCCCCCACCCACATAGGCATGACATAAGAGCTACAAGTCATGTAATCAGTATAGACATGACTACATGTTTATTATTTTCCTGATACTTGTGATGTGTGTAGTGATCATAAAGGTAAATCGAATCTCATCTAAGATAACTAAACCGCACTCTGACATTTTAATTTAAAGAGCCTTTGAAGTGTAGTTACTTAATATTTAGTGAATAAAGAGTTACTTTTGGTGCAGTTGTAGAGTCCATGTTGTTGTGAAATGTTCACACGGTTATTTAGGACACCATGTTCTTACACAAGAGACACACAAGGTATCGGAACCCTTGTTGACTCTGCTGACGTAAGCGCGCTACACTGTGGGCTTCTTAAAATGAAGTGTGACCACAGTGTTAGCGCTTCTTGCGAACTTCCTCTGAACACCACCATAGTAGGAGTCCGCCCCCCCACTTGTTCGTGTGTGGTGTGCACACAGAGTAATTGGCAGCCAACGATGGCCATCTCCATGGAAGCTTTCAAAATGTTTAATCGTTGGACCGTGTTGAATTTTAGTCACTGGATACAAAGCCAAGAAGATAGCAGGAGACCTTATCTTCTACAAGAACACTTTTCTTTCCCTCTGTTTTTTTGGGGGGTGGGGTGGGGGTTGGGGGGGGGGGGGGGGGGGTGAACTGTGAGAATATGATGCAAGGTATTGCTCAGGTGTGATAACATTTATTAAAATTAACTTTCAAAAAAACAAGTTTGCAACACTGTCAAACAGTACCAGATCACACTTTGACACATCTATCTAGTTGTAGGCTGTCACTACGCAACACCTCCATCTTCACCTCTGTATACATGACACCAATAGCCTGTGGTTACCACACTGTAAAAGCAAATGATCGTTTTGGCTGATAGGATAAAGCCAGTGATGAAAAGATTGTGTTATGGCTGAGAAATAATTCTACTGCCAGTGTGTCATGTACCTATGTGTGGTTGTGTAAGTCTGTGTGTGTGTGAAAGAGAGAGAGAGAGAGAGATGGTGGGGAGGAAATAGAGGAAGAGTGTGGGTGTCTGTATGTGTGTATGAGTATGAGAGAAAAAGATTAACAGTGATAAGGATAGTGTCTGTGTGCATGCTTGTGTGTGCGTGCACATGTATGTATTTGTATGTGTGTGTGTGTGTTTGTATGGGTGTAACAGAGAGAGATAGATAGGGATAGGCGGTTGAGAGAAAGTGTGTGTATGTGTATGTATGTATGCACGTGTGTGTGTGTGCTTGTGTGTGTGCCTGTGTGTGTGTGCCTGTGCCTTTGCGTGTGTGTGTATGTGTGTGTGAAGGAGAATCTTCCTTCTCAGTTTCTCCCCGTCCCCTAATCTCCATGGTTACCACTGGCAAGTAGGGTCGCTGCTGTTTAGAGGGGGTTTGGTAACAGGTAGCTGAAGCGTTTCACTCTGTTTGCGCGTGTATAGCACATACTTCTACATACTGGCACACACAC
Organism: Setipinna tenuifilis; assembly: GCA_030347295.1. NCBI lineage: Eukaryota > Metazoa > Chordata > Actinopteri > Clupeiformes > Engraulidae > Setipinna > Setipinna tenuifilis. The sequence continues at coordinate 13,577,040 of CM059270.1, forward strand.
ACACACACACACACACACACACACACACACACACACACACACACACACACACACACACACACACATATCTGTTGTGTTGTATGTGTGTTATGTGTTTTAAAAATATGTACTCTGTCTTTGTCTCTTACACACACATACAGACCCACACACACACACACACACACACACACACACACACACACACACACAAATCTAGATCTAAGCCTAATTTCAGCTACATGAGAGACATATTGGAGACAATACATGGTCATGGTTGGTTAACAGGAGTATATTGATTGGCAGAGTCTTCTCTCATTCATTGACAGCTATTATGCAACCTGCTATATAACACATTTATGTAACACAAAACAGCCTCAAAATGGAGGTCAAAACAAATAGATGTAGGCTATTTTTGACCAAATGCCTTTTATGTGGTTCTGTGTATGAGTATGTGTGTAGTGTGTGCCTGTGTGTGTGTGTGTATGTGTGTGTGTGCGCGCGCGCGCATGTGTGTGTGTTTGTTTATGTTTAACAGGATGTTTGTAGATGTATGTTTACAGCTGCTTGTGTTTGTTTCTGAAGAGTGTGTTGTTAGAGCGTAATATTTGTGTGGTTTGTGCATCATGATGCCGGACAATGAGTAGAGTGAAAAATATTTGTTTTTTCTCTCTCTCTCTCGCTCTCTCTTTCTCTCTTTTTCTCTCTCTCTCTCTGTACATGTGCATGTAGGTGTGTGAGTGGGTTAAGTTGCAGTAAAATGGATGTGTGTGTGTGCTGCCTGTAGAAATGTGCCTTGGAAAGGTCATGGATTAATCCTTTTGAATAAGTTATGGACCTGGTATGTTTGTCTGGTGTGTGTTTGTGACTGTGTGTGTGTGTGTGTGTGTGTGTGTGTGTGTGTGTGTGCCATGTATGCTCTATATAGCAGCAGGGTGCGTGTGTGTTTCCATCTGCATGTGACAGACTTTCCGTGTGCTTGTATGTGAAAGTGTGTGTGTGTGTGTGTGTGTGTGTGTGTGTGTGTATGTGGTCATGTGTGCAGTTTGACTGGGCTGCTAATCCACCCTAATGGCACACACATGACTGGAACACATCAGGCGTGTCTCTTTCCTTCATCTGCTTCCCTTTCTTGTCATCTCTCCTTCACACACCACACCACACCACCTGCCCCCCACCCCACCCCACCCCTCCATTCCCCCCACCCGCCATCTCTCTCACTTTTCAGGGATACGAGTCACTGCATTCCTCAGCACTAATCAAATAAGCAGAGAGAGAGAGAGAAAGAAAGAGAGAGAAAGAGAGAGAGTAAGAGATGGTGCGAACAAGACATAAAAAGAGGGAGATGGAAGGAATGAGAGGGAGAGACGGGCAGAGAAGAGGAAAAAAAAAGCGAGGAGAAGAGAGACAAGGAGAGAGAGCGATATCTTTAGCATGGCTGTGCGTGTGCTCTTAGAGAGCGGGGTGCGCACCATCTTGTGAGTGTTTCCAGGGGGAGGTTGACAGATGGCCATCTCCCCAGACGGGACGTGGCAAAGGGCAGGTTGGGGCTTTGAAAAGAGAGCAACTTTTCAATCCGTTAGCTTTCCATACGGCTAGCCGCTGTCAACACCACTCTCTGCGGCGCCGTTTAGCGGTCATGTTCAATTTCATTCTGCGCGCAACACACTTGAACACACACACACACACATGCACACACACACACGAATGGATGCACGCACGCACACACACATGAATCCACACACACACAAGCGCACACACACAGCCACATATAGGCACATACACACACACACACACACACACACATACACGCACGCATGCACACACACACACGTACACACACACACACACACACACACACACATACGCACGTGCACACACACAAACGCACACACACACACACACACACACATACGCACGTGCACACACGAACGCACAGTCACACACACACACATACACACACACACACACATACGCACACACACGCACACACACACACACACTGTATACATGTGCACATTTTCGTACGCCCACAGGGCTGATGTGGGGTGCTGATACAGCAGAGCTTTGCCATGTCGTGTGAGAGGAAATACATGAATGTTAGATGAAATTTAAAAATAAAGGAAGAGTTCAGGAAAAATACCATAGGTGGCAGTGAGCAAGGTGCTATTATGTAATCCGCTGCTTTTTCACTCTAGGAGGTTATTGAAGAGGGGTTTGGTAACATGCAGTGTGCTCTACGAGAAAATGTATCAAGTAAGAATGTACAAGTTGGAGGTGTTCAGTGACAAAGTTAACTAAAGTCCCCATACCATATATTTGGGGACCTGGGTTCGAGTCTGACTCAAGGTCATTTCTCGGTTCTTTACCATCTTTCTGTCCCAATAATTTCTGGTAATTTTTCACTGTCCTGTCTATAAGCCTAAAAAAGCCCCATAACTACCAAAGAAATGCACCAGTTCTTATTAACATATCATATTTTAAAAAATCTTGCTTCCTCTCACTTAAAATTGTTATGAGCTAAACATGTTTATTGAACACAATTGTAACCTCTTAGTACTCAATGTTCTGCTAGCAGATGAAAAACATTACTTCAAATTTACAACATTACTACTACAATACTAAATTTTTTGCACCCACTTAAAAAAGGGGTTGCTTGTTTTGACTGTAGGCTTATCATCATTTTCAGACACGCAAACACAGGTTTCAAAACCTGACATCAGCCTTACGAAAAATGAATGTGTTACTCAAACTCTGTATATATTTGCCAATGTAAGCATTTTCCTTAAACTTGTGTGCCTGTCTATGAACATCAGCATTTTTCTCAAGCTCTCTGTGTGTGTGTAAACGTGTGTGTGTGAGTGTGAGTGTGTGTGAGTGTGCATGAGTGTGTGTGAGTGTGAGTGTGTGTGTGTGTGAGCGTGAGTGTGTGTGTGTATGTTTATGAACATTTTCCACAAGCTCGTGCATGTGTATGTGAACACACATGTGTGTGTGTGTGTCTGTGTTGTGCCTGTTCCCTCCAGGTGTACCGGCAGGACTGCGACACGTTCGGCGTGGTGGTGAAGATGCTGATCGCCAAGGACCCGTCTCTGGAGCGGCCCATCCAGACGTCCCTGCAGGAGAACCTGCGCGAGATCGGCCTGCGCTGCGTGGAGGCCATGCAGGAGTTCATCCAGGAGTATGACGCCCGTCAGGTCTCCCCCTCGCCTCCCCCTCCTCCTCCTCCACCACCACCCCCTCCACCCCTACCCCCAGCACCACAGGAGGTTTCCCCACTACACTGACTGACACCCAGGGAGGTGCCCCCCACACAGGACACACAACATCAGGAATTTCTCCCAGGCTACACTCTCTTGGAAGCGGTTGCTTTTGTGTGTGTGTGTGCAGTTATATATTAATGGGAGTTAACAAAAGGACCCCATTGGGAGGGACCCCATTGTGTGTGTGTGTGTGTGTGTGTATGTGTATGTGTATGTGTGTGTGTATGTGTATGTGTATGTGTATGTGTGTGTGTGTGTTAAAGAGGTTGCTTATGTATGGGTTTGTGCATATTTGTGTCTGCTGTTGCAAACCATATAGTCAATTTTTAAACACTGGACTGGAAACATCAGCCGGTATACTGCAAAGGTGGTTAAAGCAGAATTAAAACTAAGTCCCAACCATTTTGTCACCATATTGTCATCAACAAAACAAATCCATGCATTTGCACAAAATTAATTTTTACAATTCTTCCTTCTATTGTGCGCATTGGTTTGTCTTTGTCAATTGACTTGTAGGGACTTAATTTTATCATGGCAGTGACTGGGAAACTACCTCAAGTTACAACCTGTATAAACAGTCTTTTTAACTCTCTTCATAAGTTCTCAGTGCCCTTGTTTTATTTGTCAAGGGCCCTTGTTATACTACCAAGGAAGCGTGGAGCATTGAGCTTTGGTATGGGTTTAAAAATAGCGATTTCTCTTCAAGCTTGCTCTACCCTCCCCTTACTAGCATTGTGAGCCTTTTGAAAGTGATGAACTTTTAGTTTAGTTAACCCAGAGGTAGTTGTAAACCTGTTAGTAGAAGTGCCAGGGCTTTATTCTCTTGACTAAGCAAATGTCAACAGGCTCTTCTGTTGTTATGTTAGCAGGTTAATTAAAGCAGGTTTCGCACTTAACCACCTTTGTAGTATAACGCCCAGGAGTGACACATAAGCTACATTCTTGGAAAAGCTTGTTTGTGTGTGTGTGTGTGTGTGTGTGTGTGTGTGTGTGTGTTAATGTGCATATCTGTGTCTGCTGTTGTGAGCCATGAAGACCACTTACCTCCTGAACATTGCCCTACTAGCATGAAAGCTTTTGCCCTTTGAGACCACATAGTGCATGTCTGTTCTGTATCAGGACTTCTTCCTTACCAGGAGTATGAAACGCTGTACTTTTGCAGGGCTGTTTCTAGACACGGTGACCAACATATATGCAACTACATAATGACTCACCACAGTGTGTGTGTGTGTGTGTGTTTGGGGGGTGGGTGGTGGGTGGGGGGGTTGTTAAATGTCTGCCAGTTCTGCTGATAATAGCCTTTTGTACATTTCTTGAGAGAAAATTCACTGGATATAAAATGAGTGCAATAATCAACGGTGCCATTCAGTGTGCTCTGAAGATGTTGCATATGCATGGCATTGTCACAGCAGGAAACACAGGGAACAATACAGGCCCGGTCGGGTGCTGCGATAACTTCCTGCTAAAGAATTATTTGACCAAAGACTGGACAATATATTCTGTATAATATGACTTCAGAGCATTTTATATGTTGTGTTTGGTGTGTGTGTGTGTGCGTGTGTGTGTGTGTGTGTGTGTGTGTGTGTGTGTGTGTGTGTGTGTGTGTGTGTGTGTGTGTATGTGTGTGTGTGTGAGAGAGAGAGAGACAGTAGGAGCATAGAAGTGACTAAGCTATTGTGATTGATCCTGTGATTCAGAGCTTACAGGTTGGAAAAGGCCTTTTATCTTTTAAAGAAGAAAATCTCAACCACTGTCAGGGGAATGAAAAAAAACATCTTAAAACATTCTGCTTTTGCTATCTTTCATATTTAGACATATGTGAATCGAAAGGAGACACTCCAGTCTTTTCCTCAAAGCGGTTAAGAGGACACAAATTGTGTACTGTCATGGACACAGTGACGTCCTCACATTTAAATAGCAACCTACCTGTCAGTAACACTCTCCTTGTTCTCACATTTCTTCGTTATCGTTCTTTGAGTGCCTATCTCTCTCGCTATTTGCTCACATTTATGTTTACACATGTTCACACATACACCTCAAAACATTGGGTTCCATGTGGAAGTAACGTCTGGCAAGACGGAGCAAACGTTCCACCGATTTAAAAACAGGGCAGCCAGCTCTAATTCCACAGTTTCGTCAGGGGGATGTTTGGGGTTTTCTGTATGTTGTTTCCTATTGTGTAGCTTTACCTTTCTGGTAACACTTCAGAACAACTACTCCCTATAAATCATCTACAAATGTATTTGTTAACTCTTAATTAACACTTTGTTCATCATTTGTTAACCTTTTTTTCCACATTATTTTTCATCAATGAATCATTTACAAACATATTTATATTCTGCCTGCGTGTCTTTTGGCTGTCTGCCTGTATAAAAGAAGATTGCGATTATATATCTTTGGATGCCTGCACCTATTTTCTTCTTTTATACAGACAGACAGCCATCAGACAAGCAGTCAGAATATAAATATGTTTATAAATAATTTATTGATTAGAACATTTTTTGAAAATAAAGGTTAACAAATGATAAACTAAAAAGTTAACAAATACATTTATACATGATTTATCGGACGGAGTTATTCTACAGTGTTTCCATATTTCTTTATAAACGCTCTGTAATATTTGACATTTGTGTGTTCCTGTAAATACTTTTGATGTCTCACTGCATTGATTTAATTTTGAAGTTGTCCTTTGTCACAGTTTGTTAGGTGGTGGTGGGGGTATGTTATGTTTACTTTGTATATATGTTAGTTCTCTTTAAGTTCTCTTATTTTGGGCCCAGAACTTTATTTTTAACCTTAAATTAATTGTGCTATTTGTGAACTTTTGTGATTGTGTCCCTGTGCCTTGCTGCTTGGTCCTCTGCATCTACCTTTGCCATGTTTTGGGTTGACACTCACCGCAACTCTTGCTGCCATTCCCAATTACACACAATTGTGTGTGATGTCTTGAAAATTTGTGTAATATTAAAGCTTGTGTGATTTTGAATTGGCATACGTTATTTTTTATTGTGTGACTTTAGCAGAAAACAGAATATTAGTAGGTGTGACTGTTTAATTTAAATGCATATTCAGTGTTACATAACGTGTTCTTAATTTAATGAAACCCCCTTCATAGTCTTGTGACTATAAAGAGTCCTTGTGTTTTCCTCTGTGAGCGATATTTATATATAGCGCATAAGGACGGCCTGTTTACGGTAACACTGAAATGCCAATGCTAATCACAGGATTGGAGCAGAAATGTACAGAGCCATTTTAGGGTTTATTATAATAATCCTTTAATTCCATTACGAGACGAAAACAGCAAGGGCACGTGCAGGCAGCTCTGTTTCTACATCCTATAATACAAATAATGCATCTGAAGATACAAAATATAGAAATATTTAGGACCATATTTACAATACATTTACAGTACTACACCCATAACTTAGAGAACATGATTTCATTGTACACTGTAAGTTTTTTTATTTATTTATTTCAAGAATTCAAAGAAGGACAACCGCTCTAAGGAAAGGAAAGGTGAGGGGAGTATTGCATGAAACACTGGACGATACCGAACAATGCCATCATGGGAAAGGGCCTGAGAAACAAAGAAAGAGAGAGAGACAGGAACTAAAAAAAGATAAGAGAAGAAGGGATCATAGTAGCTCATCTTTGATGCAGAAATGGCAGAAGCTGAGGAAGGGGGAAGAGGGAGAGGAAAATGCAAGGGGTGGGGTAAAGGGGTTGGGGGGAGTTGGGGGGGTTGGAGGTCTATTTATAATGGGGCAGGGACAACTTCCACATAGATGCCTACTGACTCTCTGTACAGTCCAGCAACTCACACTCCACCTTTTTGTGTATGCACTGGGGGGATTTACAGCAAGAACCTTCATCCAATAGCAGGCGACTCTGGTGGCCAGCAGATTTGGGGGCCAACACCACCACCACCACCACAGCCTCTTCCTCGCAAAAAACAAGGACCACAAAAACCACACCACCTGGGTCTGGGCTCTCTGTGCCAGACAAAGAAGCCGTACCTGGAGCTGAAGGATCACAGCTGATCCTACAGTCACGGCTGGCCTTCCATACACACTTGAGTGGTCACAGTCACAAGTCCAGTTTCCTCTCCAACTTCTCTCTCTCTCTCTCTCTCTCGCTTGCTCGCTCGCTCTCTCATCTCTTCTTCTACTGAGGGACAGCGGTCAAACCATCACCAAGATCACCAGAGGACATTCTTATTGCACAGCTTTTTTTTTTTCTACAACATTTGGGTTGTCAGGAATACAATATTTAAAGTCATATTTAAATAGTTAATAGTTAATACTCTTTATATCATTTCTGTAGCATCTCTCTAGTCATCTTTCTTACAGTCTCTGTAAACAGTTCATGATAGTTCATAATGTGTTAATCTGGTTTATACGTACAGCGAATACAGTGTTATGAGCAGGTTAGATCCATATTGTGTGTAGATTTGCTATGGTCCACTGAAGATTTTAAATAGGATGTCCAGAAATATCTGAATATACTGTGATTTGAAAGACTAGCTCCATCCACTTGAACTCCAGGCAGTGTTCTGTTCAGCTGAGCACACCAAAAATCTCTCATTCATGTACAAACTGTCCTCTGACACACACACACATACACACATACACACATACACACATACACACACACACACACACACACACACACACACACTGAATCATCCATTCAGTGCATGACCTCACAGGTTAATTTGTACACATATATTCTACATGGTACATCTTCTGTACCCACACAAATTCACATAAGTGCTTCCTCCCACATATCACAAAGATGCCATTGCCTTTACGCATGTGTGATATACACACACACGTCCTTTCTCTCATTCTCTTTCTCTTTCTCTCTCTAGCACTCTTTCTCATTCTCACAAACATTCCTATGAGATGCTGCAGTTCTTACTCTTCCTGCGCCTGCGCGTGTGCAACTGGCCTCTGCCTCCGAGAGCCGTGGGACTATACCTATGCCTGAGCTCCTCGTTGTCTAGGTAACGCAACTGCACCGGGCGAGGGATGGGCTCGCCCAGGAAGTAGCCCTCGTCAGCCGACTCCTCGGTGGAGGAGGAGCAGGTGGAGCAGAAGTACTCCTCGTCGCCTTCCTCTCCCTGCTCGCCGTAGCCGTTCAGGAAGGGGCCGCCGATACGCCCCCCACCACCAGGCCCCCCTGCCCCTCCTGACCCGCCGCCTCCCGGGTTCTGCAGCGTGAGGTCGGAGGTGGTCCGCGGGCACGGCCTGGGGTAAAACTGCTGCCGGTACCCGCCAAGGTTCCCCCCGCCGGCCGCAAAGAGCTCGCGGGACGCCCGGGACAGGGGGAAGTGCTCGTGGAAGAAGTGCGGTTGGCCTAGGTCACCGTGGTACCCACCACCGCTGCCGCCACTGCCCCCCGTGCCGGTGCCCGGGCCCTGGGCGGCCAGGTGGAGGGCGTTGTCGGAGCGGGAGCGGCGGGACTGGCGGTGGCCGTGGTGGTGGTGGTGGTGCTGGCCATGCTGGCCATGGTGGGGGTGGTGATGGTGATGGTGGTGGCGGCCCCCCGTGCGGTGACGCTGTCGGGATCCACGTTGCTCCTGCTCGCCGATCCTCCCGGGCCGAGGCGGGGCCCGGCGCTCCATCACGGGGGTCACCACGTGCACGTTCCCCATGCTGCCCGCCAGACCCACACGACCTTTGACCTTCTCCTGGAAGCCCAGGCCGCGGGGCGGGTCCCAGTACTGCATGGGCGGGTACTTGAGGTGCACCGGCATGCCCAGGTCGTAGAAGGGTCGCGGGGCGGAGGTGAGGGACTCGGTGCTGCGGAACTGCATGGAGGAGTTGAGCGTGCCCATGTTGCTCTTCTCCGACACGTTCATGCCCGAGTCCTTGCTCAGGTCTGGCATGGAGAAGCGGGACAGATGCTCCTGGCGCTTGGTGGTGCCATCCAAAGAGTTGCCTAGCAAAAAGAAAAACAAAACAAACAACATTCATCATTCTTACACAAGGGATGGGAATTGACTTTGCAAAAATGTGAACTTTTACCAGACACTGACAAATAAACGATAGAAGTTACCAGCCACTCAATAGTAAATTATTATTTTTTATGTCCAAAAAAATAACCACTTTCATATTTTAACAGCATTTGGCTGGGGGCTATTGCGAATCTCCATTCCTGTTCTTACACTGCAGATGTGATGACAATCATAACTTTGCTTCTTCAGACAATCTATGGAGGGGCCTCTTGAGAAGCACAAATGTCAGTAAGAATTTGGATGGAACTTCACTGACAGCAAAAAAGGGGAAGATGACGATGGCGACCTTTACTAAAGCCTTTCAATATGCTATTCGTAATTATGTGTTACATAGTGTATAATCACTGGCAATACATATTTAAAGTGTGATTTCATCAGCCAATAAGGCCTTTATATGCACAGAACAGATACTTGATTACAGGCTATCAGGTTGTGCTGCTGTTTTCTTAAAGCTCAATATGGACAAAACACAGACTGGCTTTTCGAGGGCACAGCTTAAGTTTTATAGTCTGAATTGAAAAACCTAACTTTTCAATTCCTATGCAAAATATTTAAATATACCTCGTTGCTTGACTGGCTAGCATTTCTTAAATCAGTTGTAGGTGAAGACACTGTGTAATCAGTAGGTGTCAGCTGAGGGTTGTCATAGGTTGTGATATATGCAAGAGAGGGAAGGGGGGAGAAGAGTGTATGTTGTAATCTTCATCCTCACTTTAGGAAGACAGTAAGTCCCTTACAGTGGTCCCTTAATGACTCCCTTATCATTTATTAATGAGATTGAACTGGGTTATTTGTGTGCAGGTGTAACTGATGTATGCCTAGAGTAAAGTCTTTTTATGTGTGTTGTAACTGTGGCCCAATCTAACCTCATACTGTAGGCTATATTGTTGTCACTGTTGAAACCAAAAGTGGCACAACATTGTTTTAGTGATAGCTCAGTGTTAGGGATGGGTTTGGTCTGGCCACATCTTAGTGTTCTTCAGTTATATAATAATGGGAGTTAACAAAAGGACCCCATTGGAATAGAAATTGCAGATCGATCGTGTGTGTGTGTGTGTGTGTGTGTGTGTGTGTGTGTGTGTGTGTGTGTGTCTGTGTGTGTGTCTGTGTGTGTGTCTGTGTCTACTTTTTGCTTGTCAGTGACTCTTTAATTTTTTAAACAGGCAATATCATCCATAATATGTGTCATCCTTTAATTAAATTTTGTCCGTAAATCATCTGGACATTCTGATGGTTGACTTGGGGTCTGTGAAAGTGCCTGCTCAAAAAGACCTGTGTCCTTGTTTATCACTCTCCTTCCTACAGTCATAGTCAGTCATAGACTTTTTTGGAATGTGAGGAGACATACAAATATTAAAAAACACAAAAATGATCACATAAGGCCAAGCACAACAGGTGTAGAGACATTAAGTGTTAGGTTGAAGGTATCAGTCAGTGTGAGTAATTCATTGGCAAAGGTCTTTTCTAGATTATCAACATGCAAGTTAAAATCCCCTGATAGCATAACTCTAAGCAAATGTTTGCACCAAACTCTTCAAGGAAAACTTTTGCTAAAAATCTTGGTGGTCTGTAAATAGTCGATAACAACATATTAGAAGAACACTTAACAAGTGCACCTAAGTACTCAAAAGATGTAAAGTTGCCAAATGTTATCTGCCAAATTTGGGGAAGCTGATTCGATAAAGTAAAGCTATTTGCTTGTTCCAGCCAGGTTTCGGTAAGAAACTTGTTTGAGAGTGATTTGATATTCAGAACAGTGAGCGTAGGGGTCATATCTGCTGAGGCATTCTGGGGTTGTTTTGGAACAGACAGGAGATTTGACTGGTTTACCCCATTGACAGGATGAACACGAATTCTTCTTTTTCTTGTAAGCACAGGAATACAGAATGGCCTGGGCATTCCTGGGTCCCAGCTTGTTTTTGAAAACTACCCTCAATGCAGGGACCCAGGGCATATCAGACAGTACAATCATCAAGGTTGTCCCTGCTGCCACTGTTAGTGCACTGCAGCTATGCGCATTCCCAGACATGGGTTTGATTAGGGGATCCTGCCGCGGGCAGAGGGGGTGGTGGTGCCCTGCGTGTTTTGGGTGCTGTTAGTAGGTGGGTATACAGTGGAAGGTTGTGAGCCAGCACAGGCTGTCCATGCTTGTTTTCAGTGTCTGGCTAGAAAAGTCAGTCTGGCAATTGGCAGCAGTCTCTGCATACTTGCGGGGAACTGCAGGTGGGGTGGCAGAGGGTAAAAACAAATCAGTTTTTTTTGGTGAAATAGCTGTGGTTTGATTCTCTGTGATTGTCAATGTGTCCACACATTCTTGCTCCTTTGATAGCATGTTGTCAGTTGCCATGGTGGGTGGAGATGCTCCTCTGGCACTACGTGTTCATAGATGGCTGAGGTCTGGGGCAACCTGACGCAAATAATTGGTCCTAAGTCATTCCAGTAGTGTCCTTGTCATGTTCCTGGAGTGGCAGAGAGTTGGATGATGATCTGTCAGCCATCGGATAGTTTCCCAGAACGGTGTTACATACAGATATGTTAGCATGACTCAGTTAGCAACTGATAGCTTCTTAGCAGCCTTGGTTGGCGACATGGACTTCTGCTTAACCCCTGCTTAACATTAGCATCATTTTCCTCATAATCTGCTCATTTCATCTGAGAGCATAGAGGTTGAATGCTGATGTTTGTCTATGAGTCATTCTAGCAGTGTCATTCTTGTCATGTTTTTGTACATAACACAGTGCACACTTCACTGCAAGCATTGTATGCAGCTGCAAGAGACATATCCAAGTTTCCAACAGAGGAGATGATTGGGCATTTCTCTCTGTCAGCTTGTGAGAGCAGTTGTTTTGGTTTGCCAGAGTGTTTGTTGATGTACAAGACTGTTTCAGTTTGTACCCCAACAGAGTCTTTATCAACCACTATTGGTTCGGTCTGCACTGTTACAGAGCACTTATCAGCAGGCTGACTCAAGGTCAATAGTAAAAAGGTTGCATGGTAGAGAGAGAGAGGCGATAGTGGTGAGCCAAGACTTTGGCCCCAGTCCAGCTGAGGTCTGTGCTATTTGGTCTCAAGAATGCTTTGTGATTCCAAAGAAGATAAAAATTGTCTCTAAAATTCATCCCAAGGGAAAGGTGTGGATTAGTGTTTAGACTGAATAGTCGATAAAATGCAAAGGTTTTCTGTGTTGAAAGTGGGCAAGCTCATTTAGGGCAGAGGAAAGTTTTTTTTAAAATGTTTTTTTGACACTAAGCCGTTCTCTAAAAATGTAATTTGCTCCAACACACACAAATATGCCTTTAATAGTTTTATGATTTGACAGTTTTTGAAATACAGTTTTTCATGTTAGAGAGGGATGCATTAGGAAAGCAGCATATGGTCATCCAGTCTCCTTTAAAATTTCTTACAGTGGAGTTACCTACAACAAGGGTTGTAGGATAAGCAGGTGTTAATTAATGGCTGCTTTTCATCTTTACCCACTGCTTTTTTCTTGCGGCTCAGTTTATGGTGAGTTGTATGTCTGGGGACTACTGGTTCCAGATGTCTAAGGCACTGCATAGAGCCAAAAATGTTGTAGTTTTCAGCTCTAGCTCTGTATGTATGGGTCTAGTGGCAGCAGAACGCACTGGTGTTGAGGTAAATACTCATTTCTTTTTGGCTCTAGCACCGATCAGTATTTAAATTTTGCTTTGTAAAGTCGATGCAGTCAACCGATTCATCTGCAGTCGTATCAGCCAGTTGTGGTGCATTCTAATTAGCGCTATCATTTGCCAAACTCCCTTCATTAGGTGTCCGAGGTATTTCATCTGTCTTTGATGGACAGGCATCTGTGTGTGTGTGTGTGTGTGTGTGTGTGTGTGTGTGTGTGTGTGTGTGTGTGTGTCTGTGTGTGCGTGCGTGCATGCGTACCTGTGGTGTAGTACAGTGAGAGGGAGTCTGTGAATCTGTGGGCGTGTGTGTGTGTGTGTGTACCTGTGACATAGGAGAATGAGAGGGAGTCTGTGGATCTGCAGCTGAGTGTGTGTGTGTGTGTGTGCGCATACCTGTGGCCTAGGAGAGCGAGAGGGAGTCTGCAGATCCACAGGTTAGTATGTGTTTGTGTGCATGTGGGTTAGTGTGTGTATGTGTTTGTGTGTGTGTGTGTTTGTGTGCGTGCCTACCTGTGGCGTAGGAGAGCGAGAGGGAGTCTGTGGACCCGCGGGGCGTCTGCTCTGGGGGGGTCAGCAGCTCGTTGATGGGAGTGCGGCTACGCAGCAGTGGGGGCCGGATCTCTCGGGGGAAGCCATGCACGCTCACGCTGCGTTTGTCCGAGAACACCCCCCCGACGCCCCCCCTGCCCACCCCGACGCCGGCGCCCGCGTGGCTGGACACCTCGTTAAAGCTCATCTGCGTCTTCAGCTTTGGGGCGCGGAACTCCGTGTCTTGACTGTGGTGCATCCAGTTCTCGTTGAAGGAGTGACCCCGCAACGCTGCCATCACGGGGGGCTTTTTGGGGTTCCCGGGCCCCGGCGGGGGCTCCTTGGACCAAGGTTCGGGGTGGCCGCCTGCCCCCGGGTGGGATGGCGCCGGACCGGGCTGGCTCTGGCTGGTGACATAGGGTGGCCGTGGGTTGCACTGGCCCAGCAGCTGGTGCTGGTGTTGGTGCTGGTGCGGGTTGGGCGGCGGGGCCGGGGACGGGTCCCTCTGCACGGGCGCCTCGTACTGGTAGGACGGCTCGTCGCGGCTCATCCACACGGCCTGCTCGCGGTTCAGGCTGGGAGTCCTGCTGGGGGTGCGGCTGGGCGTGCGGCTGGGGGTTCTACTCGGGGTGCGGCTCGGAGTGGGGCTGGCCACACTCAGCAGGTCCATCTGCACCGACAGCGGGTCCATCTCGGCCGACAGGCGGTCCGGGTTGCTGGCGGCCGAGAGCTGCCGGCCCTCGGGCTTGACCTTGGCTTTGGCGCCGCCGTGGCGACCGATGCGGGCGCTGCGACGTGATTGGCGGGAGCGGGCGCTTTGGAAAGCCGAGTCGGAGGAGTCGGACTCGTCGGGGTCTTCACCTGTGCTGCAGGAGCGCGAGCAGAAGATCTGGCCCTGCTTGGGCAGGAACGGGCGGCCCAGGAGCGACTGCTTGCAGCGGGCACAGCAGAAGCACTCCTCTGTGGCATGCCAGTGCTGCCCGTCATATGTCATCTGGCCCTGATCAATGCCTGTAACAACAATATAGGACAACCAGTCAATTTATTGTTTAATGTGCAAAATCACCATATGAAATGGTCTGAAAACACTCACAATAAAATATTAATATAGAAACAAAATTATGTTAAATGGAATGAAACAACAAGTATAATAAACTAACATAAATTGAAGTTGATACTAAGCAAAATAAAACAGTACATGAATAATAAATAAGGTAATAGCAATAAAAAGCAATGATGAGTCAAGAGATACTTTTTCAGATAGATGTTGTTGTTAAACCTATGCACTTAGGAGCCCTATGGTAGTCAGAGTTTCAGACTTTCACTATAAGGATATTTGCAGAGAAACTACCATATCTCATATTCTTACGTTTGGGTATTAATTTGAAAAAGGTGGCGGTGTTTTTCCACTGAATACCATATAATTGCCTAAAAGGACTTATTGACAGCATCGGTTGCAGTGAAGGCACATATACTGATGTGCTGGCCAATATTACATTTTGCCTGAGAGACATTTTTTTTCCTA
>CM059270.1:13594497-13609497 GCA_030347295.1 Setipinna tenuifilis
TATAGTGACTAAAGGCCTGAAACACCCTCAGGTCCTGAGGTGCACTACTGATGAAGTACCCTGGACACAGAGCAACTACACCCTGCAACTTAGCAAACAAACCCAACAATAGGATGATTGACTCAGGACTTAGGAAATGATAGAATAATAATAATAATTAAACCTAAAGTGAAAAGTGTTCTCCCAAACAATATGTTATAGTAATAAGGTTTGTAGTCAGGAAGGCTTAAATCTCTTCTCCCAAAGGTACTCTTCCTAGGTGCACTAACTCAGTTACGATGGCTCATTTAGTAACAATTCACAGTTTATCAGTGCACTGCAGTGCATGCAGGAATTAACTTTGGCAAAAGGGGCTTAGTTAAGACAATCTGCAAATAATTGTTGATAGTATGGCAAGTTTAGCAATAAAGCAATGAGATGCAAGAGGAAAAAAACACAAATGAATTAAAAGAATAAACACAATTCAAGAACATAAATAACAAAAACAATGAAATGAACTAACAGTAACAACAGCACTACTACAAGTAGTAGTAGTAGTAGTAGTAGTAATAATAATAATAATAATAATAATAATTAAATATGATAATAATAAGTATGATAATAATAATCACCATCATCCTCCTCATCTTTGAAAAAATATTTCGGTTCAACCCAAAAAACAGACAATACAAATCAGCCGCAAAGTGCCTTTTTCATGGAAATAAATGACAACTCGGAGGAAACCAAATTTCAAGCAATGTCAGGAGAAGCTCCCTAGATAAAAGTGTGCATTAAAATGGGACTTAAAAGCAGTCACTGACTCAGCCAACTTCTTTTCTTCAGGCAGATCAGCCTTGAGGCTCTAACTGGAAATGCTTTGTCCTTACTAGATTTTTTAAGGGTAAGACTTGGAAACAGACAAAATACCTTTGCCCAAGGATGTACCCAAGTACGTGTGCTTGTATGAGGTCAGAGATGTGGTGAGGAGGAGGAGGGGGGCCGTAAGGAAATCAGCAACATTTTAAAATATGTTCTAAGAAATACTGGAGGCCAGTGTAGCCTGTAGTAACACAAGGAATTATGGGAACAATCTTCTGTTTTGTCAGAAGCCAGGGAGCTCAGCTCTATGCAGACTGAGGCTGATTACATGTAATAGACTTTTGATTAAGGCAGGTAAAAAGGCTTTGGTGGTAATCCACATATTATAAGATGAAGGCACGCAGAATCATATTAGCATAGTAGAGAAAAAGTAAACAGGATAATGTGAATAAATATGTGAACATTAATATGTGAATTTAAAGATGACAAATATTTAAGGTAGTAATTCGACTGACTTCCGCCAAGTGACTAGGACCGATTTGAATAGCGTGAGGAGAAGCTGGGTTGATGGTGGGTGCTCTTTTTCTTTTTTCGGCAAGCCTGAGCATGCCAATTTCAAATGGATGAGAAGAGGGATAAATGAATTCCACCCAACCCCAACCCCTCCGACCCTCCAGCACACACACACACACACACACACATTATTTTAGAGACTGACAGTGGTTGGCACTGGCGAATGTGCTGAGTATCAGCTGATGAGATGCACAGTAGGCAGACCACCTTGGAGCTACAGCCTTACGCTGGATTTGAGAGATCGCTTCTGGATGTCGGAACAGAGCACAAAGCACCAGTTGTGCATTGCCCCCTTAATTCATCTGCTGTCCCCCCCTGCCTGTGGAGGTACCGGCCTGGCTGCACGCAGCGGATACAAATCACTGATTAAATTTCTAACACGAAGCACATATTTCTTATAAGCCTCACCAAACCCAACACAATTCTTTGTCTTTGTGTTTTCGAGACAAGGATTTGTTTTTGATGCAGTAAAGGGGGATGGGGTTAGGGGCTGTGTGTGTGTGTGTGTGTGTGTGTGTGTTGGGGGGTGGGGGGTGGATTGTCTGGCTGCATAATGCAGAAAAGTGCTTACAAGCTTTTTGTGCTGAAGTTTTTCGGCTAAGTTGTTACAACTGTTGAGCTAGGAGGGTAGCAAGTAATACTGTCAGTGTCTTGGCACACAAGGTTTGTAAATGGTGTGGGACCCTTCACCCCTCACCACACACACTCTCAACAATACAACAGACACATACCTACCCCCTACAGAGACACATACACACACACCCACATCCACACCCATAGACATACACACATACAGTATGTCACAAAAGTGAGTACACCCCTAACATTTTTGTACTTTTTTCATTATATCTTTCCATGGGAGAAGTCTAAAGATATAAGGTCATATATAAGGAGGGAACAGCAAATTTGCACTGTTATATAAGCTGTACACTGCCTACTTTACGTTGTAAAAAAGTATTATATCTTTAGACATCTCCCATGGAAAGATATCATAAAAAAAAGTACAAAAATGTTAGGGGTGTACTCACTTTTGTGACATACTGTACAATCCACACACACGCAGGGTCAAGGGGTCATGACACTGACCTCATCGCAGGCAGAGCAGCGGGGTTTGAGCCTCTCGGCGTGGTGGCGGCCGCAGAAGATCTTGCCGTCCTGGTGGAAGTAGATGAGATCCACAAGCAGCTCCTCACACGCGGAGCACATGAAGCAGTGGGGGTGCCAGCACATGCCATGGCCCACCCGCGCCGCAAACACCGCAATGTCCCCGCCATTGATCTGACCTCGGCACTGAGACATGGTCAGACAGAGAGAAGGAGACAGACAGACAGAGAAGGGCATAGAGAGAGGGAGAGAGAGAGAGAGAGAGAGAGAGAGAGAGGGGGAGAGAGAGAGAGAGAGAGACAGAGAGAGATAGATAAATAAAAAAGATATAGAAAGGCATAGAGAGAGAGAGAGAGAGGCAGAGAGAGAGATAAAAAGATATAGAAGATATAGAAAGGCATAGAGAGAGAGAGAGAGGCAGAGAGCGAGAGGGAGAAACAGAGGGAAGGGAATGAGGATAAGAGGACAGTGTCAATGACAAGGCCCGAGATGAATTCTCTGGATACCTGGTTCATCATCGGAAGACGCTAACGTAATGACATTTCTTGGACTGATTGCCTTCGAGTCAGCAATTACCTAGATCACCTAGAGGTGCTTGTGGGCTTAGTTCATTTGCTCACCTCCATACCCCAGTCTCTTGTGAAACGTTAATGAGATTACATAACATAAATTGATTAAAAAAGTAATACTGTACTTCATTAAGCCATGTGTACTGTTATTATAATACATATTAAGCTTGCAGGTAGGCAGGCGTTGAAACAATCTTAAAAACACATGTAATATTGGTATGCTTACCTTTATTTATAGTATTAACGTAGGTTAAGGAATTGATCAAGAGAGCAATAGTGTTATTTATAAGTACAGGTTCAGTGGACCGTGTGTGTGTGTGTGTGTGTGTGTGTGTGTGTTGGTAGCAGGGCTCTCAAGTTTTGAAGTGCGGTGGGAGTGAGATTTTTTTTTAAGCGGGGGGTACTTTTTGATACTTAAATAAATAAGGTGATACATTTGTCATACAAGCTAAGGCCTGATTTATATTGAGATACATAACCTAAACAATATTTTCATCACATACAGCCTGTCTTAACTAGGACCAGTGTCTTTAAATGGTATGTTACCAGTATTTCTAACATATTAAATGGCTAAATGTGTATGTAAAAGTTTGTTATTTATAAAGACCATGCATGTTAACTATGCAACCTCTGCCCTTTGAATATGTCAGTTTATTAGAGTCTTTTTGTATGTTCTGTCTAACATACAAGACGAATCCCTCTCTGTCTTACCTTATTATTAGGTGTAATACCTAGAGTGGCCATTTTGCAGTATGGCGCTAATTCATTAATTGGCCTCTCCTTTTTTGTTTATATCCGAACGTGAATGCTACATGCTAGTAACATGGCGGAGTCAAATAGGCTATCCAGTTGAATGAATGTCTGGAGAGCTTTATCGTGCGCGTGTTGTTTTCTCTCTCCAGCTGACACTACCGTTGCCTTTTTGTGCTGAATGCATTATGTGCAATAGATCAACAAACTCATACGGATAATTCTGCTGTCTAATTTTTGAAACGGATTACGCTGGAGAAAGTTTGCTGCTCACTGCTTAAATCTCGGACTGGATTATGGATCTTGTAGGCTCCCTGACTGACGCTGACTGACACTGAATATTTTTTAATGACTATTAGCTCGTCTTTGAACCTTTGCCTGCTAGGGTGTTGGGTTTTGGTAGTGTATTGCAAGACTATTATGAACTGAAACGAACTTTTGGGATGTACAATATATTGCAAAACATGAAATTTGGTGGTAGCTGCGCGTTTTTTTCTGTTTGAGAACTCTATCATGTGTTGCACTTAAAACTATTGAACTATTACTTTTGAAAAGGGTACATGTCATGAGTAAATTACCTGTCATTCCCTGAACTCAGTGTGCAGGTCTGGGTGGCTAAGTTGGAGGTGTTTCCACCTTTAGCCATGCATGTTTTAAAACACCGTTTATACAATGGTGCATCGATCAGCGTTAATTACCTCGTCTTGCTCATTTGTTTTTAAGCCGAAGTACTGCCATGTGGCACTTATCGCCCGTGGTTTGTCCACAAGTTGCAGCGTGGTGGCAGAAGCCCTGCTCCACTATCTATATAGTACCGTTTCAAATGCCTCCGTACCACGGTACAAAGTCAGTACCGGTATACCGTGCAACCCTAGCGGTGATTGAAGAAGGGTTTATATTTATTTATTTATTTTTGAGAGGTGAAACATTTTGAGAGTGAGAAATACCATGTGTGGCGTGTGAGCGTGTGAACTCGTTGAGATGCGTGTGTCACACTCTCAAAGAGTGAGACTTGAGAACACTGGTTGGTAGGCTGTGCTGATGTTGTCGTAATGAAACTAGCCACATACTGTAGCCGTACCTGCTCACCTCACAGATGGCTGCACTTCCTCTGAAAGTGGCTCATAAATAAAACACAGTATTATTGTAATTATAACAGCCGTACCTGCTCACAGACAGCTCCGGAGATGGTGAGGGGGAGGGGCCGCACGCTGCCGCGGCCCAGGTTGTCCCGCTTGCGCTGGTTGCTGAAGATCTTCAGCTCCCTCTTCTCCTCCTCATCCAGGGTGTTACAGTAGCGCACCTGCAAACAGCCATACACTGTCAGCATCATGCAGTCCTGTGTCATGGTTTTATGGAATGTGTGTTGCACCAATCACCATCCTCATGTAACAGGTAATCTGTGCAGTGTATGCCAGCGGTCTAGCCCTGCGTCGGCCTTGACTTGAACTTAAAACTAGCAGCACTTCACTTCAGCACATGCTAAATGAGTAACAAGTTTTCAATTTGATAGTTAACTAGCAAATCCAGACACCTATGTCGGCAGACAAGGTAGAGTATTTTGCAGGATTTTAAATTATAACCTATCCGCTACTGTACTTCTGTGCAAATGGCTGTGTGAGTACACCGCATGCAATTTAGGCTAGGCTAGGCTTAGTCTTTTTTGCCAGTTGTGTCAATGCGCTTTGGGGTTCCTAGCATTGGGAATGTTCTTGCCCTTCTGGAAGCTCACAACAAAGCATAGCCCATAGCTATGAATTGGGAACAGGCCCAGTATACAGATTGATTTCAAAGGTGTGTCAAACCTCAAGGGAAATGCCGTAACAAAAGTTTGTCCCGCTATCACCCCAGAAAGACAAAAAAGAATGTTGTCAAGGATTTTGAGCCAATTTGGAACTTAAGGAGATTGCATGCACTGTCCTCGCACACCAAGGTGCAGTTTGGTGCTAGACACAAAATTTGGTGGACCTGAGCGCAGCAAAGATAGAAGATAGAAGATAGAAGATTCCTGTCGTTTTTCATCACACACACATGGCAAGCACCATGTGTGTCTCAAGTATTACGTAATGAGACTTAATTCATGCCGTAAGGCAAGAAGGATTTGTAGTCTTTCGTTTTCTACATAAACTACAGGCTTCCTACCTGAAACTTAAACTTAGATTGTGTTGTTCTAGCTGATAAATGGCAACAAAAAGTATGACAGAAATACCATTCACCCTTGTTAAGGGTTGATGTACCATCGAAAAGATTTTGGAAAAACATTTTTTTTGGGATAAGAAAACACTTCAGTGTTGCTTTAAGGTTTAACAATAGCTGACAATAGCGAACAATCTTACAGTGCTACTGTGCTATATTTATATTTATCTCACTCATCATCACTTTCATACGAAGTTTCATCAACACGCTTATTCCCAAACCGCCAAATACCTCAAAGCACATCTTTGGTGACCAAAAACATTTGAATGGGCTTTTTTGTGTGCATGAAAATAGCCTTTGCGGTCCCTGATAGACTTGCCATGAGGCCAAGCTTCCTTTAGAGAAGGCCCCGGGACTCCAATATCAATTTAAAGCCGCAAATAAGAAAATTCACACTGCCTCTGCTCATCTCCAGCAGGTCAAGCGCATTCTGCTCCCGTGGCATTCTCTACACACCTCTCCAGCTAAAACTCACTCTGGAAATGTGTGTGTGTGTGTGTGTGTGTGTGTGTGTGTGTGAGTATGTGCCCATATATTTGTGTGTGTGTGTGTGTGTGTGTGTGTGAATGCACATGTTTGTGTGTGTGCATTTTTGTATCCGAGTTTGTGTGACTGTTTGTGTGTGCTTGCATTTTTGTGAGTGTGAGTGTGTGTACTTATTTGTGTATATGTTTGTGTGTGCTAGTGTGCTTGCGTGTCTGTGCATTCACAAAGAATGGGATGGGGGATCGCTAGGGGCAGCCTATTGTTAAACCATCACTCTCCACTCCACGCTCCCTGCCACTGCCACTGCCACTGTCACAGTAACAGGTCTGGCTGGCAACTGGCAGCCACCACACCCCTTAGAGCCGGGTGGCGGAGGGGACCGTGGTGGTGGTGGTGGTGGTGTGGCAGTTTATAAATAAAGATGGAGGTGCTGGCAGGGCTGGCGAAGGAGGGTGGCTGACCTCGTTGTCGTGAGGCGGGAGCTGATGCAGCAGCTGCTTGATGCGATGCTTCTCCCCGATGCTGTTCACGTACGGAACCTTGTCCTCCGGCAGGAAGCTGTAGTACTGATGTACCTGGAGCAGGGTAAGAAAGCACGTACGCACACACACACACACACACACACACACACACACATTTCCATTTAGTGAAGTAAAACAAGGTCTCACATTCAAGTTGTTAGGCTTCAAATGGTGACTGCTCTAAGTAGGACTGACAGGAGAATTTGTAGTGAGCTTGTACATCTGTTGACACCCCACCCTGTTGTAACAATATTGACTTATCTTGGATATCTTTTTAGCTTCAACAATTCATTGTTCTAGTGTACAAGTACTGTTTCTTCAGGTAAGTAACTAACCAACCACACACACGTACACACACACACGTACACACAAACACGCACACACACCCACACCCACACCCACACACACACACACACACACACACACACACACACCAAACGCATGGACAGATTCACACCATCTCCTCACTACCTCCCTGACAGTTTGAGTACATGTCTCAGATATATTCTGAAATAGAGACTGCAGGAGCATAGCTGTCAGCCATCTAGGTGTGAGGGTGATACTCGTAAGGGTCTTAAGGCTTTCAATTATGAATCACAGGAACGTCCGCCTTTAAAACGCCTGGCTCACCCTTCACAAAAACCCCCTTTGGTCGAGTTTGAAGGAATATGAATGTCTTGTCCTTCCCTTTTATATTTAACATTGGCAGTCGTCTGTCCATATATCATTCTGTATGGCTGGGCTTGCTGTCTGCATGAATGCATGGGATGCAGGGTACACTCACTGACTTTTCAGTGCTAGTTTTCAGTCGATTTCAACCTGTGGAAGTGTTTCTGTATCTATATATATGTATATGTGTGTGTGTGTGTGTGTGTGTGTGTGTGTGTGTGTGTGTGTGTTTGCGTGTGTGTGTGTGTGTGTGTGTGTGTGTGTGTGTGTGTGTGCAGAATGGAAGCAGAAGCACCACAAAAAACAATAAAACCAAAAAACAAAGTGCCAGTGTTTACAAGTCAAATGACAAAGCTGGCAAGCTCTAAACTCATGGAGAGCCCATCAAGCTGTCTCCCGTCATCTCATTTCCAAGCTTTATGGTGACAACCGTGAAACACACATAGACATAAACATGGTCTTTAAGCAACACTACAGCAACTTTTATAATTTCAATATGGTGGAAAAAAAAAACTTTTTCAAAACTTAACTGCTCAATCAACAATCTGACATTTCTGTCTGTCCCTCCCTCTGGAGTAAATTGCAAATTCACTGTTCAGAGAGAAGAGCGTTCCGATGCAGACATCTCGGAAACCATTAAATCCTAAAAAAAACCCCAAACCCCTGGACCACATGGCGTTCCCTCTGACTTTCATAAGAAATATCTGCTCCTAAAACCAGCTGCGCTGCCCAGAGCGCTACTTAATGCAGCTCCATCATCTGGACGTCTCCTACCAGGAGGCAAATAATACTCCAAAACTACCAAACTTCAGGGTGCCGCATATACTGCTCCGTGTATATATATATGCGGATATGCATATTCTCTCTACAGAAAAGGGATGATGATGGTTTTGTTTACAGTTTTAAGGACACGGTTGAAGAATTTTTTTGCCACAAATATTAATTAATCAAAGCATTTTTGTGAATAGACACTGTAGCTTAAGCCTGAGAGGACTACTTAAAATGATCAAGCTGAATGTCACCAACAAATAGCCTCACTGATTAGTTGTAATTTCTACCAACAGATAATACTGTTGATCATCTTCTCTCCCTATCTCAACATTGCAACAAAGATGGCTTTCCTTCAGTTTTCTGTAGAATGTGGGTACAGAACAGATTATATAGAAAGAATGAGAGGGATGGATAAAGTACGATAAGGGCTTAAGAAAGATAAATCGGTGTCATAGTATCGGAGGTAGGGTGGTTGACGTTTTATCTGTAATTCTTTAAAGCTTTTGTATAATTTTGCCAGCCCTTCTATTCTATATTTCTTTCTATTTCTATCTCCTGGGCTTCACAAGGAATTAGTGTAAAATTACACCAAAAAAGATTAGGCAATAAAAAAAGAAAAATGGAACATGTTATGTCAAGTCGGTGCTTTTTTGGCAATACAATACAATTTATGATGAAATCTAATTTGCTGTGCCACTTAAAACTAAAGACAGTACAGTAAAAGATACATGACATTACACAGGACCTACACAGAGGACAACTCTGCTAACAAACTTCACAAAAAGTAATAGCTGAAACAGAGGGTGCCAAAAAGACATAATCTAGAAATCTAAAGGTAATAATACTGAGAGTGCAGGAGGGCAGAAGGAGTGGGTAAGGATAGTAGACTCCTATTGAACAGAGGCACACCGGTACAGACCAGAGAAGAAAGGGCTGAGAGATGATGAAAGAAGAGCAAGAAGCTCAGGCCCTTTGAGGACAGTCAGCCAGAGCTGCCCTACACTCTCTAAAAATAATGGGGGCAGTACCAGTTCATCGATGCCATAAAAGAACCTTTACTCTCCGTGGAACCATTCAGCGATTTAGAGAATCATTTAAGCACCTTTATTTTTTAGTGTGTATGCAAAGGGTACTTCACATTGAAAATGTTTTTTTCAGAGCCTCAGATCATAATGGGCTATGTTATGTCATATCTGTGTCAAATAGTTTTTTTAAGAACTGTTGCCTCGATGCTTCTTTGAAGCCCTCAAAAAGGTTCTTTTATGGCACCACTCTGTACTGGCCCCGTTCTATTTTAGAGTGCAGCATGTTTATCAGCTTGTATGTTGCAGCAGCCACCCTATGCTCTTCTCTCTCTCTCCATCTCTTTCTGTCTTCCTCTCTCTTTCTTTCTATCGTCACTCTCCCTTTCTCTGTCTTCCTTAGTCTCTCTTTGACTTTCTGTCTGTCTGTCTTTCACTCTTCTATCTCTCTGTCTGTCTCTCTCTCTCTCTCTCTCTCTCTCTGTCTTCCTTAGTCTATCTCTGTCTTTTTTCTCTCTGTTTATCCCCCTGTCTTTCTCTCTTCTGTCTGTCTGTCTTTCTATGTTCTGTCTGTCTGTCCCTGTCTGTCTGTCTGTCTCTCTCTCTCTCCTCCTATCTCTCTTTCTACAAGGCTGGAGCGTGACAGTCTGACTCAAGGCCAGCCCTCGTCCCCACCCAGGTGTCCCAGAGGCCGTAAAAGACTTATGCCACTCAGAGCAAATTCATCTGCAGCCCTCGATCGGCCCTCCCCTCTCTGCATGTTTACACCAGCACGTTTTTTTCTCCACTCGTGTTTTTCCCCCCATCTCTCTCTCTCTCTCTCTCTTTTTTTATTCATTGCATTCTCTCATTCTTTTCTCTCATTTCACTCTGGAGAGAGCAACGTGCCGAATTCAAAAAACGCGTGCGACGAAAAATCGTGTCGGCCTTGGGGAAGACATTTCTAAGCGCGCTGCTATCTCCCGCTGCTATTGCCGGCCAGACGAATGTCCTCCAGCGGAGGAGTCGAGTCTGCTGTACAAGGAGGAGATGCTCAAGGGAGCTCTTAGGGCATTGATTGGGGGACTGGAGAGCGGAGGACAAGAGGCGAGGCAAGGAGAGGTGAGGCGAAGGAGAGGTGAGGCAGGACGGGGCGGAGTAGAGAAGGGAAGGGAAGGTCCTGGTTGTTGAAAAGTAGATTCCACCTGATTACTGCATGACCTTGGAGTGGACATGGAGGGCTGGGCAGACCCACTCACCTCCTGTGGGGGCCCCAGGACTCTGGCCTCTGGCCAAAGGCTCCTCTTCAGCGGGTTGGATTTCACATGTGCATCAGCCACTGGCTTATATCTCTTTCTCTCTCTTTCTCTCTCTCTGGCTTTCTCAGTTTCTCTGTCTTGCTCTCTCCCGGTTTTGTTCTCTCTCTGCCTGTTTCTCTCTCTGTCTTTTTTCTGTGTTTTTTTTCTCTTCTGTCTGTCTGTCTGTCTGTCTGTCTGTCTATCTCTGTGGCTCTCTCTGTCTTCCTCAGTTTCTCTGTCTTTCTCTTGCCCTGTTTTGTTCTCTCTCTGCCTGTTCCTCTCCCTGTCTGTCTTCTGTCTGTCTGTCTCCCTCTCTCTCACTCTCTCTCTCTCAGCAGGCACCCCCCCCCCAACCCCCCCCCCCCCCCCCCCTCACCTGTGCTGCCCATCACTCTCCAGCCCAACCTCTACCTCTCATCTTCATCCATATCGATTTCCCACTTCTCTTCTTACCGTTCCTCTCTCTTCCTCTCTCAACTCTGTTCTCTCTTGTGTCATTCCATGTCTGTCTCTACCCCCTCCATCTCCTCCCTACCTAACCCCCACAGGCCTCCCTTGAGCAGAGGTGGGAGTCTCACTCTGACTATTAGTTTGTCTTTCTCTTCCCCTCCCTTCCCCTTGCTTCGTTTCCTTTGACCTCTTTTTCACCCAGATCAGTTCCTACTCTCCTCCTTTCTTCTCTACTTTCCTCTTCTTTCTCCCTCTTCTCTCCTCTCTTTTTCTCGACCCCCTCACATCTCCTCTCTTCTCTCCTCCTCCCCCCCTCGCCTCTCCTCTCCTCTTCTCTTCTCTCCTCTCCTCTTCTCTTCTCTTCCAATCCTCTCCTCTCCTCCCTGATCATCCCTGACTGTTGGGTGATAAATGACAAATGGCAGGTCGACTGACAGAGCTGTTATGACAACCTTATGACTTGTGGCAGGCTGTTGTCAACATCTGTGATCTGTGATGCAAGCGCATGTACACACACACCCACACACACAGACACATACACACACACACACACACACACACACACACACACACACACACACACACAGACACACACACACACACACACACACACACAGACACACACACACACACACACACGCACACGCACACGCACACACACACACACACACACAAGCACACAGAATCTATATTTCGACTGACAGCAATGAGAGACAAGTGGATGCTGGTTTACAAAATGACCTGGGGGCCCTGAGTCTTCAGAGATGCTCTCACAGAACAATCTGGAGGCGCCGTGATCCTTTGAGAAGAGAACACTCCTTTTAAAAACTCAGGCCCCGCGGTGTGTGTGTGAGTCCCACTTTAAACCATCACACATCTCACCTAGTGTGCATCAACACATCTAATCACGCGGCACTCCGAGCATCACCCCAGGGAGACTCTGTGTGTGTGTGTGTGTGTGTGTGTGTGTGTGTGCCCAACTTTATAATTGGAAATGTTCACATTCCTCCCCTCTGTGCTGTACTATACACTGTCCTCCTCGTCGAGACAGAGAGAGTGTGCTTTGTTAACCGCACACACAGCAGAACTGCAAGGCGAGACACAGACACAGAATGAAGATCTAATCTGGATTTTAATGGTGCCAAATTTGAAAGTCCAACCTTGAATATGCAATCTTGTTCCAATTTCTGTAATTTTTTTCAAATGACATGCATTTTTTTCTGACCTAACAGAACAAAAATTTGTATTGATTTGTTAATTTGTTATGTGTGAATGTCTTACACCGAATAGATTTGTATTTTGATGATTTGAAGATAATGTGGTGGTCTCCAGAATGAAGGAACAATTATGCATATTGAAAAGATTGTTGAGAAAGACAAAAATAAAATAGAAAAAATGTGTAATACATAAATATAAATGTATGACATGTCAATATATGAGTATATAAAAATCCCATAGGAAGCGCTGATTTGGACACAAGTATGGTAAATCACTGTACCGGTGCAAAAAGCTTGCGTTGGTATAATATAATGATGATGGAAGCACACGGCCCAGTAGCTCTTACTGAGAGGCAGAGTGTGGTGGAATAAGTGGGGTTTAAGGTGACGACTGAGGTGTGAGTGTGTATGTGTGTGTGTGTGAGGTGTGTGTGTGTGTGCGTGTGTGTGTGTGCGTGTGTGTGTGGCTGAGGGCTGCCTGGGACAGGGCCACAAAGGCAGCGGGGGAAGTTTCCGGAAAATCACTGTTATCAAGCACGCCAGTGGACCATTAAAGCCAGCGCCACTCACAAAGGAGACTTCTCCAGTGTGGGCGCAAATCAGTGCTGGCACATCAAGAAAGACCTACATGCAAACACACACACATATACACTAACACTCACACTCACTCACACACACACACGCACACACACACACACATACACACACACACACACACACACACACATATACAATCACACATTCACAAGCACGCACATACACACGCACACATACACACACACACACGCACACACACTTAAACATGGAAACACATATACACTAACACGTTCACTAGCGCACACACACACACACACACAATCAAGAGTGCACAAAGACATACACACATGCACATACATGTGCACAAGCACACACACACGCACGCACACACACAATCACACACCTAAAAACACTAACAAACACACACACACACACACATGTACACAGGCGTGTTCACACACAAACATCTTGAAAATAATTACAAGCATGCATAAATGAGACAGCCCCTCACAACAAAACATGGTGACATAAAAATAATCAAATCCAAACATGCACCCCAAAATAGACTTGTTTACTCACTCAAAGACACACACGCACACACACACACACACACACACACACACACACACACACACACACACACACACACACACACACACACACACACACACACAGCAGGTGCACTGGTTTGGAACGTAATTGTAAGGTAAAACAGGGATCTGCATTTTTCTGTGTGTGCAGTAGAGCTGCAATGCCACTTCAGGAAGAGAAACATCTCAGCCTCTCTGACTCATCCCCAGCACAGTGGCAGTACACACACACACACACACACACACACACACGCAAGCGCGCCTGCGCACACACACATACAGTAACTGTGCTCGCAACACACTCATTTGCACAAAGAAAAAAAAAAAGCTCTGTTCTCCAGCAACAGTCTGTGTCTGTGATTGTGTGTTAAGCTCTGTGTACATGTGTGTCTGTGTATGATTACTGTTGCACACAGTAGAATTATGTTGAAGTGGAAGCCTGTATACTTGCGTCTACATGTGTTTGTTTGGTCATCTGTGTGTGTGTGTGTGTGTGTGTGTGTGTGTGTGTGAGAGTGTGTGTGTGTGTGTGTGTATTTGTGTAAGTATGCTTACTGTATCTCCAAATATGTATGAAGGGTAGAACCTCATACGGATTGTGTGCGTATGTATGGATGTGCATTATACATATACAACACTGTCGGCTCTTGTGGGCATATGCATATACATGTATGTGTGTGGGTATAAGTGTGGAAGAGGATGGCATCTGCTTGTTGTATGTGTGTGTATGTGTGGGTGTGTGTGTGTGTGCATGCATGCGTGCATATGTGTGTGTGCGTGTGTGTCCATACTGTATGTTTGTGTGCGTGCGTGCGTGCGTGCGTGCGTGCGTGCGTGTGCATGTGTGCGTGCATGCCAGCGTGTGTATGTGTGTGCATTTGTGTATGTGCGTGTTTGTGTCTGTGTATGTGTGTGTGTGTGTAGAGTTCTGACTCTAATCTGAGCGTGTTTCTGGCACTGTGTCTGGTGCGCGCTGACAGTATCCCAGCAACAGGCCGTTGTTTACTGGGAGATGTATGCGCAGGGATCAGGTAATTGGCTGGGCTGGATGAGCCTGGAGCTGACGAGTGTGACACTGCCAAGTGGAGATACCTCAAGAGATTCAAGAGATACAGGCCTAATCAGAGCGAGAGAGGGAGAGAGAGAAAGAGAGGACAGAGAGAGAAAGAAAGAAAAAAAAGAAAGAAAGAAAGAAAGAAAGAAAGAAAGAAAGAAACTGAAAGAGAGGACAGAGAGAGAGAGGGAGAGAAAAAAAAGGATAAAGAGGGGGAGAGAGAGAAAAAGGGAGAGCAGAGAGAGAGAGGAAGACAGACATAAAGAGAGGACAGAGAGAGAGAGAGACAGACAGAAAGGGGGCAGAGAAAGAAAGGAAAAGAGGGAAGGAAAACAGAGGTAGACGAGGTAGGTAGGTAGGGACCAGGTGGACAGATGGAGAGACTAGGTTCAAGAGAAAGAAAAAGCAAATGAGAG
>CM059270.1:13614497-13621997 GCA_030347295.1 Setipinna tenuifilis
AGAGAGAGAGAGAGAGAGAGAGAGAGAGGGAGAGAGAGAGCGAGACAGAGAGAGAGAGAGAGAGGGAGAGAGCAAGAGAGAGAGTGTGTGTATGAGAGAGAGAGAGAGAGAGAGAGAGAGAGATAGAAAGAGAGCAAGAGACAGAGAGAGAGAAAAAGAGAGCGAGAGACAGAGAAAGAGACAGAGAAAGAGAGAGAGAGAGATAGAAAGAATAGAAGGAACAAAAAAGAGAGACCAAGAGGTAAGCATATCATTACAACCAGCTCTACACAATTTGCATGCCTGATATCTGAATATATTTGCTGTACCTAATCTTTCTGTCACATTTTTTTTCTGCTTAATTTACATCCTGGATGTGGGTATGAATCAAACATAGCAATCCCCCCTGGTTAAAGGCAGCCATTACGCACAAACAGCCTCCAATCATCTGAAGCCGTGGTTCACCGAAAGAACACACATGTCTTTGCATATAGAAAAGACACATATGGAAAACTAACATCAGGCGTGGACAAACACACACACACACACACACACACACACACACACACACACACACACACACACACACACATACACACACACACACACACACACCCACACACACATACAACCACTGATCCAAAGAGAGAGAGAAAAAGAAAGAAGGATAGGAAGAGAGAAAGAGGAAGAGAGAGAAAGTTCATTTGCAGATGTTTGCTCTGATGCACAGGTTAGACATTCCAAGCTGTCACATTCATTAAGATTCAGCCAACTGAAGCCCAGACGTGCTCCTCGATAGGGGGAAATGTAAATACGGTGATGATCTCCCGCGGAATTTAAATGGACCCCAATCAAACCTGCCTTGACCCCTGCATGCCCCTGTCTGCATGTAAAGTAATTTATTTGAATTATTAGGTAGAAAAATGTGTGTCCGTGTGCATGTGTGTGTGTATGTGTGTGTGTGTTTCAGAGAGACAGAGAGAGAGAGAAAGAGAGAGAGATAGAGAGAGAGAGAGATAGAGAGAGGATAACAATAGGAAAGAGGGAAGGCAGATGGAGGAAGCGTGTCTGCATTAAGCCTGCCAAAGGCTCATAAAACCCCCCCAAACCCCCTCAATGGCTTGTCATCAGCTCATCAACTGACTAATCAATCAATCCGTCAACAGTGTCTGCAGGGAAGCTGTGCCCCCCCTCCCCAACCCCCCCCACCCCCCCGTAGGAGACGATATGCAGCTCCAGTGACGCACGCACATCATAACAGGCGAGACACATTAGACACATTAGACACCCCCAGTGCTAACGTCACCCCCCCGACCCCCCCACTGCGGAGCCCCAGCAGCGCTGATGTGGTACACAGCAACACGTTATGAGCACAGCTCATATATCCACACACATATAAAAAAAAAACACAGACATAATCTCTTCCCCTCCCAGCTTCCCCCATCAAATCCTAGGGCCTGGGGCAGACTCTGCAACAGGCTGTTTCTTTTCCATCTCTCTCCCTCTCCTCTGCTGAAGCCTCCCGCACTGGGGCTGCTGGGGGAGAGCGGGGCTCCCGGTGGCGTGGAGGAAAGACAATCGAAATGCAGCCTGGCGTGGCCGGCTACTTCTCTCACCGGTGCCGGGGTGATTTCACGGCTGATGGAGAATGAGGGTGAGGGAGGCCAGGGGTTGGGAGGGGGGGGGGTGCACCGGCGTCTGGGAGCTGGGAGCCGGGGGGTGGGGGAGTGGGGATGGGGGTGGTTGGGGTCCCCTTACGACTTGTGCGGAAATGAGCTTTGGTAGTGTTCCATGGGAAGTGTGTGATGTGTGGTTACGCGGCGGTCGTGTGTGTGTGCTTGCGTGTGTGTGTGTGTGTGTGTCTGTGTGTGTGCACGCACTCGTGTGTGTATGTGTTTTTGTGTGTGTGCGTATACTGTGTCATTCGCACGGTGTAATTCACATCCGCTGACATTTTTTTACAAGAGTGTGACCTCAGTCAGTGACCCGCAGGGCAGAAAAGGTCACCCATATCTCAGCTATGGGTCCAGCAGCGCTGACACAGCCACTCTCATGTGACGGCCCAGCCATCAAGGCTGAATAAAAAGCCAGCCTGGGCCTTTTTACACCTAAGAGAGTAGAGAGCTGCTATATATACTGTGTGTGCGTGTGTGCGTATGTGTGTGTGTGTGTGTGTGCGTGGGTGTATGTGTGCGCGTGTGTGGGTGTATGTGTATTTGTGTGGGTGTGGGTGTGGGTGTGTATGTGTGTGTGTGTATGTATGTGTGTGTGTGCGTTTGTGTGTTTGTGTGTGTGTGTGTGCGTGTGTTTCTGTGTGTGTGTGTGTGTGTGTGTGTGTGTGTGTGTGTGTGTGTGTGTGTGTGTGTGTGTGTGTGTGCGTGTGTGCCTTTGTGCGTGTGTGTATGAAACATTCAGGGAGGTGTGTAATGTAAAAAGCTCTGCAGAAACCAGGCCACCAAAGATTATTCATTCCTGGCAGGTCAGATTCAGCACAGTCATGTAGGGGGAAAAATGGGTTTTTACGGGAACGTTTGTGGCGAAATCTCCAAAATAAGAATTGCTGCCTCTTCAAACTCTCCAGGTAGGGTGACCTTTGATTTTTTTTTCTTTCAGACCCAGTGGAATGTCATCTTTAACTGATTCTTATGTAAGTCCCCTACTTTTCCTCGCATCAAACAAACAAAAAAAACAAAAAACAAAAAGGACAGCAAAATATTTTTCATCGTCTGGGAAAAAAACACTTTTCAGAACAAGCCTGAAAAAGAAAGCAAATAACAAACAGATTATGACTGCTTAAGTGTCTCCTGTGTGTGGGAGTCTTAATGCGGGTAACTTAAGTGCTCCACCTGCTTCACTCAATGCTGCTTTCCTTATTTCACAATTCATCCCTAACAGCATTTGCACCATCAATTACCCCCTGGACAATGGTCAACACTTTAACACTTATGAGGACTTGGCAAGGAAGCACAGAGAAGAGTAATTTTTTACAGAATGCAGAACCCAGGGCATGCCCAGGAAAAGAGCTGTAAAGAGAAGAAACTAATCTTTAAAAGTTCAATGTTAGCCCAATTTACTTTACTTTTATTTTTTAATTTACTTTAATTTACATTCTCTTCCTTTAAATGAATTCCTCCCCCCCCCTTTTTTCTACCCATCTTGCATCTTCTTTTTCATCCATCCATCCATCCATCCATCCATCCATCCATTCATTCATTCATTCATTCATTCATTCATTCATTCATTCATCCATCCATCCATATATTTTCTGTGCTCTTGTCCTTTCTAAGTAAGGACTTGCAGTGTCCCTGTAGGAGCAAGAGCAGGTGTGCTGGTGTTGTCCATCACAGAGCCATCACCTGCAGCCCCCCCACCCCCCCCCCCCCCCCGCCCCCCCAGCATGCAGCCTGTCTGCCCTGAGCCCTGGCCACCACAGAGGGCCCCAGGAAGAGCAGTCCTGTAACACTCCCAACATCACTGGCCACACACAGGAAGCCCCCTGGCACACGCATTAAATGCAAATAAATGCACCCACACTCACACAGAAAGAGAGAGAGATGGAAAGAGAGAGCGGAATAGAGAAAAAAAGAGAGAAACGGAAAGGCAGAGAGAGAGAGAGAGAGATGGAAGGGGACAAACAGAAAGGGAGAGAGATGGAAAGAGGGAGAGGAATAGAGAAAAAAAGAAAGAAAGAAACAGAAAGGGAGAGACAGAGAGAAAGAGAGAGAGAGAGAGAGAGAGAGAGATGCAATAACAAGGCCTAAAGATGGAAGGTGTTGTTGACGTAATGACGTAACACATAATCAGATTCGCCAGCTGCCTTCGTCACCCCAGCGTCACAGCGCTGCCCTGCTAGGGCCTCAGCCCCATCCATCGCCTCATACCCACTCACGCCCGCTCCCCTCCCCTCCGCCTGTCACATCAACACTAATGCCATTACCGCCAGGGATGGAGCAGCAGGGGAAAAAAGTCAGGAGAAGAAAGAGCAAGAAAAGAAAGAACGACAGAGCAGAAGGAGAGAAAGAGGAAGAGGAGGAGAGGAGAGAAAAGAAAAGAAAAGAAGAAGTGGTAGCCTACTGTAAATAAATAAAAGATAAGGGAGCACTCCCAACATGGCAATACAGCAAGCAGGCGTGTTTATCTGCTACAAAAAAACACAGCCTCCAAGGAAAAAGACTACAAAACTGACTGTACATTTATAAAAAAAAAAATAACAAAAAGAGAAAAAAAGGGAAAAAAAGAGACGAGCGTCACCATTTTAAGACAAACAGCTCATCCAGCACACTGGAGCTTAATGTTCACTGCGACACACTCAGTCAGGCAACCAAGCTGCTTTAAAAGAGAAAAAGGCTTGATACAGACCTGCTAAGGACCTCTCGCTTTTCATCTGAATCCAACCATCACACAGACACAGTAGGGGGGGAGACACAGTGTGTGTGTGTGTGTGTGTGTGTGTGGGTGTGTGTGTGAGGAGAGAGAGAGAAAGAGAAACAGAGATAGAGAGAGACAGAGACAAGAAAGGGAAAAGAGTGTGAGAGGGAGGGTCAGAGAGAGAGAGAGAGAGAAAGACAGAGAAAGAGAAAGCTCTCGAGAAATGATTGGGAGGAAAAAGAAGATGGAGAAAGGAGAGAAGAGAGGAGAAAAAGGGGAGAGACTGAAAAGGAGATTTAGGAAAGAACCACTAATGCTGAGAGAGATGATTTTCTCTTTTCACGTGTCAGGCTCTATCCGCCCATTCTCATGTGGATATGAGAGGGTCTGTGTGGGTGTGTGCGCGCGCGCAACAACAAGCGAGAGAGAGGGAGAGGGAGAGGGAGAGAGAGAGAGAGAGAGAGAGCGCACGAGAGAGAGATAGATAGAGAGAGAGAGGCAGAAAGAGCGAGAAAGAGAGTGAGAGTGAGCAGGAGAGGAGGAATAAGAGAGGACTCTTATTTATGTAAAAGCCAACGTGAGTGGATGATCTCGGCAGGAGCCACTGAAGCTGACCAAAGATCTTGTCAGGTTAACCCTTTAGAGCCCGGCGCCCGAGACACACGAGACCCACACAGCAGCAGCAGCAACAGCAGCAGTAACTGAAGCCTGTCTTCTGCCAACACACACATACACGTCTAACAACAACACACCACTGCCTCGCCACTGCTCTCCCCTCTCACACATAGCCAAACCTTCAGGGGTTGCTCTGTCAGCACACAGTACAACGAATGAGCCAAAACAGGGAGCGTGAAAAATGAAATAGGTTCTCCTGATGGTGATGGCTAAGGTATAATTCCTGATAATGGATGAGAGGTAATTATATACTGTATATGCCCACTGAAAAGGAGCTAACGGATAACAGCTGAAGTCCACGCACACATCTGCATGGCATGATAGCACCATCGTCAGCTATGACATCATTGGCCCATCGCCGCTATTGTTTGGCGGAGAGAGTGGAGTCCATCAGCAGAGAGGTTTTGGCTGCTAATCGACACCCAGATCCCTTAATGGACAGAACACACACATGCACACACACACATACACACGCACACATACACATACACACACACACACACACACACACACACACACACACACACACACACACACACACACACACAGATCTATTTCAGGGTGAGGCAGAAAAACAAACAACTCAAGCTCCCCTCATAGAGTAAAAAAAAACATCATCTTGCATCCTTTTTCTCTCATACACTCTCTCCCTCTCGTTCCCCCCGTTCTCCCTATCTCTCTCTTGGCCTCTCTTTCTCCATTTCTCTCTCTCTCTCTCTCTTTCATTCCTGTCAGGTTTTTCTCCCGAGGCAGGTTCTCTCTCTCTACGTCAATCACTACAAAACAAACGCGGACCCTGGAGAGATGACGAAGCCCACGTAATGGAGCTCTAATTGTGGCGATGTCTCGGCGAGGGGCTCTTTATTAAGCACCGAGAGGAGCTGGGGGGCCCTCACGTGGCCCGGCCCTGACCAGTTCTGGGGGCTGCTGCTTACCCACTAGGAGCTGCCTCTGCTGCCTCTGCTGCGTCTGCTTTTAGCCGTGACTCAGACTTTTGTTTTCCTACGACCCCCATCTTGCTCACACATCTTACAGTACCCGCACCGGTGGTTAGTCTGTCAGGCAACAGAGGTGAGCCTGCAACCCCCATGTCAATCAACATAAAACTGCTCTCTCTCTCTCTCTCTCTATGCCATTTTGAGGTGAAATGGAGTGAAATTAGAAAGTTAGCTGTTTATACGTTTTTGTTTGTGTGTGTGTGGTTTGTGTGTTTAGTATCTCGAGTATCAGAGAATATGAGAAATGGATGCAGCATGACTAAGCATTTTAGCTCTTGGCTTATTATATAGCTGATGGGGCAGGTTGTGTTGGGGGTGTTGGGAGAGGAGGGGGGGGGGGTCCTCTACCTCCATCCTGGAAGAGAACCAGTCATCTCCTCCAGCGTTAATGAGAGGAATGCTGTACTATATGCTGTGTAGGACACCTGCTGCTCCTGGGGCCCCATTATCCCACATACGGCAGCACAAGAGGGACAAAACAGACCACCCTTCAGTGACACAGCAAGGAATCTTTTTTTTTCAGTGAATTCCCTAACCTCTCATTCCAAACATGTTCACATGCAGTTTCCCAGGAAGCTGACAGATGCCAGAAGTTTTGGCCAAAACACTTCATCTTGGACTGACATGATGAAGGCATGACTATGTAACCAAACAAAACCCATGTCGCATACACTTAAGTAGTTATGACAGTCAGTACCAAGTTATTTAACAATGACATGTTAAAACCGTGTGCAACTATAAAATCTACATGAACTGACAATGCTATCTACATTTCTGAAAACTGTTACTACTATTAGCAGTAATGTTTGCATGACAATGTCAAGTTATTTATCAAAAACAACTGTCACAATAATTAATGACATAATTAATGACATCTACTATAACATGTTTGTGCCATGGTGATGCCAATGCTATGAATCAAGATTTAAGTAAAGTTTTGTCAAACTTTTTGGCCAAGCTGTCCTTCGCCCTCACCCTACATCACCGATCTTCAGCCAGACAGACCCATTGCTCTACCCTGCTGCACACACACATTAAACTCATCACCAATGAGCAAATATCGCCATTGTCTCCATGTTGCATAACACACACACACACACACACACACACACACACACACACACACACACACACAAACATACGCACATACGCACACACATGCATACACACACACACACACAAACAAAGGCACAAACACACACACAAATGTGCAAACACACACAATATGCTGGACATTAATTGCATTCCCCAATCAGAGCATTACTCCCACAGACTTGCGCTGCATACAGTTAACATTATCAGCCAGTGCTAATGGTGATTTATGGAGCACACTGATTGTCTAATAAAAGGATGATGACGTGACCTTAGGGGAATGAATGATGTGGACAAAAAAAAAAAAAAGAAAAAAAAAATGGCGGGACAAATGGCAGGAAACAAGCCCCCTTTTCTGATTACACACACACACACACACACACACACA
>CM059270.1:13631997-13634497 GCA_030347295.1 Setipinna tenuifilis
GAAGCACTAACCCTAGAAGCACTCAACTGTGCATAGTATTGCTTTAATTTAGTCACAGCTACTGTATGACTTCAAAGGCATGCCAGGCTCTTTGTAACAGACTTTAAAGCTAACCTATCAGGGGTGCTGCACTATGTAATCAGAAGTGGCCCAACAAAAAGTAAACTTTGAATTGAATTTCATACACTCTATCACGAGTCACATCACAACACAATACTTGTAGAGTTTGCTCACGTGTAGCCACTTGAAATGACGTGGAGTGAACCAGAGGATGCATGATCCCAAACAGCAACATTTTACCCTCCTGTATCAGGCTGGATTTCTGAGGCGGTTACGCCTGCGCCTGCGCCCCAGATCTGTTCCTCATTATCCCCCCCGCTCTGGAACAGCATCGAACGCTCCATGTGCAAGTGATTGTGGGTAATGAAATCGCAGCGTTAGATGCCATTAAAAGTGAGCACTGAAGGAAGATGTGCTGTGGTATGACATGAAGAGAGAAGCAGCAGCGGTTCAGAGCAGATCTGCCCTTGTCAAAATCGATGTGCACTACTAGCAATTAGCAACACATAAACACTTATGGATGAAGTGTCAGCTTTATGGAAAGTGTCATCAGCAGTGTGAGAGGAATGTGGCTCTCTGCTAATTGCTACTAGCTGCTCCGCTAGAGCTATTTCCCCAGCCAACTCCATATTGACGTGTGGCTATGACAGGAATAAAATACAGCTGTATGTAAAAGGCACTTAGCCAAATTGCTTAAAAAACAAACAAAACCCAAGTGCTGACTATAGTGCGCTAATGCAAAGGAGAGCTAATTTGCTCCAAAAAGCTGAGATGTACTCTCAAAGTTCTAACAAGGGTCTTATAGGACCAACATAACACGTGACCACTCTCGTCCACTTAAATCATCAAGCACAGGTAGAACAAGGCCAAAAAAAAACAACAGTGTTTCTGCAGTTAATGAAAATGACTAGAAAGACTTCATTAGGGCCAAGTGTCACTTTCAGTTTAAAACTGTTAGTGTAGTTCGGGCTATATTCAATTGAGCTAATTTTGGGCCCAAATTAAAATCTTAATTAACTGGCAACGAAAAACAGCAAAAAAAAAAAAACTCAACCCCGACTTGCTCCTATTGACAAGAGAGAACTTTCTTCTTTCTCTGCCCCGAGGATGCAAATAATCTTTATCGAGTTAGCCCCACAGGTTGGGATCGAAGTGGCCAGTGTTAGCACAGCGGGCAAGCATACGGCAGGAATGTGAAGAGCCTTCCCTGTCGGGCCCGGGAGAGTGCTCAGCGTCTTCTCTGCGGCGGCAGTGTGGAGTGTGTGATATATGATCCAGACGACCGCGACCGGAGGCCACGCATGCCTTCCGTGTTCCCACCGTGCAGGATCGGGGTGGTGGGGGTGTGTGTGTGTGTGTGTGTGTGTGTGTGAGGGGGAGTGACGGGGAAGGAAAGAGAGAAAAAGGAAGAGAGGAGCGTGCGGTCCGTCGCTAGCTAACTCTGCTGTCGGAAAAAATCATTACCGCCACCGCGCAAGCTCAATTACCATCAATCTGAGAAACCTGCCCGCCCTAACTCAGTAAGACATGTGCCTCCCAAGGTCACAAAGCCTGCCTGCCTGGCTGCCTGGCTCGCTGGCTCGCTGGCTGGAGAGATGGGAGCCTGCTGTGGCGATGTGTGGAGTGGAAAGAGAGAAGAGTGACCAGGCCTTGGTCAGCAAAGAGTGATCCAAAGGGGGGGGGGTTAAAGCCCCACTATGTTTAGCTTGAACAATATCCATTGTTAAGGGGGAAAATGTTAGCATTCAGACACGGCTTTCTGGAAGAAGCCCACAAAAGAAGGCTGTCATTTTTTTTCTTTTTTACATGTATTCCTCCGCTGTAGGCTCCCTTCTTCTTTCTTCTTTCCTCCTTTTCCTCCCTTTCTTCTTGCCTCACTCTCCGTGACTGACATTTCAGATGGACGTCCCTCGGAGGAACACGGGTGCCCACAATCCGTCTGGCAGGCATTACTAATCTAACACTGATCTCCCCCGGCTGTCCCAGCCTGCCCCCCCCCCCCCCCCAGCCCTCCCCATCCCTCCCCATCCCTCCCCATCCCATTATGTTTGTCACAACTGAAACATGTCACCACCAACACGCAGTGCGTTCCAGAGAAACAACTTGAAAAAGCCAAAGCCCCTAATGGTTTGCACACCAGGAGCACTTTTCCAGCTAGCGGTGCCGCCTCATAATCAAAGCATCAAAAGCCAATCTAATAGGGTGAATATTTAAGACAAGCTGCCGCGATCGGAGCTGCTGGCAAAGACATCTGAATATCAAACACAGAGGGACTGGGGCAGACATAACAGTTGGATGCGCAACAGGACAGAGAGAGAGACATAGATGGATAGACAGATAGAGAGAGAGATGGAGGGAGCGAGACATAGATAAATAGACAGATAGACAAAGAGACGGATGGAAGGAAGGGAGGGAGAGGCTGGGTAGAGATGGGACATAC
>CM059270.1:13639497-13671997 GCA_030347295.1 Setipinna tenuifilis
AGAGAGGCCTCTGCCTGAGCGCGCCACAATTACTGCCTAGCCTACCTGCTCGCCCTGACAGCAATGATGACCCCAGAGACTATAGCCCATATGGCTGAACCCTACACCGTGCGCTAACTTCCCCCCACTTTCATTGCTATGGTAGCTAATTGCTCTCGAAACGTTCGGTAGAAAAAACACAAACTAAAAACTGTAGCATTTGCCTACAGAGCCACAACGGACACCGTTTGTTGTGCTGAGATTGGTTGGTTGGAGGTGCAGTAATAATTTCCATGTTTGGTTGGTAAATCGATAAAGCATGTCTATGCAGATGTTATGAGGCCCGATAATGGGTTTCATTTGGCTTGCTAATGTTGAGTGCGGGTGTGTGCGTGCGTATGTGTG
The DNA here is from genome assembly GCA_030347295.1 of Setipinna tenuifilis. Classification (NCBI taxonomy): domain Eukaryota; kingdom Metazoa; phylum Chordata; class Actinopteri; order Clupeiformes; family Engraulidae; genus Setipinna; species Setipinna tenuifilis. The sequence continues at coordinate 13,639,882 of CM059270.1, forward strand.
TGTGTGTGTGTAATGTGTGTGTGTGTAATGTGTGTGTGTGTAATGTGTGTGTGTGTGTGTGTGTGTTAAATGGAAAGAGAAATAGAAAGAGAGAAAGGGAGAGTAAAAAAAGCGAGGGAGAGACAGAGAATGAGAAAGAGCGAGAGAGAGAAAAAATAGTTTGGGGGAAAGGCTTGACAGTCACATGCTGGGGAAGGCTGATGTAATTGCATGTGTGTGCTCAAGCAAGGGCACAGATCCAACATTATATTTTCAAAAGGAGAGAGAAGAAAAGAAAGACAAAAACCCATGGACATGACAGTGGAGGCTGTTTCTTTGTACTCGTCTTTTGTTCTGTCTCTTCTTCATCTGCATGTTTTCATTGTCTCCCTCCTCTTCCCTCCTCTACCTCTTCTTTGTGTCTTCGTGCCATTGTTCTCTGTCCTTCTCTTCTCTTTTCCTTTACATTTTTTTCAGACCCTCAACCTCTCTCTCTCTCTCCCTCTCTCTCTCTCCTTCTGTTTCTCCTTCTCTCTCTCTCCTTCTGTCTCTCCCTCTCTTTCTGTTGCTAATCACAAGCTGTGAGATCCCCAAGTCTTGTGACAGTATTGCATTCTCCCTTATTTCTGAAGGAGACGCATGAGACTGGCACTTTGTGGGAGACTAAGACAGCTGCCTTCGCTGCGGGATGTCGGCATGCCTTTCTTAAAAACGAAGGTTTACCTTCGAGGGCTCGATCGACAAGATAGACCACTTAAACACTTCGCTGCAGTCATGAAGGGAAGGGTCTCTTGGTGGTACGGGTAGTGTACGAGAGGTAATGCAACAAAAAAGTCATAGACACAAGAATGTTATGTGTGTTTCTGTGTCTGTGTCTGTGTCTGTTTTGTGCATGTGTGTGTGTGTGTGTGTGTGTGTGTGTGTGTGTGTGTGTGTGTGTGTGTGTGTGTGGCTGTTTCAAGGTTAGTCAATTAAATCTTCTTTCTGGGTGTTCCGAGCCTAAGACTATAGTATACAGCAAGGGGTTTGTTGGTTTTTCTTTCTGCATTCTAACATCTTAACTACATGCAACCTTAGGGTATAACACTTTCCCCTCTCATAAAACACAAAATGGCACAAGGCCAATAGCAGTCAATATGCTGTATTTTATCATGTTACCCAATCAATCCACCGTGGTATTTCTATTCTTCTTCTATCACTGTAACTTTCAGGCTTGTGTGTGTTTCCAGACACGGGGGGGGGGGGGGGGGGGGGGGGGGGGGGTGCAGTCAGTGCAAAACCGCAATAAATCTCAGTGGCCAAGTCGAGGCTTCCTCAGCTAATCACGTCTGTCACTGCACAAACAAGCCAGTTAGATCTGTCAGCTCAAACATTCCACAGCCAATCACATGTCAGACCTCAGGGCCCCTGTTTGAAATCACACCCGCCCTCTTATTCATCCCATCCCTCCAATCACGTCCATGCAAACTCCCACAGAGAGCCAATCGCATCTGTCCTTAAAAATCCTCTCTGACCAATAAGCTCCTTGGGTGTGTGGGCGTGTGTCTGTGTGTGTATATGTCTGTGTGTGTGTGTGTGTGTGTGTGTGTGTGTGTGTGTGTGTGTGTGTGTGTGTGTGTGTGTCTACATGTACTGTGGACCCTGTGAGCAGTGTGAGCTGCGAGGTCTGTAGCCGTGTTGCGTTGTCATGACAGTCACGTAAGTGCTGAAGATGAGTGTGTGAAAAAAAGCCAAGCACAAAAAAAAAAAGCATCATGTTCTCACCACTCTGAGTCAGGCATTGCCATGGCAACGGTGAGCCGTTACAGCGCATCTGTATCCTGCACCTGTGAACGTTTCACGAGACGCTTATAAAGTATTCATGAGCAGCATATAGTCTCAGAGCCCACTGCCCGTCATGCTAACCGTGTCTGTAAGGAACACAACAGGCGCTAATGAGGGCAACCTATCCGCTTGGGGGTGAGTGTGTGTGGGGGTCTATCTGTGTGTGTGTGTGTGTGTGTGTGTGTGTGTGTGTGTGTGTGTGTGTGTACGTGTACGTGTGTGTGGGTCTGTCTGTTTGTGTGTGTGTGTGTGTGGGTCTGTGTGTGTGTGTGTGTGTGTGTGTGTGTGGGTCTGTCTGTGTGTGTGTGTGTCTGTGTATGTGGGTGTGTGTGTGTAAGAGTGAGAGAGAGAGACAGAAAGAGAGAGAGTGACAGAGAGAGTTCTGCATTAAACCTGACCTGTAGAGTGCTCATTTGCCTGGTGTGTGTGTGTTTGTGTTTGTGTGAGAGTGTGTGTGTCAGAAAGAGAGAGAAAGACAGAAAGAGAGAGAGAGAGAGACAGAGAGAGAGAGAGAGAGAGAGAGAGAGAGACAGTGATTTCTATTAATCCTGTAAAGCACTCATTAGCTTGGTTCGTGTGTGTGTGTGGGTGTGTGTGTGGGTGTGTGTGTAGGAAAGAGACAGAGGCAGCCAGAGAGGGTGGTGGGGGGTGAAGGGGGGAGGGGGGGGAGTGCTTGGAGAAAGAGGAGTGATTTCTGCGTACTGTGGTGCTTTAGCACAAGTCTTATGCCAGGAAGCAACAAACAAAGTAGCTTCGACTAACAAACATATACAAATGGTTGCGGGGTGGGCAAGTCCAATTGTTGCTTTCTCTCTCTCTCTCTTACTCTCTCTCTGTCTCTCAAACACACTGTCCCTCTCACTCTCCATCTGTCTCCCTGTCTCTCTTGCTCTCTCTCTCTCTTTCACACACACACACACACACACACACACACACACACACACACACACACACACACGTACAAGCACACACACAAACAAACACACACACACACTGTGTCCTTCTTGCTATCTTTCTTTCTGTTTCTTTCTCTCTTTCTGTTTCTCTCTCTTTCTGTTTTCCCCTCTCTCTCTCTCTCTCTCTCTCTCTCTCTCTCTCTCTCTCTCTCTCTCTCTCTTCCAGTACCCTTCAACACGATCTGGTTTCAGTCACTCTACATCTGTGTTTCTATGGTTACGGGCCATGATCGTTCAGGTGAGTTTCTGACTGGTAGACAGATGGCAGCAGCGGCATGGCACAGCATCATACTCAAGGCACTCCTCTCTCTCTCTCTCTCTCACACACACACACACACACACACACACACACGCATGCATATGCACACACACACACACACATGCATGCATACACACACACATACACACACACACACACACACACACACACACACACACACGCATGCATACACACACACACACACATGCACACACACAAACTCACAAACATACACACACAAACATATGCATACACACACACACACACAAACTGGACACGTCTACACAAACACACACTTTGCCCTTACGCGCATGTGCATCCACACACAAACACACTCAGACACACAACACATACACACAGACACACAGACACACACACACACACACACACACACACACACACACACACACACAACTGGACAGGTAAACACAAACATACACTTTGCAGTCACACACACGTACATGCACAACCACACACAAACACAAACACACTACCAGGTTCACATAAAAGCAACACATACACTTGCTTCTGTAGGAGGGCAGCCGGGAGGTGTTGTTTTATTTATTACAGTTTACCCACAAACACACTCACACACAGAGTGAGAGAGAGGGAGAGAGAGAAAGAGAGAGAGAGAGAGAGAGACTAAATGGACAAACCATTATTCAGAAGATAGAGGAACTAAAAGTCACGGGGGTGGGAGGAGAGTAGGGGAAAAGAAAAGAGGGAAGAAAAAGGGAAAGGAGAGGAGAGGAGAGGAGAGGAGAGGAGAGGAGAGGAGAGGGGAGGAGAGGAGAGGAGAGAAACGAGGGGGGGGGGGGGCAGACTTATGGATCTCTTTCGAACTCATATCAATTCCCTCACACCCAAAAGCGCTCCTTTTTTTTGTATGTTTTCAAAATCTCCTCATTCTGTTTTCTCTCCCTTTTGTCTCTCCTCCATCTTCTGTCATCTCCTGGTTTTAAAAAATGATTTGCCTGTTTTCCCTCTCTCCTCGTCTCTCCTCTCCTCTCCTTTGCTTTCCTCTCCTCTCCTCTCCTCTCCTCTCCTCTTCTCTGCTCTCCTCTCCTCTGCTTTCCTCGCCTCTCCTCTCCTCTCAGTGCTAAAAACACAGATCACACCTCACCACCCACACTCTCACAGAACAGACCTTCAGTGGATGTGTGCAAATGCTTCTTATTACAGCCTCGGTGAACACACACTATCTAATGCATACACACACACACACACACACGCACACGCACACACATGCATAGACACATGTACAAATACACACACACACACACACACACACACACACATGCACACACACATGCCCACACATGCACACATACGTACAAACGCAGACATACAGATATTTAAATGCACATGCCATTGCAAAAACTCGCAGACACACAGAAGAGAAACACACTCTTTTTCACACACAAAAACAACCACAAACATGTAAAGAACATGTACAGAAACATACATATGGTATAGACACACAATCCCACCCACGTACCTCTCCCTTTCACACACACACACACACACACACACACACACACACACACACACACACACACACACACACACACACACACACACACACAATCACACTCACAAGCAAACATTATGATAGATCACAAAGCAATTCTGTATATTTTACATGAAGAAAAACTTACACACCTGAACCGTCTTATTGTGAACAAATACAAACACTAACATGCCAGCACTAGCAACTTTTTTTATATCCAAAAGCAAAAACCAGCAGAATTGAACAGCTGAAGCCGTAAACATACGACTTGAGTTGACACCACCCAGCTCGTACCAACATCTACGCCTATCTGCTTTACCTCCACGGTGCAGAGCCAAACCTCCAGCGCCAAAATCTCTTATTCAACAACTTTTTTCTCCTGGAATTAAAAAAACAAGACACGATATAAGAATGAAGAACCATGCAGAGACTCCCACCTACTCGTAAGTTGTTTCTCCTTTAGAGTCGGTGGTGGTGGTGGTGGTGTGCGTTATGGTTGTTGTTGTTGTTGTTTTTTTTGTCCCTGTGTCCCCAAGTGCGCCTCTCCTCTGTTGCGCGCTGAGACTTCAGTATTTAGCACTGGGAGAGGAGGATGGACAGAGGCATCACGGTCAAAAAACCAAAACAAAAAAAAGGATAGCAAAAGTCTGTCAGAAGAAAAAAAAAGAATGCAAAAAAAAGAAAGTCAGGACTCCGGAGCTTTTGTGGACTGAGAAGAGAAAAGAAGAGAGTGAGCAAGAAGAAAAAAGGGAGAGATAGAGAGATAGAGAGGAAGGGAGAGAGGACAGGAAAGGAAGCAATGTCCCTTGGAGGAAGAGAGGAGGAGGCAAAAAAAAGGAGGAGAATGCGACTCTTTCTGCAGCTCTGGAGGAGATGCTTCTTCTCCTCCCTCTGTGTGTCTTCCCTCCTTCTCTCTGCTCACTGCTGCGCTGTGTGGCTGGAGACAGAGAGAGAGAGAGAGAGATAGAGAGAGAGGGAGAGAGAGAGAGGGAGAGAGAGAGAGGGAGAGAGAGAGGAGGTGTTCTTCTCACACTGACAGGAGTGTGCACAGGTTGCCTAGGAGTGTGCATGTGCCGGAGAGAGAAACGAGAAAGAGAAACAGAAAGAGAGAAAGAGAGAGAGAGAGACAGAGAAAGAGAGAGGAGTGAGAGACTGAGGGGAGATAGGGAAAAAGCAAGAGAGAGCGAGAGAGAGAGAACTCAAGTGTATGTGAGAGCGAGCGTGAGGTTGTGTGTATGCGCACATGCGTGAGTGTGTATGTGAAAGAGAGCGTATGAGTTGGTGCGTGATGTGTGTGTATGTGTGTGTGTGTGTGAATGTATATGTGTGTGTGCGTGTGTGTGTGTGTGTGTGTGAACAGCTCTGAGATGCCGAGACTGAGGCATGCAGCCTCCACACTGAAACAGCCCTCCCCCTGTTCCAAACAGCCGGTGGGAGTGAGTCATCAGCTCTCAGCCAATCACGGCCCAGCAGAATGACTCCAATTAGAATCACAAGGAGCTTGTGAGAGAGGAAGAGAGAGAGAGAGAGAGAGATGAAGAAAGAATGAGAAAGACAGATAGAGAGAGCACAAGAGAGAAAGAGAAAGGTAGAAAGGGAAAGGAGAGAAAGAGTAGAAGAGAGAGGGAGGCACAGACAATGACAAGAAAGGGAGAGAAAAAAGAGGAGGAATAACTTAGAAAGCAAATCACAGAGAGAAAAGATAAATGAGACAGAGAACACAGAAAATGAGAGAAAGAGAAAAAGTGAGAGATAGAAAGAGAGTGGGGGGGGGGGCAGAGGGGAAGTGTGTGTGGGCGGGAGTGAGTGTGTGAATTGGGATGAGTTCACAGGACTCTGTGAGCCTTGTTTGGGTGAAGGCGTGCTGGACCTTGGCTCATGGACAACTCTCAGTGTGTTTGAAAGAGGACACGGAGAAGCTGTAATTCTGGGGAATTACATTCATGGGCACATTCACATCAAGGGTTCTTTCGATGCCAAAATAACCACATGGTGGTTATAGTTTGCTCTGCTGGTCACCTGCTTTAGCCTTCAGACTCATTCTCATTTGTAATCAGTGTCAGTATTACAGTGAAAGCACATGTTTTGGATACTGACACCATACTGAACTATGCTTTTCAGAAGCTCTAAAAATATCCAGGCAGGAGAAATAGGAGATGGGCCCACATTCTGAGATGGGTTGCTATTATGATAGCCTTTAAGGTTCCAAAGGACACACAGAGACACCGACACACACACAGACAAACACACACAGGCACACACAGACACACTGAAATACACACACAGACACGCACACACTACGCAAAAAAAACACATTGTGCACCATTCATTCCAGACAGAAAACCATTAGAAGACTCTGCTATTCAGATGTCACATGATGCTGGTGAGGTCATATGTGTTTTTGATGGCTGGAAGGGCTCGCTTAAACCCGGTGGGAGAGAGATGCCATTTGTGTGGGGTAATGGGGGCCAGAAATCACAAAAATGGAAGGACGGCAGGAGAAAGAAGGGCAGGAGGGTAGAAGGCAAGGGGATAGAGGTGAGGAAAAGGGAAGACAGGGCAGAGGGTGGCAGAGCGATAAGGTGCACAGAAGGTGAGGAGGTGAGGAAGGAGAGAACACGGACATTAGGAAAGAGGAAGAGGAGGTGGAGAGAGGGGGAGAAGAGAGAGACAGAAGAGAGACAGAGAGAGAGAGGGGGAGAGAGATAGCAGGCGAATGAGAGAAAGAGAAACAGTGACAGAGAGACAGATAGACATTGAGAGAGAGAGAGAGAGAGAGAGAAGGAAATAGACAGAGAAACAGAGAGAGGAGCAAGGCAGTAGTGATGGTGTCTCTAATCCTCTTCTCTAACCCCCTTCTGTGACTGCTTGTCCCCTGATCTGTTCATTTCTTTCTATTAAAAAGCCCTCTACCTCCAGCAGCAACCCCCCAGTAACACATGGAGAAAGACAGGAACTGAACTTGGAGAAATGAGGAGGGAGAATAGACAGGCAAACACACAGACAGACAGGCATACGTATGTACAGACAGACAGACATAGACACGAAGACAGAAGACAGGAAGCCTTTTGGGGGGGGGGGGGGCAAGGAGGGGGTCACTCCCACAGAGATTCAGAGTGAAGACTCTGAAATGCTAATGCAGCTCCAGTCTCCATTCCATGTTTCCTTATCTTCCTCTTTCTTCTATTTCATGCTTGCATTTCCATACTGAAGCTTGAGGCTCAAACTAGCGTTCCTTTGCTTAGCCTGCAATTTTTTAGCATTTAGCAGTGATTTAACTCACTACTGAATGTGCTTCTTACCAATTACCTCTGCAGTCTAGCGGCACCCAAAGCTGAATAGCTTCCAATCAGGGGACTTGTTCTCTGTGGCTACAGACACAAGGGTTAGCATGGCTGGCTGTATAGCAGCTAAAGCTAGGGCAGATTTGGAGAGACTCAGTTATGATATATAGATTATTATACATTAATGCAGCAGTGAATCTCAGTGTCCCAACACAATGGTTGACAAGACACAGACACTTTTATAACTGACTGTTTGAGAGCATGCACTACAGTGTGTGTGTGGGTGTGTGTGAGTGTTTGTGTTTGTGTGTGTGTGTGTGTGTGTGCGTGTGTGTATGTGTTATTGAGTTACTGTCTAGCAGCCTTGGCCTCACAGTCCAGTCATTCACTAGCTTATCAGATTTTCTATAAAGCTCCAATGAAATTCATTTCTCTCTTTCTCTCTCTCCCTTTCTCTTTCTCTCTCTCTCACGCACAAACAAACACACACACACACAAATGCACACGTGCACATACACACACGTGCATACACACAGAGAGAAGTAAAGTGAGACAGAGTTAGAGGGACAGAGAGACACAGGGGGAGAAAATTGGGCACTTAAATTTCTCTCCGCCAATATCGACAAGCGGCAGTACCCAATCAATTCACATTCCAAAGGTCAGGGTAACGATACATAGATATGGAGAGAGAATAAGAGAAGAACAGAAAGAAGGACAGTGACATAGGCAGTGTGTTTAAGGGAGAGAGAGAGAGAACTGTCAGAGAATATACAGGCACAATAATCCTACAGCAATAAAACTGAAGAGGGGAAATCAGTAATGGCAGGGTGGTGAGATGGCATGCTGGGTAAGGGTATAAGACCTATACAGACCACTCTCTGTCTTCCTCTGTCTCTGTCTGTCTGTCTATTTTTCTCTGTCCCTGTCGAAAATGACAATTTTTTTTAAAACTATTATTCTATCTCTGACTTTTTGAATACGGTAAAAAACAAGCTGACCTTGTTTTTTTTTTACGATTTGTAATAACAGGATTTTGAAAATTCAATTCTGTGTCTCTCTCTCACACACACACATACACAAGAGAGAAAAAAAACAGAGAGAGAAAGAAAGAAAGAGAGAGAGAAAGAGAAAGAGAAAGAAAGAGAGAGAGGCAAAGATGACAGGGACGTGAAGAGAAAACAACAAGGAATGACATGATGAGCAGAACATGGTGATTATCACACAGAGCCTCTCCTCCTCTCCTCTCAGCTTCTTTCTCTCTCTCTCTGTCACTCGCTCCTTCTCTCTCTCTCTCTCTCCTCTCTGTCCATCTTCCTTTCTTTCTTGCCCGATAATCCTTGGCTGTCCACACAGCCCTCACATCAGCTGTTATTAGTGTGTGACGAGGCTGAGAGTAGAGGCCAGACACTCAACTGCCTCTCGTCTTCATCTCTATGGACCCTTTTAGTCAGAATTGATTGGCTAATTACTGAATGGGGAATGTGTCATTACAGACATTTTTTTTTTTTCGTTTCCAATTACCGACTGTGCATTGTTTTATTTCATTTGATTTATCTGTTTCAATTAGTTCTTGTCATATTGCAGGGTCAGCTCGCTTACAATGTATGCCATGTGACAGCATCGGCTAAATTGAAAAAGTATCAATGGCAAGTGGCAGAAAATCATTTTAATGTGCGATTAACCATAAGATGGAAAACAGAAGGAGAGATAGGCAGACAGTGAGCATGTGAAAAAAAGAAAAGAGAGGCAGGACACGAGAGACCGAGAGAGAGAGAGAGAGAGAGTTTAGATGGAGAGAAAGAAAAGACACTAATCCCTTGATCGATTTTACGGGTTTATCACTTGGTCATCAGGAGCAGCGAGTCATTTTGTGGACTGTTGCGAGGAGTCTGTCTGGTGCTTGACGCATCAGACCAACATGGGCTTGCCTGGGGCCAGCAGACTCTCTCCACAGGTGCTAAGGGTGGGAGTCTGGCAGGCCTGGACATTCTGTGCAGACACTTTTGACTGCACCCTCACAGTCTTACAATAGCTGGCTGTGTCATCCAAAATGAGGCTATGGAAGGGGTCAGTGTACATAGAGTGGTTTCAATTGGCACTCCAAAGTTGAAAGAGACCCCCATGTTTCTCAGACGGTGTGGATGGTGTTATCATTTCCTTAAAATAACTGATAGAACACACTGTGAGATATCAAGACAGACAGATGGATACAGACACACACACAGAAAGGGAAAGAGAGAGGGGACAGAGATGGACTGGAAGACTGAGATAAATACTTGACAGCCAAAGGCTACAACACAGATTTTGGAGGACTGTAAACAATCAGACAAAATGGCTGCTGTTGCCATTCTGCACCCCCCCACTCAACCATCCAACCACCCACTCCTCTCCTCTCCTAGTGATTAGATGGAGCAAGCACTTCTTGAAGAGAGGGGAAACAGAATCCCTTTTTTTTCTTCCTCCTCTCCTCTCCTCTCTTCTCCCCATCACACCAGAAGCTGCTGATGAAAAATTAAACGTCTCCATGGGCTACCTACACCTCCCTTTATTGGATCCGGAGTGTGCTGTGTCTGCCCTGGGACGTGCCTGCCAGCAGGAGGATGGGAGTGATGCTGGTGACGGTGGGGGGGTGGGGGTGGGGGTGGGGGGTTTCATTCGAGGTACACAGCCAGTGTAGAACACCCTGGAACAATCCATGGATTGCCTGTGGTTTCGGGAGGAAGGCTGGCCAGATTGAGGAAGAGGAGGGTAATGGGTAGGAGGACAGCAGATCGATGTCTTTTACCCACCATCTTAGAGTGTGGTGACAAATAAAGGCTACTCAAGGCCTGCATTTGTTAAAACAACATGTATATAATTGAAATCGCCTGCAATCAAATGTGCTATCTGATCTAAACAGTGTACAATGAGGATTATGTCTGTTTAGAAGTAGATTAACATCTGTTCTCCATTTAAGTACATCCTTCTGAATTAGTATGTGATTTGGATAATTTCTACCTAAGTGTAAAACATATTGAGAAGAAAGTCTACAAAGTAATGAACTCAGCATACACCTTGCTGTTTATTAAGCCTGAAGGCTCATTTAGGTGTACAAACTGCATCTTCGTTTACTATGTCTGAGAGGCACGAGCTAATCGGCCCGACACTGCACACAGATGGCTGCGGTTATTGTTGCGAGGAAAAAATGTTACTTCTATCTGCGCTGCTACTTTTTTTAAAAATGAATGAGGGAATATCATTCTGATATATCACCTTTCCTGCAATGTCTTTTAGAAGCTGTTGGATGAATTAGGATACGATTTGGAGCCAGTAACAAAAACAACTCATGCAATACCTCACTTGCCAAAAACTTCTCATGCCAGCTGGAACTTTATTTCATCCATTTCATTTTGTGCTTGCAGCCACTCTGCTCTCCACCTAATCTCCCTGTGGCTGGAAACGTTGAAAGACCGGGAAAGACTCACCTACATGCAGGCTTGGGGAGTAACGGAATACATGTAACGGCGTTAAGTAAAAGGATACAAAAAAAAAGTAACTGTATTCCCCTACAGTTACAAAAAATGAAGGCGTACTCAGATTACAGGTACATTTAGTGAAAATTGGGATTATTTAGCAGGATTACAATTTGAAAACATTTTACGTTATTTATTTCTTTTTTATTTCAAACTGGAGATGGAGGGGAAGCGACAAACTATCCTACAGACATGCATGCGCGCGCAGTTACACAACCGGCGAAATCGGGACTGACATGTCTCAGTAAAGACCGTCTCTGGTTCACTTCACTTGAACTTCGCGTCGTCGTCCGGCAGCATTGGCATGACTTCAACCAAGAACGCATTTAATGGGTGGAAATTTCGACATCACTTTATTTTTAAAGAAGCAGTAATCCGAAAGTAATCAAGTTACATTACTTTAATATTATGGTTCTTGGATTACGTTACTGAATACATATTTTATAGGGTAACTAGTAACTTTACCAGAATACATTTCTAAAGTAACCCTCCCAACCCTGCCTACATGCTAGGCTACTGTCTCAATTTTGTTTCTTTCTGCTGCCCTTTTTGCAAATATCTCTAGCTGATCACCAGTAAAAGGTACTTAAATCAAAACATGTATGCAGTTCAGTACTCTTTAATAATTAATTAATATTTTTATACAGGGTTGGCCAAAAATACAGGACACATTTTAAATGGAGTCCAAAAATGAGAGAGTAAAAATGTAGTCAATGGAAAGCTGACATTCAAGGGTTTTTGAGGTAACACTTCCTAATAAGGGGCCACAAAAAACAGTTAAGTAGCCATTACCTAACACTTTAGTAAGGGTTGTTAATTATTACCTATGTGTCTAATTGGCACAGGTTAATAGTTTTCCCACTATTATTTGAAAATTATTTAATTGTTAAATAACTACATGTTATTATTAAAACAAATGGCAAACAGTCTATCACCTAATGTTATGTTGGATGTTTGTTAATTGTTATCAATGCATATTTTTAACATCACTTGACGGTTACTTTTACTTCACATAACTATTAAATGATTGTTCATGAAAGTATTTGTTGTGTTACAAGTTAATGACATTATTACTTAACTAATATTGATACCACTCATAATTGGACCTCTAATAGAGTTGGTTGAGCATAACTAATACTTAAGTAATGCATAACTATTGGACTTGGGACCCTTATAATAGAGTTGGTTGAGCATAACTAATATTTAAGTAATGTATAACTATTGGTGTTACCACTAGTGGTCTCATGTTCAACATGTCTACCAGATCAGGGAAAGTTTTTTTCTTCTCTTCTTTTCTTCTCTTTTCTCCCCTTTTCTCATCTTTTCTCTTCTCTCCACTCCTCTCCTCTTCTCTCCCCTCGTTTTGTCTCCTAGTCTCATCTCCTAGTCTTGTCTCCTTGTCTCGTCTCATCTCCTAGTCCCGTCTCCTAGTCTCGTCTCCTGGTCTCCTAGTCCCGTCTCCTAGTTTTGTCTCCTAGTCTCGTCTCCTTATCTCGTCTCCTTGTCTCGTTGCGTCTCCTAGTCCCATCTCCTAGTCTCGTCTCCTAGTCTTGTCTCCTAGTCCTGTCTCATTTCCTAGTCTCGTCTCCTCATCGCATCTCCTAGTCTCGTCTCCTAGTCCCATCTCCTTATCTCGTCTTGTCCTCTAGTCTCATCTCCTAGTCCCGTCTCCTAGTTTTGTCTCCTTGTCTCATCTCCTTGTCTCGTCTCATTTCCTAGTCCTGTTTCCTAGTTTTGTCTCCTAGTGTCTCGTAGTTTTGTCTTCTAGTCTCGTCTCCTTGTCTCGTTGCGTCTCCTAGTCCTGTTTCCTAGTTTTGTCTCCTAGTTTTGTCTCCTTGTCTCGTCTCCTAGTCTCATCTCCTTATGCACATATGAATTAGCCCATAGATAGCTGTAACTACAATGATGTATGCAATGTAATGGCAAAGTGGGTCACAATTACATTTTAAAATGTAAAGTTAAGTAGATACCATTTCTTACTGTACTGTTTGTTGTGGCCCCTTATTAGGAAGTGTTACTGTTTTTGATACAGTACATAGGTTAATTTTTCTGGACACCCCTCTGGAAGTGAATTAAAGACATCTAAAATGCTAGGGTAGTTTTGGAAAAACAGTTTTAATACATAACACAGCCAAGAACATTTCAAACTATAGACCTGCATTACAAATGATGAAGACATATTAAACATTGTCAATAGAAACATTTCCCAGAGAAAATAAGTGAAATATAGGGAAACTGTCAATGATTGAAATTTGCATGCAGCTCTGGGCAAGGGATCTCAGCAGTGGCAGCAGAATTGAATTCTGGTTCTTAATTTGCTTTCAGAGAGGTGTCCAGAGAAATGAATATATCCTATATCAAAACCCCCTGAATGTCAGCTTTTCAACAAATATATATATATATTACTCTCTATCATTTTTAGATTCCAAGATATATAAGCATTTAAAATGTGTCCGGTATTTTTGGCCCACCCTGTACATAATAAGTGGGCCCAAGGTGGCATTCTTTCATAGGGACCAGAATTTCTGATTGTGTCACTGTTGCAGATGCTCCAGATGCCATATTTTCATGAGGCCAGGCTGTAGCATTACATCACATGTCATTACATTCAGCAGATGCTTTTATCCAAAGACACTTGATATTGAGGAAAACAAATACAGTTGAAGAAAGCAAATGTAGCACCATTTTGATGTTTTGAAAGGACCCTTCTTGATAGTGTAAGCAGGGGCACTGCTAAAGGAGGGGGGTGCGTCAGAACAATTTAGGTGGCCCAGAGCTTCAAATGGGCCCACAGAGCACTATAATATGGTTGGGGTGGGGGCCCACAATTTTTAGGTTATTGACACATGAAAGGTTGTGTTTCATTAAAAATGCACACCTGATGGGACATTTGTGTGAACACATAAGTGTGTGTGTGTGTGTGTGTGCCTGTGTGTGTATGTGTGTGTGTGTGTGTGAGCGAGAGAGAGAGAGAGAGAGAGAAAGAGAGAGAGACAGAAAGAACGTGTTGGGGATTTTTTTTAAGAGAACAGGTGCCATTTTGTGTCCCCACTGTCCCACTGGCCAGTGCTGTGGAGGCATGGCCTAAGGCTCAGCTGGAGCCGTCAGGCCGGAGCAGTGACATTTTCACAGTTGTCGGCTTTCCCACCGGAACCAGAGAACTTTCCGCACACTTAGCACCTCTCTAAAGGAGCCCGGAGAAAGGGACGTTGTGTGCAGTGACCAAGGAGCTATTGAGATGCAGACAACTGTGACAGGCTGACTTTGAGTCAGAATTTAAGAAAACAACACAGCTTTTCAAAGACTACAAAGCGCACACACATACAGTATACACATGGACTCACTCGCTCGCGTCACACACACACACACACACACACACACACACACACACACACACACACACTAACACACACACACACACAAACACACACACACAAACACATATACAGTACACATTCACATACTGTAGCTTGCTGTCACACATTGAATCAGGTTATTGGTTGTGTTGTTCGGGCAGCAGTCCGGAAGACGTGTGGGAAGCAGTCAGAGGTGGGAAGCGGAACAACGTGCGTGTGTGTAGGAGAGCACGGACAGCCTGAACGCTTCTCCACCAACTGTAAAAAAACCTTACTGTAAAAAAAGCACCTAAAACTGCCAGTCACAGAGTTCATTCATGAA
The DNA here is from genome assembly GCA_030347295.1 of Setipinna tenuifilis. NCBI lineage: Eukaryota > Metazoa > Chordata > Actinopteri > Clupeiformes > Engraulidae > Setipinna > Setipinna tenuifilis. Next base: position 13,654,884 of record CM059270.1, read on the forward strand.
CCAGACCCGAGAATATTCTTTGTTCTTCAACCCAAGAACATGTTGCCTTTGGACCGCTGTCTTGTTTACCACACTTGATGAATGTGCTAGTTATGCTAAAACCTTTAGCTCTCCCTTTGGGGAATATGTATTGAATACATACATTGAAATCCAAATAAGACCCTGATGGCTTGGAGGCCATTTTGTTTGCTACATTTGACATCATATCTGCAGTGGTGTGTCAAGATTAGGGTAAGTGACAAATGCGGGGGGAAGTGACATGGAAAGAGGCCCCACAACCTTTTCCGTGACATGGGGAAGAGGATCAGACTTAAGCCTTCTGAATTATGCCTTTCTGAGAGAGCACAGTCTGATGAAAACTATCCATCTGTAAACGAGAGAGAGGGGGACCAAGCCAAGCTGGCAGATCTCTTGTATACACACACACATACAACACACACACACACACACACACACACACACACAGGCTGTAACTAGGCTCTGGCACCAATTGTGATCTCACCCCACTCCCCTTCCAGATGTCCTCTTGTTCACAACAGCAGACAAGAGGTACACACTCATTCCTTCTCTCTTTCGCTTATACAAACACACATAGACACAGGCGCGGACACACACACACATACACACACACACACAGACACAGACAGACAGACACACACACACACACACACACAAAGAGACACAAAAAAACACGCTGTCAAATTCAGTCATGCAAAGGCACGGCACCTCCCAAACAGGCAGTGCAGAACTAATAAGCGTGTGGTGATTACAATCAATCGATGCATTGCTGCTTTTAATAAAACTCTATTTCCCTTGGCTGGCAGTGCTTCTGCGTGTCCACCAGCTCCACCCCCCCCCCCCCCCCCCCCACCCCCCCAAGTCCACAATTACGGCCGAGGCTTTGTTCCTATTACTGAGAATCTTTCCTGTGGCCCCCGGCCATTTCTACAGACCTGAATCAGCTGTGTGAGGCTCGGGGCTAGGCTGACCCAATGTTTCCCCGACATGTCCTGACTGTTCCCAGAGCCACAGGAAGACATACAGTACTGTACACCACAGCCACTCAGGCAATAGCTAGAGCTACAGTCAGTTCAAGAAGACTGTTCAATGCAACGTGAGACTGTCACAATATCTACGCAAAAAAGCTGAGGTTATGTCATGGGTCTTCATGTGGGAAAGAGAGAGAAATAGAGAGAGACAGAGAGAGAGAGAGACAGACAGAGAGAGACAGACAGAGTGAGAGAGAGAATGTATGATGTATTTAGACGTCCTAGTGCCTTTTTCAAAAGTAGCCTTTAGAAGTGACGAGTCAGCGCTGTGATTGAAGAGGAGATTCTCTCACATCCCCCTTGGCACCCCATATGGGAGAGTTGTACATACACACACATACACACCACACACACTCTCACGCTCAAACATACACACTCTTTCACTCACCAACTCCCGCTCCGTGTCACACCACACCACAGAGAATCTCTCCCTCCCTCCCTCTCACATACACACATAAATATGTGCTTGCACACACACACACACACACACACACACACACACACACACACACACACACACACACACACACACACACACACACACACACACACAAAAACACACACTCACATGAAACAGACCCATACACAAACACTTACACATATACACAAGCCACAAACACTCACTCACACACACACACACACACACACACACACACACAGAAACACACACACACCATCCTCCACAGTTTAGCACTTGAATATTAAATTTTAGGCTCTCCTCCCACGAGACACTGCTGCTCCAATTCAGTAGAGACAGACAGCTCTTTCCCTTCTGCAGCCTCTTCCTCTCTCTCTCTCTTTTTCTGTCTCTGTCTATCTGTCTCTTTCTCGGATTCTTCTCTCTTCTTTTGCTCCTGTCTCATTCTGTCTTTCTTTCTCTCCCTCGTCACATCTTTTTTAACGTTCTCTTCTCCAATCGATCACCTCTTCCTTTCATGAATTCATTTCATCATTTTATTTCACATTTCATCATTATGGCTCTTTACGACATCTCCATGCCACTCCATCTCCTTCCTGACCTGCAGTCTTCTGTCTGTCTTCCTGTGCCCCTATTTCCCCCCTCATCATCATCATCATCAGCAGCAGCAGCAGTGGCCATCTTAGCCCAGGTGACCGGCCGCCGGACGTCTCAGAACCATCATCTACAAGCAAGGCTGTCACATTATGTGCATGCACACACATATTACACACATGCATTTACACATACAAACACACACCCACACACACATGCACCCCCCCCCCCCCCCCCCCCCCCCACACACACACACACAAACACACACAGGTTTGCGTATCCAGAAGCACACACATATGGCCACACATGGAACACACACACACACAAATATAAGGAATGTGTTTTCCAGAAGTAAGCAAAATAATGAAATTGGAACTCTTCAGTTATGTGTCCAGGGGCAGTCTGGCACATTTCATTATGTAAAAGACATGCAGTGTGCGCCTGGGTGTGTGTGTGTGCTTGTGTGTGTGTGTCAGTGTGTGTGTCGGTGTGTGTGTGTGTGTGTGTGTGTGTGTGGTGTTTGTGTGTATTTGTGTGTTATTTTAGACAGGAACACACTATTTGGTTCATTTAAAACCACAAATAGCTACGAGGGAGATGGAGGACTCCTTAAAGTAATGACAGACCAGCGGGAAGTAGAGAGAGAGGGAGAGGAAGAGAGAGAGAAAAATAGTGAGAGAGAGAGAAAAAAGAGAATAAGATTTCTCTGTACGACAAGAGAGATCTTTTCTCTTTACAGCAAGAAAGAGAAAGCGAGAGAGAGAGAGAGAGAGAAAGAGAGAGAGAGAGAGAGAGAGAGGAAGGAAGGAGAGAATAAAATGAGATGGGGGTGGAGATTACTGAAATAGAAAGCACATTTGCAGGAATGATTATCAGTGTCTCTTTTGTGTATCTTTAAAGAGCTGAAACATAGGTAAATGGTAAAGGGGTATCTTTAGAATGTGCGCGTGCACACACACACACACACACACACACACACACACACACACAAAGAGTTTCCTCATACTTCACTGACTGAAATATAATAAAATCACATTCTCTCTGCGGTGGTCACACAAAGAAAGGAAAAAATGGTGATGCTACTTTGGGTGGTTAAGTAATATAAGATACAGGTTTTCTTCATGAAAGGACTAGATATAGCCTTTTTTTCTGTGGGAAGTTAATAAAAAATACTCCCCCCCCCCCCATCCATGTAAACAATAGCCTCTCCAGTGGGTGTCACCTCCTATACGAATGTCAGTGCGACTGACATGGTTGTACATGATCTACTGGGTTTACAACCTGGCCAGCGGCTACAATGTCAGCTTTTTCACCTCTCAACTCCACGTTTGTACAGCATGCTAAATAGGGCAGACTGCCTTAAGACAGCCGCAAGGCATGGCTGTCTGTCTGCTTGCATATATGTTGTTTTGCTAGACAGCTGATGGACATCTGTCTATTTGGATATGTTTCGGTGTGTTTGTCAGCTGCACGTTTTGTATGTCTGTTTTAGACATGCACTGCAACTATACTGAGTTTCTCTGCTTGGCCTGTTGAGCATGATCCCCCATGTACTGTCTGCATTATTTTGTAAGATTTAACCTCATTTGCATGCTGTGTCCTTTCTGTGTTAACCTGAACACTAATGCCCTGGTGAGAAACATTATCAAGTAGTGGTTGGGCATGTAAAGCAGGTCACATCATTAAAAAAAAAAGATGGAAACCTCGAAGGTTAATCTTACAAGAGCATAATTGTATCTTCATGAATGTACACTTCTCAGCTCAGCATTACCTCAGAGCTTTGTCAGGATATTGGCTTATGCATGTGATGGGTTTCTTCTAGGTGCCCTTGGAGCAAGGCAAGCATTCTTTCCAGAAACTCCTTCTGTCCTACATGCGAGACGTGGGTTTATTATGAGACAGAGGAGCATCTACTATAATTTCCTCAAGAGGTCAACCTGTTCTTCCTGAGCCTGTTCCAGCTTCCAGAAAACCTTCGTGCACATCGCATCTCTCCATCGCTTCACATCTCTGCTGCTCTCCTCTCCTCTCCTCTCCTCTCCTCTCCTCTTCTCCACTCCACCCACACCTTCTCATATCGCCCTCGGCTACACGTGCCCTCGTCTTCTCCTTACTTCCTCCATCTGTGTTCTTTCACCACTCTCTGTCTCTATCTTTTTCCTTCTCTCTCCGCTAACAACAACCTCTCCTTCAACACTATCCTAAAGCAAACACGCTGCCCTTACCGCTATACTTTTCAAACCTTTCCATCCATTTCTAATCTCTAGACACTTTCCACAAACACAGACACCAACTTGAAGACAGTCCTTAAAAACAAACGCGTGTTACCCTCACTCCTATCCTTCTCAAGTCTTTCTGACCCGCCGTAATCTCTTGGCTCTACCCTCGATCTCTTGCTCTCCTCACCTCTATTACGCTATGCCTTGTACCCCGCTTTTCGGTCTCTCTCAGCTCACTCTTCAAATCCAGCCACTGCTCCTCGACACTTAACCCCAATGCTACCCCCATCAACATTGCACTTAAAAGTCTCCACAGGCCATTGTCTTTGGTCCACAGCAAAATAAATAAATAAATAAAAACACAAAAAAAGCTGAACGTCGAGTGCAGCTGATCACAGCAGGCATGCGGAAACAGGGCCGAGCCTGAAATAGATCGCCACCCGATTTAACACAACACTCTACAGCACGCTCTTTGTCTCGTTTCGCCACCATCTGCTTGGTGGCGGATTGCTTCCAGCACGAGCGAGCGATGGCTTACGATGGTGCGTGCAGGCGATGGGGGAATTTTTTTAACCCTTTCTATCTCCACCCCCCCGCCAACGGTGCCCACACCTAATGGCCCCGGGGGGCCAACAAAGAGGTGGTTCTTCAGGGGTCATGTGGAGGAGTGCGAGATGACAGAAAGGGGACTCCTGACACCGTCCAGACCCTCCAGGATCGCAACTTTCAACGCAAAATCAGCCAATCCCCACGAATTCATTGCGACCCGCGACTTTCACCAAACACAGCAATTTTCTTGCGACTTTTGGCCCATCATCGTCATGTCTTACTAAACAGTAAACGCCCTTGCTCTGGTTAGAAGACACAGGAAGCATACTAAAATAACCTAAAATACCCAAAATAGATAGTATCCCTTGCATATTCCACGAACGGGGAGGAAAACTATATTGGACTCTGTGTAATACTGTTGCAGGGCATGGGAAGGTGTGGTTAAGTGAGGTTCTTGTACAGTGCAGTTGCACATATTTGTGTAGCTTACCAATAAAGCATATATTGTTACATTTTGTGTAATCATTGAAATCGTTTCTTTTATTTGTTTGGTTAAGATTAATAGTGGTGCTTAGTGCTTTCTTTTTGTTTTTAGGCTAATTTACTGTTAAAATGTAATTTGAAATAACACTTTTTTGCAACAAATTGCCTAAATCTCTGCAACTTTTTTTTGCAACTTTTTAGAAAAGCCGCTGCAAAATCAGGTATTTTAGGCCGCAATTGGCCCGCAAAATCCTGCAGGGACTTACTATCCCATCTCTCACTGGTGACCTCATGTTGTTTGTGTGCTGGCAGTCACAACAGCTGACTGTTTCCCCTGTAACAAACATCCCATGACCGACCGTCCAGCTCCAGGTTACTACGTCAACGCTGACGAGATTCTAAGTGTTTGCCTAATGCAACTGTGAACTACAATAGGGCTCCTGGAGTGAGCGTGACTGTATGGTGGGTCTGTGTTAGCCTAAGAGAAAAGGCTGACTGTTGTGTGTGAGTTATTGTGCTGCACACACACAATACGCTCCATTTTCTCTTTCCTCCATTGCACCCGGTGCGGTGTCAATCTGTCTTCTGAGCTGAAGCCCACTCTCTTTTTCTCTTCATCCACTCTCTCTCTCTTTCTTCAAGAAATTGCATTTATGGATTCAAGCTTCTCGCCATCTTCAGGGTTTTTTTCTTTAATGCTCTCCTTCCTCTGCTTACCCAGCCTTGTTTTGGATCACAAAGGACAGTTATGTATGTGTTCTTGTCTGAGTACATGTGCAGCACTTAAGTGTGTGTGTGTGTGTGTGTGTGTGTGTGTGTGTGTGTGTGTGTGTGTGTGTGTGTGAGTATCAGTATGTGTTTGTAAAAGTGCATGTGTGGATATGCATGTGCCCTTGAATGTGTTTGTGGGTAGATATGTGTGTGTGTGTGTGTGAGTGCATGTCTGTAAGTGCATGTGTGTGTTTGTACTGTATGTACTCTATGTCTGTTTTAGTGGCATTTGTGAGGGAACCAGAGTGACCAAACCTTCTCTGCCTTTGACATGCTACAATATCTGTGTGTGTGTGTGTGTGTGTGTGTGTGCGTGTGTGTGTGCAACAGGACTTCTCCTCCAGGTCCCTAACACAGCTGCACAGGCGGGGAAAAGGAGGGTGTTCATGCAATATAAAACATCATCTGCCCAAGGACCAATACACTCTTCTTATTATTTCTCCTCTCTCGCTCTGCTCTGTTCTGTTCTGTTTTGCTTTCTTCCCGTCTGTTGTGTTTGCACCTCACGTCCCTCCTCTTCTCTTTCCTTCGCTCACAATGTGTGAACGCACGCATACATACACACACATACACACACTCATATACACACACACACACACACACACTGGTATCCACTTGGGACGTAATCCGCACAAAGAGGATAGCAGGAGCGAAAAAACAAACAGTGCAGGAATGAGAGGAATGGCTGTGTTTCTTTCTTTTCTTCTTTCTTTTTTTTCTCTTTTCTTTTCTTTTTTCCATTGTTCCTCTCTGTTCTGTAGACATGTTTCCCTGCTGTACTTCACCTACACCAACAAAAAACAGAGGGTCTCCATGTACTAAACAAATATTACACAGATTCTCATTTCTACTGACACACACAGACATGGAAATAAAGCAAACACAGATGCACACAGACACATGCCTACACACACACTACCCACACAGACATGGCACGTGCTCTTTCTGGGAGTTTATGGATGGGAACGAAATAGAAGGGATTGACAGAGGAATGTTTGACTTGTTTCATTTTCAACATACAAAAATATATTCTCTCAAGCCTTTCCAGAGGGGGTTTGTAGTATGATATCCTGTTTGGCTCAAAGTGACTGTGCGGGTGTGTGCAGAGTATTGTTTGTGTGACTGTGTGTGTGTGTGTGTGTGTGTGTGTGTGTTGGTATGTGCCTCGATGTGAAAGCGTGTAGGTCGGTGAATTGGCTGCGAGTCCTTCCTAGCTTCAAAGCACTGTATGAGGTCTAACAATACAAAAAAGAAAAAAAACAAGAGATGTACTCGGAATGTGGCAAGCAGTCAGCGGCTCCAACCAATTTCAGTAGGCCATTAGCACGCACACCACTTACTCCGCGTGAAAACAGCCATGAGACTGCACAAGGAAAAGGCTGACTGAGTCGCTGTGTGATTACCTGTGGAATGACATCCCTGAGAATTTAAAAAAAAAAAAAAAAGCACTCACACACACTGGGTTATGAAGTAGTGCAATGCTTTTAAATTACACCTCTGCAGTTTGACCACAGTGTCCGTAACAGCATTTGTCCCCATTGGAGCTCTGCATTTCTGAATCTGGTTTTGTTTTTTTTGTTTGTTTGTTTGTTTTTTTTTTAACCTGACTCTTTGAAGCTCATGCTGGAAACAGTCACTGACACCAGTGTTCCACTGAGTGCAACCAGGGGCAGAGTTCACGTCCAGCTACTGGAAACCACGGAAACAGCTAATGCAGCTGTTTTTGTGATAGCATACAGGAGAACGTTAGTGTTGATGCTAGTCTGGATGTTGTTGATGTGTATGTGTGAGTGCTGGTGTGTGTGGTCCTAGCAGTTCATGACCTTTCCTTTGTGCCAAAATAAATGCTAAATAAAACATAAATTTAAAAGGTTACACCCAAAGGGGCTGAACACAGGAATCCTCACACACGAAGACAATTTTGGTAGCGTAACCACGTCAGAAAAGCCCCAAATTACATGAACAAACTGCGAAACCATATGCTAATATGCCTACAGCTCCTTTTGGGCGACCACAACTGACATTTCCCCCTGAGATTATACAGTAAAAGACATCAATTAAAAGCACTTGAAAGTGTCATTTGGTCTTACTGACGTTTATCTCCGTTTACGAGGTGTTTACGAGGCCCGACCGTAGTGCACACGGTCGCCAAGGTGGGATGAGGTTGACTTTGACGCACTGTATGCGGCCCCATGGGGCTACCAATCGGGAAAAAAAAGAAAAGAATAAATGTCCTGATTGGGCAATTCAATTCAGCATCTAGGGCCACAGCCTCCTGTGATTGCTCCATCAATACCAGAATGTGGGACTGGGCAATGGGACGTGACAGTGGCACAAACACATCAAAAATAGCGATTTGATTGGGCAATCATGACAAGACAGCACAGTTTTCAATTCAATCAAGTTAAACACAGGGGTAAACAGATTCCATTAGGTCAATTGTGTCCCTTACGTGGGTGTGTGTGTGTGTGTGTGTGTGTGTGTGTGTGTGTGTGTGTGTGTGTGTGTGTGTGTGCGTGTGTGTGTGTGTGTGTGTGTTTGCTGTGCCTAAAAATGCGTATGTGTAGGAGTTGGCTACCCTTCTACAGGTTAACTCACCCAACTCACAAGAGCGCTGTTTTAGGAGTACCAGCTGCACACCAACATCTATAAACGCTTGTGTGCAGTGTTCTTCAGCAAGTGCTTTGTGCCATACTAAGGAGCCAACTGTGCTACCTGCACTCTTCAGCGCCACACCATCAAACAGCAGGAGGCTTCATCAGGGATTAGATGCAGGCCAAGAGAGCGCCTGGGAGAACTCTTCAACACACACACACACACACACACACACACACACACACACACGTCAGCACAGGACATCACACACTTTGCTGACACACTTGTCTCAGGGGCGTACTGAAAACCTCTATCTGCCGAACTAGAACATTGCTATTTTTTTTAACCAATGCTTTTCTAAATCAAAAGTTCTTTTTTATCTCTTTTTTTCCCCCCAACCCCGTCAGATGTTTTATCTTGCCCCCCCAGGAGAGCCATGGAGCCGACTGAGAATGATTCAGCCAAAATCGGAATAACTCTCGAGGCACACACACGGGTTAAAGCCTCACCACGGATACCACTTCAGCACATATTTTTTTTTAATGTGACCGACAGCAGAGAGGTTAATGAATTTGGCTGGTTAGAAGATTTTCATCATTAGAAGATTTCACAAATTAGCTGAGTTATCAGCTGCCCAGATAGAATGTGAATGTAAAGGCCCAGCACGTACAGTACAGTAACTGTGGGAGGCCGAGATTGAGCTTGAAATGGTGCCTCATCCGTTATTCCATCCAAGACTTGATCTTTGTGCAGATGAGTAGTAAGTGAACCAAACGCTGACACGAGGAACCTACTACTGTTACTTCCCGCCAGCTGTCTCTTTCCATGAGCTGATCAGAGGATGGGTTAAAAGGCGGGATAGGGCCCTTTAATGTGATAATTCACACATGTTTCTGCCTGGAAAACAGATCCTATGGCAGTTTCCACAATGAGATGCCAATGCAATGACAGGAGAATCCTGGGTAGTGAATGTGTCTGAATGTGTTTTTTGTGTCCTTTTTCTGCCCTGCTATTTAGAGAGAGTAACAAAGTGCTATAAGCACTGCTTCTCTTTGACTTGGGTCTGTCAGGGGGGCTGACAGGGCTGGCAGACCCTGCAGTGGGGATATGCTGCTTGCCCCTTTAAAGATTTCATCTTTCAGACTCTGCTCCACTTTCCCTCTGATCCAGCTCTCCATGGTCAGATGCTTTGTGCTCCCTCACACCCTCCACCCTACCGAGTGAGGCCTTAGTATGCCAGTATAAACATTTGAAACTGAGAGGCAGAGATGTCAATCCCAGCTCCAGAAAGTAAAAAAAAAATCTGCCACTTTTTTGATCCAACCATTTTCTGAACCATAATGAACAAAAAAAAAACATCAGACAGAAAGATGGGCTAATTAGTGAAGTCACCTAGCACAAGCAGAAGAAAAACATGGCAGGGGTTTTACTTTCTGATGAGAGGTGTACTGAATTCGGGCACATATGACACTGTAATGGCACTGTTAAATACAGTTTTTGATTTGTTACACGACGCCTTTCAAAGCACCCAAGGTCACCTTACAGATAAAAGGAAAAGCCCCCCCCCAAGCCCCATAAGCCAGCTAGAGACCCTCCGAAAAACAAACAGTCTACAAAGCACACAAGAATGCCAAGATCACCATGCTGTCATTCATCCAAACGACAGAGACAGGGGTAGAGGTGGGTAGAAGAGGTTGTTGTGAAAGCTTTCGGAAACAATTCTGTTTACTTCTAACATGAGTGGGCACCTCCCCTCTCTCCCCGTGAGGAAAAAAGAGAGGAGGAAAAAAAAAACGAAAAGAAACACACACCCAATGAATAGATTTCCGAGCACTCCATCCGAGCCTGATTACATTTTCAGCTATGAGATTCGGAGAGATTTTTTTGGAGGGGGAGAGTGAGAGAGTGAGTAAGCGTCAGAAAGAGAGAGAGAGAGAGAGAGAACGATAGAGAGATAGAGAAAGAGAGAGGAAGGGTTTGGAGGGGAAACAGAGGGGTGCAGGCTTGCTGTCATTGATACACTCCTGGATTAGCAATCATCGACGACAATCTCTCCCCCTCCAGCCAGATACAACCACTCACCGTGTGGCCCACACATGCATAGTTATCGCACCTCTCCTTGGCATTCACTTCACGGCACCAAATACCATTTCACACAACTGAATGAAATGTTTTAACTTGCCGCACAGGGTACTGGGGGACCTCTGAAAAAGAAAAACAACAGACACAGAGAAACAATGAGAAGGAGAGACAGCAAGGGAGAAAGACAGACAGCCAGAGAGAGAGAGAGAGACAGACAGACAGACAGACAGGCAGGGAGAGACAGACAGATGGCATGTGAAAGATTACAACTGTTAGTCCACAGGGTGCCCTGCATTGCACAGTGGTTTGTAAAACAAAGGCAGAGCCAAGGTGTGTCAGGCTTGGTACATGTCCTTGGAGAGCTGTGCACGTATTTTGGGGGATGTGCTTTGCATGGAGAGCCACGTAGATGCCTGATTACATTACTGATTCTGCATGCTATACTAGGCTTTGCCCCAGTTTGGTCCCTATGAGGAAAAGAAGTAGTTTTTTATTTTCAGGAGATGCAGAGACTTGTGTGCGAGTCACTGTGGAACACACAACCATATGCACACACACACTTGCACACCACCCCCCCCCCCACCCCCCCACACACACACACACACACATACACACATACATACATACACACACACACACACACAATTACACCTGCAGGCAACGTACATGTCTACATAAACAATACATACACCCCCATCAACACACAGGCCTACACATCCTCCCACGCATGCCTTCTGTGTGTAAGCAAGTTAATGTGAAAACTCATCCCTCAGCACCTGACTTTACAAAAACCATATGGCTGGCTGAATATCAGAGGGCGCGTGCGTGCACACACACGCACACACACACACACACACACACACACACACACACACACGCCAGTGAGAAATTCAATTATTCAACAGAGCCAGCGTGGGCCAGAGCCAGAGTATAAGATTAACTACTGAGCAAATAAATAAATAAATAAATAAATAAAAAATTCGTCATTTCTAGCAAGGCCTATTTTCCACTTCCATAAGATCAATACTGCACATAAGAGCAGAAAGGAGAAGGGGGGTACATTTATCAAATAAACGATGACTGTGCATTGGCTCTCTGGGAGGAACGTGGAGTTTTGTTTGGTGATTGTTAGACGGACCAACTGTTACAATCAGCAGATCCTGCCCAAACCCCCCACACCCCACACCCCCCACCCCATTATCCAGCCTCTAGTCTCCCTTCTGTCCCCTCTGCTGTCACTCTGCAACTACATGGAGCAACTAAAGCTGGAACACACACATATAACACACACACACACACTCAAGCATGCACACACTAACAAACACACACACAAAGACACACACACACACACACACACACACACACACACCAGGACAAAAAAGAGAGGGACACACACACACACACACAAAGATGGGACCATAGCCATAAATAGAATCCTAAGCTCAACAAAAGACTGTGTTTTGTTCGGAAATGAGACCCAACAAAAACTGTGTTTTGTTCAGAATGAGACCCAAGATGTTTACTGTGGCTTTCTGGGATACAGTCACTGGGCAGTGTGGCACTCGAAGCCACATTGTGCTTTTCTGCAACACCCAGACAATGACTCCCACCATCGTCCAGTCAAAGGCATCAAGAGCTAGCAAACTAGCAACACAGAGGCGATCATTAAACCATGACTATTTTCAACATAACATGTAAGATGTACAGTATGTAAGATATTTAGTACATACAGTAAACAGCTACTGTAAGTGCATGTATACAAATACAGCATAGCCATGTTCTGGGAAAGATGTGTGTAAAAATATGTGGGCATCTGTATTCACCACATAAAGGTAAGTACAGGTGTCTGTATTTTGTGTCAGTTAAGCCCCCTCTGCTAGTCACTCTCTGGATATACTGATCCTCACATAACCTCACTCCCAGACCTGGGGAGATGGAATATTTAGCCCTTCTGTCTTTATTTTCTCTTTTAGTCCTTATCTCTTTTTTTCTGCACTGCTTTCTTGACAAGGCCCAGGTACAGGGGCATCAAAAAAAAGACAGAGGGGGAGAGAGCTTCTTTTGTGTCTGTCTAACTCTCATCACCACTCGCCACATGTGATATCACTTACACACACAGACAAATACACACACAAGCACACATACACACACACACACACACAACACACAACACAGACACAGACACAGACACATACACACACACACAAGGCACTGCAGGATATGGATTGTGGAGAAAGCCTAAATGTGCTATGTGCAGGCGGGTGTGATTTACTTTTGTGTAGGTGTGTGTTTTTAAGTGTCTGTGTGTGTGTGTGTGTGTGTGTGTGTGTGTGTGTGTGTGTGTGTGTGTGTGTGTGTGTGTGTGTGTGTGTGTGTGCGTGTGTGTGTAACTTGCCGGCAACCATTCAGTTGTTCCTTCATAATATGTCTTTCAAACGCTTGACGGGCTTGCAGGCTTACAGGAAAAGGATTGAAGATTCTTAAGTGTGCTCTGCCATTGTCATCATCTTTCTAGCTCTTCCATTATCTTAGTTTCTCTCTCTCTCTTGTTCTCTCTCTTTCACTCTATCACACACACACACACAGACACATATACACAAACAAGCCAAACTGTTGCAAAGACTCCATCAAGACTGTGGAAGGAAGATTCCAGATTCTAACTGTGAAGCACACACTGGCCATATACACAACATTCTGTCCTATTGTCTACAGCTGCCATCTTACAACCCAAATACAGTCTAGTGGAACTTTACCCTACGCTCTCAGAAAAGAAGTTACATAATTGTACTTTTACTTGTCACAACGGCAGTACCCTCAAAGGCACAGATTTGTACTCCTACTGCCCCATTATTATTTGGGCCTTAAGATACTGATGTGTACCTATTTAGCTCTGGAGTGTGTACAAACTAGGTGTAAAACAGTGGTTAAAAGGTACAATTATATGCCTTTGAGGGTACTGCCGGTGTGACAAGGAAAAAGTAAAATTCTGTACCTTATTTTCTGAGAGTGTAAATGCACCACGGCATGGCACAACATAGCGGAACACCACCCCTGCCCTGGCCCGGCCCCCCGCCCTCCCTACCTTTTGCCTCTCCCCCCTCTCGTGCCGGCTCTGATCACTACGCAGTAGTCCCAGGCCAGACATCATCCATCACTCCCAAATCCAGCCGTAGCTCACAATCAAATCAGTCACCCCCTGCAGACAATCCAATCAGAGGGCCCCCTGGGACAACATCGGGGTGCTGGCCGCGCCAATCAACAAGCAGCGTCACCAGAGGCGGCACAAACAGACGGCGTCTCTATCAGCCGTCACAAACAGTCACGGAACTACTACTCACACATATTCACACACACACACTAACACACAATCGGTGAAGACAGTACCCTTATGCAGACAAGACTGTGATGGACTCGAATTCTTACAATGTCGTTAGCTGACAGGCACACACACACACACACACACACACGCACAGTTGCAGACATAAAGGCTCATAAACAGACATGCAGGAGTTCATATGCATACCAGTCACAGATACACACAAATACACACACACACACACACACACACACACACACACACACACTCAGACAGGCCCTGTGCTCTCATTAGAGAAGTGTGTTCTCACTGTAATTGGGAATTATGTAAACGATCCATTATCTCCAAGCATCTGCTCCATTAATCTCAGCTGTGAGCTGAGCATGACTCATCACAGCCTTTCTTCCATGTTTAGCCACACCATGCTAAGCCCTGTAGGACTTGTGGCAAAACACAGCAACAACATGCTAAGCACTGAAGGTCTCATGCACAACAGCAGGCTAAGCACTCTAGCACTCATGTCCAACAACAGGCTAAGCAAAGTAGGGCTAATACACAAACGAAGCAACAACACGCATGCTAAGCACCATCTCATACAGAAACACAGCAACAGCAAGCTAAGCATTGGAGCACTCATACCTATAATAACATGCCAAGCATTGTAGCGCTAATAAACAAACAAAACAACATGCTAAGCAATGTAGCAATGTAATCAAACATAACAACAATACCGTATGTTCGGTACTGTCGTCCTCAAACACAAACATAGCGACAACATGCTATGCACTGTACCACTCAAACACAACAAAATGATAACACTCTAGTCTTTATGCACTAACACAACAGCATTAAGCACCAAGATACTGATTCAAAGTTTGGTTACACTATATTTTACTGTCCCTGTGACATGTAGATACACTAAAAAAGGAGCCGTAAGAGAAAGTGTTGATTTGTATACCTCAGCCTTCCACTGCTCTCTTTGCTCTGGACAGAACTTGTCCTTGACCTTTGACCCTAGAGCTTTGAGGACCTAATCATGTTCCAATCATGTACAAATGTGTTATGTTTGTTTAAAGGCTGTGAGGATGTGCAAGAGATATAAGGCAGAGTGTATGTTGACCCTACATGATCTTGCTGTCAGACTCCAAGCCGCAGTTCATCTAGTCTTTACAGCGATGAATGTGAACTTTGAACTTTGCCGGGTTAACAAAGACCCTTCAACCTGCTTGCTTGGGAGATATTGTGCAAACACAGTGTTAAACAGAACTATACATACACACCCATACAGACACTACTACACACACATTTATGGTCTGATGAGCAGAAAAATGTATGAAGTATGCTTTTTGCCCAACGCGTCATGAAAACAATTACATGCTAAGCACTGCAGTCTTTCATGCATAATCATGACAAAATAACATTATATACGTGTAGCTCATTTCTCACACAAGCAGCATTGCTTAGACGACATAGATAGCCTGCTAAGCATGTTAAGTCCTCTTCACACACAGCCCCACTTCCATTAAATTAAAAAAAACATTGAAATATGAAATCTCAGCTTCCACGCTGACTACTGAGCACTGCTGCTGCATGCTAATAAATCGACACAACAGGACCAGAACATTATTAGCATCAACAGGCCCACAGTGGAAAATACAGACTACACACACACACACCTTGACACAGAGAAAACAACATTAACGCCATTACAACACGGCCCTTTGCTGCACCACATCACCACTCAAACAAAAGAGACAAGCATCTTGTACACACGCAAGGACACACATGTACGTACACTAACCGTGATCACAGATATGTTAGCTTAATCACTGCAGTCATTGTAAACTGTGTGTGCAGACATGCGATGTGCATGTTCGACAACAACACTTTCATGTAGGCTACAGAGCAAGAATTGCCTTTGAAAAGTAGAGTAGAGGTAGAGGACACATTTATATTCACACTCGTCCTTGCCGAAAGATAGCGGCATAAAAAAAATGAATTGAGACAGACTGGTCATGTCAGTAAGACAGAAGACGCCAAATTACTTGACAGTGCCATTAGCACCAATAGCTCAGGTTAGGAGCAAGGTCTGGGAGGAGGGAGAACATCAAAAAACACAATCAGGCAATTAAAATCACTGGCACTTGTTGTGCTCTGAGCGTCTGCCCATGGCTTTGCATCTGTTGACTGGATATGGGCCTGATCAAAGGTTAGGTTGGAAGGAGCGGAGTGGACAGCTTTGTGAAAATAAATGAGCGGGCACACATCACACCATGAGCAATTAAAGACAGGGCCGTTTGCTCTTTCATGTTGGATGCGCTGCAACAGGTCTGGGCTGAAATCAAAACCGTGCATCACGCACAATGTCTCTCATTCACATTCAATGGGCATGTGATCAGTGAAATGGAGGACAGATTTTGTACCCCAAAATTTTGAGTGAACAGCAACAACACACACACATATACACACACATCCTGTTTTACCATTCTCTCTTGGAACAAAACAAACAAACAACCCATTTGGTAAACAAGCGATCCATTACATATCCATTGCTACAGCCTGGCTAGAGGATCGAGGCTGGGGGAAGTGACCTATTGGACAAAAGCAGTCCAGCTGGAAATCCAAAACCTGACAGCCAAATCCTGTCCTGCCTTCCACCAGTCTGAGCTGCACCACAAATTCTCTCCAATCTCACATGCCCAACACTGGTTTTCCTGTTTACATTTTATGCTTTATGGGGTTCTATTTAACTCCACAGTCACAAACAGCAGCACAGACCATTTACAGCAGTGTGCATCTGCCAAGTCAGTAAACTGACAGACAACTCAATCTCAACAAAATCAAAATACACAACTTAAGACGTGGGAGGGGAAAAAATCTTCACGATAACTGAGAACCCCAGTTCACACGGCTGCCCTTTGGGCTGTAGTGGAGCCTCAGACCTTGAAATGAGACTTCCCTTCACACCAGCGAAAAAATCCCCTTAGCCAGAGCAGGGACATGAATCACGGCAAACAGCAGATGCTGCATTATTGATG
>CM059270.1:13676997-13701208 GCA_030347295.1 Setipinna tenuifilis
TATCTCTCTCTCTTCCTATTCTTCTCCCCCCTCTCTGTCTGTCATTCAGAGTTGGTGACTGATGAGATAGCACCAACAAAACCCCACTCGGGATGTGAGCCCTGGTGTCAGGCTCCTCCTCCTTGCTCTCTGTCATCTCTTCAGATTGGGCCTCTTCAGCAAGCCCCTCTGATCATTCCCTCTGTCATATCAGACATCCACAATGATCACAAGGACTCATTTATCAGTTAATTTGCAGGGAATAATAAGAAAAGAGAGAAGAAAACAGTAAAATTTTAGCAATTCTAATCCATTGTATTGAGGCTCTAACAAAGCCTGGATGATCAATTTCAGATAGAGCTTTAGACAAAGGAAATGAATCCATGTGCTTCCATGTGCTTCTCTTATCTGTGATAACACAGGTTCAATTATCCAAATTGTCCAAAACTTTAACATTGTTGGCTATATTGTCACTGTAATAATAATAATAATAATAATAATAATAATAATAATAATAATAATAATAATAATAATAATTTGTTTATTTATAAAGTGCCTTTTATACAGAGAAAGTAGCTCAAAGTGCTTAACAAGAAATAAAAAATAAACACAAGACAAAAAGACATTTCAACTTAAAGTCTGAGCAATAGAGACGGTGGGCCATTCACTTGCAAACATTCCAATATGTTTACATTACAGTAATTTTTGCAAACCAAAGATTTCTGTTTTAAACCTGCACTAGGAACCTGCGTACCCTTAGATATGTGTGCCCTGAAGAGTGTTTAAAACATTAAAATTATAAATGCTGCATTTTAATTTTTAGTCAGCCGCCTTTAAAAGGATCCACCAAAGCTTAGCAAAACCATGTTGCAAGAGGAGAAGTGATGAACAGCTCTACAAGGTGAATCTCAAAAAATCCTTTTGAGCCTGGAGTATGCTTCTTGTTCCTGTGGGAACAAACACTTGCTGCAGCTAAACATGACGCCACTACTACTTAGGTGCAAACCAAAGAAATCAGACCCCGAAAGCTAAAGGAAGGTGGTGTCACCGTGTCACAGTCCATTCCAGCTCTTTCAGGTCCTGAGCCGGGGTTTTCCCTCCACCCTGTTTCTTGACCTGTGTGCCCCCACACTGTCAGCTCCGCCTCTGGCTCATGCTCCCTCACCCTCAAGCATCTTCACCATGAGGCCTAACTAACTAACTGCTGATTGTGAGATGCTTTAAGCTCAGCAGTGAGAAGCCATACTGTGTTGTCCTTCCCCTGAACTCTCCTATTCTCAGTGATTTTAACTCAAGTTTGTTTTTCTCCAAATCACCTCTTTTGGATATTTTCCTGTGGACTCACTCAAGCTTGTGGATGCTTAGGTTTTCCATTTTGGATTCCTACTTCGTAAAACATCTCAAGCCTTTTTTTTTGTCTTTATGACCAGGACCAAGTTTTTTGCCTAATCTCTTTGTCTCATTTTGAATGTATTCAGCCTTGGTTTTTGGTGCCTGTTTTTGTTATAAAAGAATCTGTTTACCTTAACATGTCTCAGAGTCTGCATTTGGGTCTAAAACAAAGTTATTGGCCTTCTGTAACCATGCCCACATAAACGCCCCCTAATGGTCATGTTACTATTGTATCTTGTGCATGTGTCACATACGTATGTTTTGTTGACATGCACAAATGCACCAAACGAAAGCAGGATACATATGGTATGTAATATGTATGCATATTATGTCCACCATATGTGCAACCATAATTGAGGCCTTCTTGCCGACAGAAGTTTCCATCCGCTTGGTGTATCTCTTTAATGTCCACACAAATATATACTGAGTAGGTCTTCTTGTCAAAACAAAAAAAGTTGTCCATGATTAATGTACAACTCAGTTCCAAACACTTTGTATCTGTCCCATTAACAAAGCCAGAACTGTGCATGAACAGCACTGCTCAACACAAACAATGACTGAGCAGCCAAGATTATAGGGCGCATTTAGGTACATTTCACAGAAGAGTAATTGATTGGAGAGTGAGACTTTAGTCTTTTCATTTTAATAACCTGTCCCTGTAATTGATTAGTATAGCGGAATTATTTTGATTATCTGTCTCTGTGGGAAGAACTTATTTCACTGAGTTTCTTCTTGTGCTTTCACTTTCCACCGCTACATTTGGGGCATGTGGCCTTGTGAGAGTATGAAGCAACCAAAAGATGAAACCTGGTGAATGACCTTCAGAAAACACAATTATGGGCATGGGGACAAATGTGTACGGCTGAGGAAATCAAGGCTAAAAGAAATCGTGAGAAACTGTTCACATGTCCAAATATCTGCTTCTCACCCACCCACTCACTCACACATACACACACACACACAAGCACGCACGCGCATGCACACGCACACACACACACACACACACACACACACACACACACACACACACACACACACACACACACACACACACACACACACACACACACACATCCCAAACTCCTCAGCGAAGATTTGAGGCAAAATGCATCAATGCTCTCAGCAGCAAGTCAGCATCATGAGGGCATATTACTCCAGCTCATGTGACCAGGAGCCATGTAAACCTCATCCGAGCAGTGCAGTGAGTGCAGTAGGAAACATCATGGGGCACACGATGGCTGCAGTTATGCCATTACAGGCATAGAAATGAGCTCATTAGTTTAATAGAAACGTGACGACAACTGCCAATTTTTCCTGCTCTCATTCACATTTCCTTCTCCCCTCCCTTCTCCTCCTCTCATCTCCTCTATCCTCATCTCTCCTCCTCTCCTCTCCTCTCTTCTCCACTTCCCCTCTTATCTCCTTTCATTCCCTCTCCTCTTGCCTCTCCTCCTCGTCTTGTGACATTGGGCTCCTCTCAGCCCCACTACGTGAGAGAAGGCCAGAGGTTGCCCTGAAACACCCTGAGAGTCAGGGCAGCCTGGAGTATCTGGCTGGTGTTAAGGAGAATGAGGAGGAGAAAGAGGAGGAGGAGGAGGCGGAGGAAGGGACCGCTTAACAGAGTCACGGGAGACCGTGACCTCGTCACCCTCTTTTGGCAGGTGTGCACCGTGTCATCATCGGCTAGAATTGAATGGCACGTAAAATCCCATCTGCAGTGTGTCCTCGATACTATGTCTTTCCTCTCCTCTCCTCTCCTCTCCTCTCCTCTCTTCTCCTCTCCTCTCCTCTTCTGCCCTGGGTCTCTTCATCTTTTTTATTTCTATCGCTACCTCAAATATTTAACTGTTCATTCAACTGTTACAGCATTACCCATCTTATCTGGTTTTGAATAATACCATGAATAATTATTGAATAATGCCAACTCAAACTCAAATATCACACCAAACAAAACAGCTGTCAGCATCACATTCAGTAAAATAAAAGAACCAACTGCATTACTGCAGACGTTAGGAGTAAGTAATGCTGTAACTTTTTTGACGCATCCGGTGTCAGAGGAACTTCTAATAAAACCTTTAAAGATTCATGTTACTCCGATATGAAATATGTATTTTCAATTCTACCTGCAATATCTGCCTTTATCCTAGACACCAGAGATATCTCGATTCAGTTCAAGTCACCACCCTTATACATTGCCAGAGTTCAGGTACATATTGGCTAAGGGATTCAGAAAAAGTAACATTTAGCAAAAGTGTGTGTGTATGTCTATATGTGTGAGTGGAATGAGAAAGTGGAACTGAAAAGAATGTGATGCCCCCCCAAAAAACCCACACATGCACAAAAATAAACACAGCAAGCCAAATGTTGGTTTTCTATGACTCGATACACCTAAGTACACAGTTACACCTGGCCTATAACATTTACCTTATTATATACACACACAGTATGAGTGTGTGTGTGTGTGTGTGTGTGTGTGTGTGTATAAGTGTGTTTTGTTTAGGGGAAGTTTCCGACAGTAATTCAGGAAGGGGGGCAGGGAAAGTCGTTGGTGTGGTCCCCTTACCCTGCGTGTCTCCACAACAAAACAGAGCGTTCACCAGACCCCACATAAACAAAAAAAAAAACCTCACAGCAGTGAACATGACTGATTGCAGGTTTGGATACTGGATCAATCCTGGACATCTGTGGTTAGTGTTTTGTATTTATTGTGAGTTGTTAGCAATGTGAGGCCATTTATGTCTTTTTTTTCTCATAAGGGTAGATGTTATGATTGGTGTTAGGACAGCAGGATTAGTAGGCTAAAGTAACACATTCCTTGCCCACCAAGGATTAGCATGGCACAGTGTAATCTCATATTACTGATGCTTTGTAATAAAGACTCATTAGCACTGGTGTGTTCAGCCAGGCCTTTGGCACTGCTACATAATTCACCACCTGCCCCTGCTCAGGCCTGTGCTGCCTGCCTGCTCCCCCACCACACACACGCTGCACAGGGAATAGCAGACAGCGACCTCCTGTCCAACCCACCAAAAGCTGCAACAGCATCCCTGACACAGGCATGCTGAGAGGGACTGGAGCTTCATGACAAAACACACTGTGTGTGTGTGTGTGTGTGTGTGTGTGTCGTAAGTGCTTCACATATCCTTCTTTATTTTTTTTATTTTCTTAGGGTGCTGCACTTCACACAGCGCAGCAATATGGGTGGGTAAGTAAAATATTCCAATTTTTAAAATGGAGGTGTAGGTGTAGGTCTAGCCTGCAATAGAATGGACAACTTACAGTAATGCATCATTCAATTTCAGAGTTTCTCTTGAATTTTAGGAATTTAGGGACAACCACAAAATGCTGTGACATGCAATCAACAGGAATATATTACTTCCAGCTAGCACAGAACAAAGAACAGCCAAAATTAACATTTTGAAACTGAGTTTTTTAGTTTCTCATATTAGGCTGGCATTACGTAACACACACGTAGTCGTGCTAGAAGACAGCGAAGGGTGACTTTTTTCATTAAATATTTTAATTTTAATTTTAATTAGATGATACATTTAGCCATGCTGATAATGTTTTTTTAGTATTTTATTTTGCTTTTTAGAATTTTTTTTGCCAAATATCATAAACATAGAGTGTGAGAGAGAGAGAGAGAGAGAGAGAGAGAGAGTGTGTGTGTGTGAGAGAGAGAGAGAGAGAGAGAGAGAAAGAGAGAGAGAGAGAGAGTTTATGCACACAGCACATGATGAGGATACGTGAAGGGTTTTGACAAATTAAATTCTCAGCACCCTGTTGGTCTTTTGGCTGTGTGGAGAGAGGCTGATGAGGTTGCTTTGAAACACAAAGGCAAGCCCTGTCTCTTTGATGTGTCTGCTTCAAGGGCACTGAACTTCAGTCATGAAAATATCTATCTATCTATCTATCTATCTATCTATCTATCTATCTATCTATCTATCTATCTATCTATCCTAAAACTATGAAAACTATAAACTATGAAGTTTACCACTTCATACTTATTTTTTCATAGCTCTAGACCAGCTTTGTGTTTTTTAAAAATAATTCTACAGTAAATTAAATTAGTAAATTATTTTTTTCCCCACAGTGTGGTGTCATGGAGCATCCTGAATCCCAAGGGCTAGGTCACTAACTTCTTTTCTGTTTGAACTTACATGCATGTGTAGATTTTCAAAAAGTGTTGCTGCCAAACATACTCTGAAAAGTGCTGCTTTGAACCAACAAAAAATATTTTAACACAAACAGCTATGTTTTTACATTGGTTTAACATAAAAATACCATATGTATTCACATCCATCCATGTAGCATGTTTATTTGTTTTAAAGCTAGTTCTATGCTTCACCTTTTGTAGGGTTGTTTGTGGTCAATCACACATTATTAGTCTCCCCTTTTGTTGGTGGGCTGTGTACTTACACAAACTTGACATTTTTATTCGCAGCCAGACAACTAAATGCAACTAATTCAGGTGCATGCAATGACTACTTCCTTGAGGCCTGCTGTATGCTACAATGAGACTACACTACACTGTCCACTAGAGGGAACCCAAGGCTCAATCCAAAGTAGGTTAAATACGGATGTTGACCCTCTTGGATTGCCCTAATGCCCTCAAGGGGTGATTCACAATCACAAATGTATCTTTCGTGAATATTCTGTTGGATTATTGCCACTTCACAGATGAGTGAGTCGCCTAAATAATCTGGGTTGTGAGGACTTTAAAGTGACCCCCATACAGATGAACACACTGAAAAGATGTATAAAAACCACCAGAGGGCAGACCTTACTAACAGTAGAAATGGTGAAACAGTTATTAAAGAAGATTTTACACGTCATGGCTGTGTGGGAAAAAACAACTAATCAGTCAAGCTGACACTGTATTACAGCAAGGCTAATAGGCAAAAGTGAACATTTTCTTGTCAGTGTAAACACATACAGTGCACAGATGTAACAGGGAAGTATCACAGAAAAGTATATATAGGGTAAAGGAATAATAATGCTGAAGGGATTGGCAATGAAAACACACATATAATGACAAATCAAATATATATATATATATATAATAATTCAAAACAAAATACTAATAGTAATTAGTTACTTCAAAATTTGCTATTTGCCAATTGTGCAGGAGGAATAAGCACTGTCAGCCATTCTACAACACCAAAGAGGGCTGCCGCACTGTATCCAATATCTCTGTGAATCCGTCCTATCTGTCAGGTAGGACCAACAACAGGGAACATTTTGGAGGCTTAAGCTTCAATACGCTGACGTACAGCCTTGAATAAGCCTCTGCCTCATACAAATAGGTGAATTCTTTTAAATATTTTAGTGCATTGATCTTCAGGTACGTCTGTCTTCAAATCCCTCTTCCACTTTTCCTTTATAATTAAGAATGGACAGCCCTCCACGTCAAATATAGCTGTATTAAGACGTACTATTGTTCCCTTAACCTCAGGTTTGTGAACAAGCTCAGTAACTATTTTCTATTGAGGAATGTTCACATGATTTCTCTCTCTCTCTCTCTATCTCTGCCTTTTTCGCGCTTTCATAGCGATTACGTCAGCTAACACTTCATGATTGTGTAGCACTGTATAAACTAGGTATACTCAGAGCTTTGCTCACAAAATAGGTTACTTTTTCAGGGACACTGGATAACACACACACACACACAGGCACATGCAGCAGCCTTTAATGACACCGTTAGCCTGCGGCTAAACTCTATGACGAGTCCTGAGGTATCCTAACGTGCCCCTAATCTACAAATCCCTCTAATAAAGCCCGCATCAGGAAACTGCTGAGGCCTTCCACAGGACTATAGGCTATACATACTAAAGGGCTATAGGCTATTTAGCTTTCGTAGTCTCCCTCCCAGACGTCGTCTCCCTTTCATACACCTGTCTTCTGTCTGTCTAAGAAGGTTAAAAACGTAGCTGCATTTTAATGTAGAATATTTCCTTTTTGCAATGCATGTCTGTTTAGAGACAAAGAACACAATATACTTAGCATATCACTATAAATGTCAGTATTATTTTTCGAAACTGTAGCCTACTGTTGTCTTTTGTCAAGGGAGTTCAAAATGGCTAAATTCCCAAATGATCGGTGGGATTATCATATCGTTAGCTTGATAGCATAATAAAAGTCATTTTTTTGTGTTTTTGGAAAACAAGAAAAAACACACGTTCTAAAAATCACATGCATATTTTTTATTGATATTTTCACAGAACATTCAAGTAGATGTGAGAAAAAGTTTGGAAAAAGAACAAAACCGAACATCATTTTTTTAATCAAATAAAAGTGACTTAGGCAGTTTTGATGTATGCACAATGGCTGAGAAGATGTAATGTTTATTTTATATTCTCAGAAAAACTGCCTAAGTCATAGGCAAAATCTGCCTAAGTCAAATAAATTGTATAAAAACTGCCTAAGTCCAATGGTAATACTGCCTAAGTCAAATGAATGGCTTAGGCAGCTATGTTTTTTTTTTTAAACTTTTATGAGTGTTGTGATTGGCCAATGACATAGGCAGACAGACAGGATGATGCAGAAGTGGTAGGGGAGTAAAGTTATGCAAAAATCTCAATTTGACCAAAAAATGACTTAGGCAATTATGCTATGAAGCTAACGATATTAACCTCACAGTGCATGGCTTGGAAAGCGGTTATTTTAGGATTTCTTTGTAAATTTTAGCTAAATATGAGAAAGACTGGAAACATGACAACAGTTTCATATCTCAGGGGAACCCAGATAGCAAAAGGACGTTGATTCGACGTGGAATCATCGGCATGTTCTCCGACCATATGCCGTCGAATCATCGTCGACCACCTACGTCGATTCAACGGCGTTTTGCTCATACGTGTTCGCGTTGAAACGACGTTGAAAAGTGGATGGTGGCCGACGGTGAATCAACCCCGTTTCGGCCTTTATTCGAAAATTATCTCGTAGATTTTTGGTCGACCATTGAATATATATTGGCTATAGCGTCCTGTTTTATCTACAACAGGATATAAAAATGCAGCTCTCATCGTGTGTCAAACTACAATCTAATATTACCTTGTAACATTAATTATTAATGAACACATTTGAACACGTTGAAAACATTTTTGAATTGGAAGTGGCCCTTTTTTCAAAATGGCTTAGCCTATAAATATGTCATACTGTAATCCGCTCTATACAGCTCCCATATGGTGTAATGGCAGTAAAGCTAAAATGAATAAGATTAAGGTGACATATAATGGTACCCAAAGCCCCAAGGTGGGAAAGTAGCCTACTAATTTTATGTTTCTTTCTTTGTGTGTTTCAACATTTCAGGCCTTAGTCAGGAACCTTATATATACCTTTCTGTATAGATTGACTCCAGACTGAGTCCAGAAATGGAATTTTAATGTCCTTGACTGACTCCATGCAAAGTGACACTCTGTACTCCTCTGTATTCTGGAGATATTGGAACAAACAATTGTATATGTTTTAATGTCTGTGTGTTTCTCTATCTGGTGTGTGTGATATTGTATGTGTATGTTCTGTTTGTATATGCCTCTTGTAGTTGGACTGTTTAATAAAATTTATATACAAAAAATTATATACTGGATGTGCTAACAAGAATCACCACATGAAAAGAAAAACATCAATAATTCACATTGTCTTTACATAACCATACCCACCCACCCCCAACACACGCACACACACACACACACACACATCATCATCATCTCGTTCTGCTATGGCAGACTGGTCTGCACCGTCAAGGAGGCTGCCGCTCAGCAGCAGGAGTCCGGGACCACCCAGAGGGCTGAGCGTGAGGTCACCCGCATGGTCATCATCATGTTCATTGCCTTTCTGATCTGCTGGGTGCCCTACGCCAGTGTGGCCTGGTACATCTTCTCAAACCAAGGCAGCAAGTTCGGGCCGGTCTTCATGACCGTGCCAGCTTTCTTTGCCAAGAGCTCATCCATCTACAACCCCATCATCTACATGTGCATGAACAAGCAGTTCCGTCAGTGCATGATCACCACCGTGTGCTGTGGCAAGAACCCCTTCGAGGAGGAGGAGGGAGCCTCCACCACCACCTCCAAGACCGAGGCCTCGTCCGTCTCCTCCGTGTCCCCGGTGTAAGTGTGCTCGCCCACAACCCCGGTCTGAGCTCCAGGTGCAATGGTGCCCCACGTCCTTCCGAGACGATGACGATTACGATGATGAAGACTCCAACCCTGAGGAACAAGCAGCCGCTACCACCGTCTACAGAAGTAACTTCCCTAATATTCTTTTCTCCTTTTGTATTTTTACAAAAACTCTAACGTTGGTTCGACCTAAAGACAGTTGTGTGAGATGGCAGTTCACATCGTCGATTCTGTATGTACAGTCGAGTCTAATGTAAGAGTACCATAAGATGTTTTTTTTTCCTCTATTCTCCTCACACACTTATATAAACACACACTTGCATGCACATACATAGAAATATGTATTACCTGTCATCTTTTTGTCATAAAGATCAAAGCAATTGTTGTGAAAGATACTAAAAAAATATGAGAAAGTAAGCACACGTGAGAGTGAGAGAGAGAGAGAGAGAGACAGGGGTCTATTCTGTGTGGGGATGGTGGGACCAGCATGTTGAACAGAGATTTGGTTCGAACACACAACAGCTCCTCTGCACCTCGCTGGCCTCTAGGCCCAGTCAAGTGGAAAATGGAAAATGATGGAATTCGCAGATAAAGAGCGCAGACAGACATGCGCCTTTAAAAAGGTTTCAGAAGGACTCTTTCAACCCCTCCCTTCCATTTTGTTATTGTTTTCATGTCCTTCCTCACAAACAAACATCAACATGTGCACACACACACCACACACACACACACACACACACACACCATCATCATCCAGTGAGTCAAATCTGCATTCAACTCAACAATCCAAGCTGAAGGAAAGAAATGAGAAGTTCGGCCTTCGTCTTAAATCCTCATATTATACTTTGAAGTGTGGTATTACTAAATTGACAAGAGCCAAATAAGAGACAGAGAGCAGGAGAGGAAGAAGAGAACCAAGTGAGTGAGTGCACAAACCTTCATACACTTTCATGGAACATAGGGGTGAACGTGGATCTGTACCTTATTGTCCCCTTTTTTTCTCCAGCATTCTTTTGAGTTTATTTGACTTTCTACCAGGACTAAACAAATGTAAAGATGATGTGTCTAACGAGGATTAAATCCATAATCATGCCTTCAGCATTAGGGGCACTGATAGGTATGGGCAGGTGTAACCTCAATAACTTGATGAGTGGCCACTTACGCTTTCTGCAGCTGCAATGTAGTCTGGGATTATGATATTAGCCACTGGCCTAGATCACTCAAGTGCTGACAGTCTGGAAACGCACGGCTAATCCCAGGTGCTTCTTTATAAAGCGGTGTGAAAACACCCCCGGGTCCACTTGTAGCAAGGTCTGGTCTGATCCACCACGTCCATCCCCCTGCCAAAACAACAGCTCAGGAATCGTCGTCTCGAGGGGCTGACCGCCACCACCCAACCGCAGCCATGAACGGTACAGAGGGGCCGTTCTTTTACGTGCCGATGTCCAACGCCACAGGCGTGGTCAGGAGCCCATACGAATATCCGCAGTACTACTTGGTAGCACCATGGGGTTACGCCTGCCTGGCTGCCTACATGTTCTTCCTCATCGTCTTCGGATTCCCCATCAACTTCCTCACGCTGTACGTCACAATCGAACACAAGAAGCTACGCTCGCCTCTCAACTACATACTGCTCAACTTGGCTGTGGCCGACCTTTTCATGGTGATCGGCGGGTTCACTACCACGATGTATACCTCATTGAATGGCTACTTTGTCTTCGGCCGTACCGGCTGCAACATCGAGGGCTTCTTCGCCACCCTGGGCGGTGAGATTGGTCTCTGGTCCCTGGTAGTGCTGTCCGTAGAGAGGTGGATGGTCGTCTGCAAACCAGTCAGCAACTTCCGCTTCGGCGAGAACCACGCTATCATGGGTGTCGGTTTCTCCTGGGTGATGGCTATGGCTTGTGCCGCTCCTCCCCTGCTTGGCTGGTCCCGTTACATCCCCGAGGGCATGCAGTGCTCGTGCGGAATTGACTACTACACACGTGCCGAGGGCTTCAACAACGAGTCCTTTGTCATCTACATGTTCATCGTTCACTTCTGGATCCCCCTCTTCATCATCTCGTTCTGCTACGGCAGACTGGTCTGCACCGTCAAGGAGGCTGCCGCCCAGCAGCAGGAGTCCGAGACCACCCAGAGGGCTGAGCGTGAGGTCACCCGCATGGTCATCATCATGTTCGTTGCCTTTCTGATCTGCTGGGTGCCCTACGCCAGTGTGGCCTGGTACATCTTCTCAAACCAAGGCAGCGAGTTCGGGCCGGTCTTCATGACCATGCCAGCTTTCTTTGCCAAGAGCTCATCCATCTACAACCCCGTCATCTACGTGTGCATGAACAAGCAGTTCCGTCAGTGCATGATCACCACCCTGTGCTGTGGCAAGAACCCCTTCGAGGAGGAGGAGGGAGCCTCCACCACCGCCTCCAAGACCGAGGCCTCGTCCGTCTCCTCCGTGTCCCCGGCGTAAGTGTGCTCGCCCACAACCCCGGCCTGAGCTCCAGGTGCAATGGTGCCCCACGTCCTTCCAAAATGATGACGATGACGATGATGAAGACTCCAACCCTGAGGAACAAGCGGCCGCTACCACCGTCTACAGAAGTAACTTCCCTAATATTCTTGTCTCCTTTTGTATTTTTACAAAAACTCTAACGTTGGTTCGACCTAAAGACAGTTGTGTGAGATGGCAGTTCACATCTAAGTCGATTCTGTATGTACAGTCGAGTCCAATGTAAGAGTACCATAAGATGTTTTTTTTTCCTCTATTCTCCTCAGAGGCAACTCAAAAGGAAAATATCTTACTGACTATTACTGTTGGACTCTATAAGTAACTGGCTTTGTCGTGAATGTAGAGGCATGTAATCAATGGCAAAATATGTAAAATAAACCGCACTTTGCAAATGAATCACCCAGTTCATGTTTTAATTAAAGGGAAGTGCTGACGGATACATGTTACCTTAGTGTTTTGGAACTAAATAAAAGTGATTCATCTGAAATGACAGGTTGGCTGTGTGCTGCTGTATTATTGTGCACGACACCTGTAGATAGCAGCTATTGTAGATGAACACCACCAGTATTGCCTGTGATTGTTAAGAATGGTTATGTTAGCAAATGTCTATTGAAAAAATCATGTAATTTAAGCTATTGGTTTTACTGTAAGATCAGAACCTTTGATTTGGCTTGTAAAGACTTTAAAAGAACATAGCTAGAAAACACTGATATCACTGGTAACTGGAGATAGCCAGGTAGGGTAGAAAGCATTGCAAGAAATTAGGTTGTTACACAGAGGTTACATAGAATTACAAGTGTAGTGTCACCTTGCATTAATGGCTCAGTGAAGCTCATTGAGGATTATAATCCAAATATAAATCTGTGGACAGGCAGGTATGATGATTATCATTGACGCACTTTTCTGTGCGTTATAGGGCAAAGAGGTCAGTGGGCAAGGAGATTATTATATTAGGATATGATTATGGTTCATCCTCTGAGGTGTACCTGGAATCCTAAGGTTAACTAGGATGCATACTGGTCCTCACCAGCACAAACACAGTCATAGGTGCCTCTCTATTTGTATTTTATGCACACACACTCACTGGAGATGCATATACAGATACATAAGGTTGACACATTCTCTCACACAACAAAAATCTCTTTTTGTAACATAGAGAACTTATTGTCATACATACTGTATCTACCATTATGCATTAAAGAACATGTACCACTACATGACTACTGGGTAAATAAACATACTTTTACTCCCCCTAATTTAATAACACACACACACACACACACACACACACACACACACACACAAACACAAACCCTTCCCTTTTTGGGCATACAATTACCCACATCTTCTGCACAACACACTTTCCTGTCTTACACACATGCCCACTCACGCCCCTAAAACACACCTTCCCATTCACGCCCTGCTAACCCACCAAGGATTTCCAGTGACAATGACACAGCAGAAGATGGCTCGTCCAGCCATGACCTCCATCGCCAAACAGTGACTGGGCATGCTGGAAGATGTGCAAGGGGTTCCTTGTGGTGTCCAGCTCTGTGTCTCTGAGCTTCCTCTCCCAGCTCACGTAGGTTGGACGCCGGTGCTCCAGCAGATCTCTGCTCTGCTGTCTGGGCTCCGCCATCATTATTTTACCCCCGCGATTACTTATTAATGCATTAGTCAACCGGGAGCTCGTTAGGCTTCTCCTCCAGGCCTTGCACCCACAGATAAATGATGGAGAGGTAGATGGAAGTGTGTGTGTGTGTGTGTGTGTGTGTGTGTGTGTGTGTGTGTGTGTGTGATAGAGAGAGAGAGAGAGAGAGTGTGTGAGTGTGTGTGTGGGTCTAAACAAACCTTAGATCCAAGCTATGATGACCTTACTGCATCTCTATGGCAACCATTTCCACCGCTGGGATACAGCTGACGTATTGCCCGCATCTATGACTGCAGGAATGTGCTCAGAAAAACACACACACACACACACACAGAGTTGCGAGTGTCTAAGTATGTGAGTGTGCGTGTGTTTGTGTGTATGTGTATGTGAGTGTGTTTGTGTGTGTGTGTGTGTTTGTGTGTGTGTGTGTGTTTGTGTATAAGTGTGTGTGTGTCAAAGTACATCTTCTACAACTAAACAAACCTTAGATCCAAGCTATGATGACCTTACTGCATCTCTATGGCAACCATTTCCACCGCTGGGACAGAGCTGACGTATTGCCCGCATCTATGACTGCAGGAATTTGCTCAGAAAAACACACACACACACACACACACACACACACACACACACACACACACACACACACACACACACACATCAATAAACAAAATATGTTAACTCTTATAATGAATCCAGTCTTTATAAGGCCCTATAAACACATTCATAGAGGGTTATAATGCATTCATAAAGCTATAAGTGACACAGTTTTACCTCATTGCAAGAGGTCAAATTAGCTTTAGAATGCACCAAGGCTTATAGCATAGCCTTGTAATGCTTTACGAGTGCAGGAATGAGTATGTATAAATAGTTGTGAATAGTTATGTCAATCATTATAAAGCTTTCTGAATGCAGTATAACCCTTTATGAATGTGTTTATAGGGTCTTATGAATACAAGGTTAATAGAGTGTTAGCCAAAATATAATAACTGATTTTTTTCACAGGATCCTTTCATACACACCACTCCAAATATCAACAGTGTGGTGGTAGTTTACATAACTATTAACTCATTCAAAAGAATTCAAAAGACAGCTGAAAAGACCTCACTCCACAGAAAGACTGCCCCTAATTTACTTATCATCAATCTGTGTTGACAGTGTGTACTGTAAACACACTAGTCTTTTATTTCTCTACTGGACAAAGTTTTTTTCCTAGAGAAAGGCTGACTTGTCTTGCATTGTGATTGCACAGAGTTTGACACTGTAAAACTGGGAGCTGTGACATGGTAACTATCAAGTCTTCAGTTCAAGTTTGTATTCAGTCAGCCTATTTCCTGCTCTACATCCTGCTTTTTCTCTGAAAAAGGGAGTACTTTCTCTTTTTTCTATTCTGCCACTCTTTCTGCATGGTTGAAACGCTCTGCTGTCATCCCAGCTCCTGTCAGAGTGCTATCTGTCGTGCAGGAATCTGTCTTCATTCGGTTTCCATGACAACTGCCTGTCAAGGTCACGCTGCTCTGCCAGTCCTTCCAAGGAGAGCTGGTTATGTGGGCAATGATGTCACCCTCGTTTATCGGGCCTCCTTATTAACCCTTAAGGAAAACATGCCTTATCGCCTCTCTTTCTCCCAAACACACACACACTTCTCTTTCTCTTTCTTACTCTTTCTCTCTCTACCTCTCACACTCTCTCTCTTTATCTAACACACACACTTCTTCTCCTTCTTCTTCTCTGTCTCTCTCTCTCTCTCATGCCCTCATACAGACTAACCCTAACCCTCTATTCAACCACCTATCAGTATTGGCCTAGCCTGGGCTTATCTAAAGCAGGATATTCTATCACTCTAGTCACAGACTCTGCTTGGTGACTACTGTAAGAGGGAGACAGGTGTAGGACATGCCTACTTAGAACAGAAACAGTGGGAAGATATTCACTAGCAATACTCTATTATTTTAACTTTCCACATCAGGCAATTCGGTGATGGCCATCACATTACATACTACTCTCTTTCACTGTCTTTCACTGTCATGAAACAAAAAATTTTTGGAGTTCAAACAACTAGTCTCTGCCTCTCCAACAAGGGTGTGGTGGATCCCACGCATGAGATGTTTTCATGTCACAGCCTCCCCAAGAGTGCCATTGTTGGTGAAGTGACATGCAACCAAGAGAACCTATTAAAATCATACAGTAATAGCAGCTGTGGCTATGACTCCACCCTCCCTTCCGGTGACTGATGGTGCTGTGTGTGCAGAGGTGGAGCAGTCGGGCCGGAGGTGTTGGTGGTGGTGGTGACGCTTTTGCTAAGGTGGGGGATGTGGGTTTGGGGGTGTCTCCAACTGACTGCATTGAGCCCCCCACCCCAGACATCAACCCACCCACACCCCGCCCCTCCCCTCCCCATCATCACATCTGTCAGTGCGGAGGTGCTCAGCAAGCAGAAATAGCTGCGACGGGCCTTTATGTTCTCCTTTGGTCTATTTATAGGATGGATGCTGTCACACCCGGCGGTGGTGGGAAGGCTCTGTGGGATGGTGGGGGTGGGGTGTTGGCTGCCTGTGCGTGCTGTGCTTGACAGGTACTTTTCAACAAGCAGCACGCCAAACCTGAGAGGGGAGTGGGTGGGTTGGTGGGTACGGAGAAGTGAAGGAGAAGGAAAACATCACCACAATACCAACCAGAGAGCAGGTGTCGCAAAACATGGCAATACATTAAAGTGAGAATGACAACTTAACAGCTCCAGCAGGTCACCCACAACCGGTCTGTGTAAAAACTCTAAAATTCAAAAAGGTAGACATTACATTTCCTGTGGTGAGCTTACCAACATCATTAAAAATACAGCACGTACTGTAGATCACAGTCTAAAGCAGTGTCAAATCACTGTCCATTAAAACAGTGTCCTCTTTTAACTACATCTCCCACAACTTACTGTCATTCCTAACTGGGACTCAGGAAGGGACAACTTCTCTTACGGTGTATTTGTATGGAAAACTTTATTTGATAATAAAAATAGCATTCACAGACTTCTTTTTAATAGCTACATATACATTGTGATCCATCTGAAGGAACAGAAACAAAAAAAGCTTTTACTGGGTAAGTCCACATCTACTTGTACTTTAGACTAATGTTATGTATAGCCTCATGGTTTTACATAAAGCTATGAACAATGTAGTATTTATATATGCATAGTGTTTTATAAAAAAAAAAAAAAGATTGGCCCATATACACGGTACTGCTTTTTTTTCTCGACACAGAAAGAGCGTGAAGTCTGGATAACATCGCGAGAGGGATGATTCAGAGAGAACACAGACTGCATAACAAGTGCTTTTATAATACAAAGGCAGGCTAACCATCGAGAGAGATATCCAAACCCAAACATACAGTAGCTTCTTCATTGACTAATACAGTCTCTTTTTTTTTCTTTGCCCCGTGTCCAAACACCGTTGTACATCTGATTCAGAGTTACAGTAGCCTACATTTTCACATTCCCCCTCTCCCTCCCTCCCTCTCCCATCCCCAGTTTTTAGAGATATAAACACAAATCACATCCCTCACGGCAAGAGGTTTTTTTTTCTCATAAATTTCTCTTCTGTACATGAAAAAAGGCAACAGTTTGTCGTCCACAGGTTTCTATAGTTTACATACAGTAGTAAAATTCTGTACAGGTGATGGTCCGCTGATAGATCGGTAGTTACAGTACCATGGTGACGACAGTGACGGTAGAGCACGCTCAATGTTGGTCAGGGTTTGTCTGATGTTACTGGTTACATGTTGTTTTCATGTGTCCACACACACACACTCACACACACACTCACACACACACTTGCACACAAAATATACACTGTACACACATGCTTACACGCAAACACGCCCACAACAAATGCGCTGATATACCGAACGCACACAAACACACAAACGCAAAGTCTACACAGCATCACATCAGTCACGCCCCAGTGTTCTGACATAGCTTGGCTCAGCTGGGCAGATTGATTCTGTTCCACATTACTTCTGCGGTTCCTGACAGGTCTTTGATCAAACTGTTAGCACAGAGGGCCGTCATTGAAAAAAGGAGAGAGAAAGGGTGCAGCAGTGAGACAGCCTGTGTTGTCTGCAGAGGACTGGGGTAGCAAAACATTCACACACACACACACACACACACATGCACACACATTTTTCATCTCTCACACACACTGACTGATACAGCAAACATGAGCTGTGCGCCTGTGTAATCTAAGTCACCCAATCTGACGATCCAGCCAGCAAACCTGCAGAGGGGTGTTTGTGCTAATTTCTGTTGTGGGAGGCGGGAGGGCGGGCAGCAGGGTAAAGGGGCTGAGCTGCTGTGGCCCTGGTTTATATATATGGTGGTCGATTTATATCTCCTAAGGGTTATGAACTAAACATGAGTTGGCGGACAGAGGCTAGTGTTGAAACAGGAGCTGGACAGCAGCCACTGCATACTCAAATAGGGTTGCTTCAGCTGAGCCATCCATCCTCTGAGCCCTCAACAAAACACCCCAGACATGTTCAGCAGACAAGCTCTCCCAGGACATATCTTTCATTTCTTCAGTCTCTTTAGTTAAGACTGAATTAGTTGACATGTATATATTATTACTTCAGTCCTAGGTCACAAGTCTTCTGCGTCACAGAAAAATGAAACTACTGAAGCTTGTGACCCATGTTTGTCCACCTGAGTGGTCTGTGTTTGGTGGAGTCAGGGCTGTTAGATGATATTAAAGTATTTGAGGAGTGTGGGCTTAGTTTTTAAAAAAGGTGATAATTTGCTGACTAAAAGTGACAGCTCAGCTGAAATGAACACTGATACTCTACACCCACACACCACAAGGGAACGGTCAGGGCTCTGTTACAGGCCTGCGGCAAAGATGTTTTGATGGCTATCATATCCTAACACTGCTATTATCTAAAGCTAAAAACAGGCCTGAACATTGTGACACCTTGCCGGTGATATGTCAGGAGACGTACATTGACTAACAGGTACATTTCTGAACAACAGGACCAGTTTTTAGCCTACCATGGCGTGTGTGTGTGTGCGTGCATGTGGTTTTGTGGTTGTGTTGTAGCAAAAATGTGTTGAGGAATGGCATGTGAGTAAAGTGAAGTTTGAAATCAAGTTTTTTGTTGATTTTGGTTGAATTTTGTTTAAAAAGAAAAAACCCCAACGAGAAGGAGAGTGAGACTTTCACTACAGGCAATGTACCTGCATTTCTTTTGCCCTCAGCCTACCTGCTCTTGTGTCAATTTCTTTAAAGAAAATAAAACATCTTCACAAAGGATTTTTATTTGTTTCTTTAAATATATTACTTCATTCGACAACAGTAGCATCGCAGTTAGCATTCACTTTCCTTTTTAAGTTTTAAGTTTTTTCATTTTTTTTTTTTAAACGTCTACAGTGTTTTTGCCTTCATTACGTAGCTATCAGGCCACACCTGACAGCAGCTGAATAGAGCGGCTCTGGCCCAGACCTGACCTGTCCCTGGACGCACCCAGAGCGGGTCCGCGCCAGGTGCACACCGGGCCTGGGCCAGGCCTGCCCTATTACGGAGTGGGCTGCAGTCCGGTTGGGGCGTTCATTCATCGAATGTACAGAGTGTCTCAAGGCTTGTGCTATATCCTGCCTAGGGAGGCAGAGGGGTGGGTGGGTGGGTGGGTGGGGGACAGGGAGGGAAGGGAGGGGAGGGGAGGGGAAGGGAGGGGAAGGAAGGAGGAGGAGGGGGGTGGGGAGACAAACACACAGGAGTCCCATTAAAAACCACTCTGGAATCTCAGCACCAGGGTCCATAGTCCGGCTGGTGCACACGTGACTCATCATAATAACATCATCAGAATAAAAGCTATAGAATAATGATAATCTTTCAAACAATGAGGCCTGGATGTCTAAAAAGGTCATTCACAGATCATACATACAAATCATCATACAAACTCACGTACTTTCTCCCATACGCTCCACTGCATTCTCTCTCTCTTTCTCTCTCTCTCTCTTTCTCTCTCTCTATTTATCTATCTCTCTCACTCTCGCACTTACTCATTCTCTAATCAGCACAACAAAACAAATAAAAAAAGAGAACAAAATAAAAAGATTGTACTTCTGCTGTGGGCTGTGAAATTCAGCAGGGACACAGGAGCAGTTCCAAATCAACAAAATCACCACATCAACCAAAATTAGGCAAACAAACATCCAGGCAATCAATCAATCAATCAATCAATCAATCAATCAATCAATCAATCAATCAATCATTTCAACGTTGAAATCTGTCGATCAACATTAGTCAAGCAAACAACCAAAATGGTCAACCACACAATGTATCAAACTGCTATCGTTTATGTAAACCGACCAGTAACGTCTATCAATCGATCGATCGAGCAGTTCACGGATCTGTTTCACAGCTCAGTAGTCCTCAGTAGTCCAGCAGGTGGCGGAAGAGAGCGAGTGCAGTGTAGTGCAGTGGCCCTGGCGGGGTGGTCAGGTCAGATGCTAAGGTCGGTGTGATTCTCCTTGTACAGCCGCCGCTTGGGCTCGGGGAGATGCGGCTGCCCGCCGCCGTGACCCCGGGTGGCGGGGTAGCCGTTGGAGCCGCAGGACTTGAGCGTGTTGGTGCTGTAGTAGTCCTTGAGCCGGGGGGGGCCGGGGGGCAGCGGGTCGTCGCGGTAGCTGCAGCTGCTGCTGTCCGAGGTGGACTCGCAGCGGTAGCGTCTCTCTGGCGTGCCATTCAGGCCCCAGAGGTCATCGCGGACGGGGTCGCGGTCACCGTCGCGCAGCACGTTGCCGTTCTTCAGGCCCCGCTCGGGGGTGCGGCCGCGGGCCAGGGAGGCGGAGGAGGCGGACATGGCCTGCCCGTTGTTGGCCCTCTCCGGGGTGGAGGCGTCCCGCAGCAGGGAGACGCGGCCGGGCGTGTGGGGCTCGCGCCCTGCCGGCGGGCGGTACACGGCTTGCCGCTCGGGGGTGTGGGCCAGGCGCAGGAGGACGTGGCTGGACTGGCGGGAGGAGGCGCGTTCGGGCGTGCGGTCGCGGTACTCCGCCCGCCGGTCCATGGACTTGGCGCGGCGCCGGTCCGGGGAGGAGTTGCGGCGGCGGGTCGGCGAGCGGTCCAGCGAGCCCCGCCTTACCTGCGCCCCCGAGCCCTGGGACTTCCTGTCGGGGGAGCGGCCCCCACGCCGGCCCAGCGTGCCCCCGCCACTGCCGCCGCTGCCCTGGGAGTCTCGCTCAGCCGATTTGCGTCCGAAGCCCCCCTCCTTGCGCAGCGTCTTAAAGAGCTTGGCAATGCCGCTCTCCGACTCGGACTTCTTCACCTTGCGCCGGTTGTTCTTCTTGGGGTCATCCGGCGAGGGTGGCTGCTGGTTGTTCCAGGTGTGGTGGTGCTGTGGGTGATGCTGGGATGAGGGGTGGTAGTGCTGCTGCTGCTGCTGCTGCTGCTGCTGCTGGCTCACTGGAACACGGGCGTAGTCCCTCCTGTCCTCCCTCTCTCGCTCGCTCTCTCTCTCTCTCCACTGCTCCTTGTGTCGTGGTGGGGTGTGGTAGTCGGGTGAGTAGCTGGACTCGGATGGAATGTGGAAACGGCTGTTTGGCGGCAGAGTTCTCATTTCCGAAAGATTTTTCCCGGGTGAGGGAGGGTACCCGTCATTGGGCCCGTCTGCAAGAGAAGCAGAAAGGAGTCATTCACACGTCCTTACACAGTCAGGAAAGACACTCTTAGCTTTTGAAAAAAGGTTTTCCATTTCCCTTTTCTTGTAGGAGAACCTTTTCACAAGTGCTGGGTAGACCTTCTTCATCTAAATATGGAAGCTCCTAACTCCTAACATTATCAAACATCCCAGTTGACGAAAAAAAAAGTTTTTTACAGTGAAAAAAAAGAAAAATCAGCTTATTCTGAAATCACCAGACGGTGCTACCCAGCACTCTGTGTTTTGTCTAAGAGTGAACGACTACATGCCAAACAAGGGCTGTAAAAAACAAACTCTTCAGGCCAGCGTGGTGTTAGTACTTCAGTGTGTGCTGAAGCCAGTGCGCTTGTACTACATATAAGCGGAGTTATTTGCAAGGTGATGACCCAATGAGAATGAGGAACGAAGTTTAATTAAAATAAAAAAATGCTGCCAATGCTTCACTCTGACATCATGCACAGCCATGCATGAGTGCACACTAACATCTGCAATACACACTTATACCCATTACAACCAACAA
The DNA here is from genome assembly GCA_030347295.1 of Setipinna tenuifilis. Classification (NCBI taxonomy): domain Eukaryota; kingdom Metazoa; phylum Chordata; class Actinopteri; order Clupeiformes; family Engraulidae; genus Setipinna; species Setipinna tenuifilis. The sequence goes on from CM059270.1 coordinate 13,698,834, forward strand.
CATGTATTGATTTTATAATAGCAGTTAATTAGAAATGAATACTTTACTTGTACTTAGCCCAGTGTCCATATTTAATCCTCAAGTACTGTAGTTAAGAACAGGCTGACAAATAAATCTTGATTTAAATGTACATGTATTGGGTGTACAGTGCATCTTTGTGGGTACTCAGTGCGACTGTTACATTAATTTAGGCGTAAAAAAAAGCCGTGAAGTCACAACAGATTTCTTTTGGAAGGTTATAGCCTGGCACCAAATAAACATATATTACAGCAACAACAACCACACACAGCACATGAACACTTTCACAGAAATGTCCAATGTCACAATGAGCATAAAACGACAATGACAATGACGACAACAGCAACAACAACAATGAGAACGACAAAAAACACGGCCACATCTACAGCGATGGAGTTCTGGCATTTCCATGGCAACCCTGTGAGCCAGGGATGACTTGTCGGAGGACTAATGCCACAGCAGCGTTGACATGAATCCATTCCAGCGGGTGGGTGGGTGGTTGGATGGGGGTTGGGGTGGGGGTGAGGGGGGTGGGGGTCAGGGTTAAAGGTCAGGATGCAGTGCATTTTGGGGTTAACAGCCTTCGGCCACACAGCACACCGAGACACAGCCACATATGCAGACTCTGCACGTCTGTGGCCTGTTACACAGGCAGGCACTCTTAGCCACTCAGCCAAACTCTGCCTTTGTTTAGTCATCTTTTGGTCACACTTTATTTGGATAGTTTGCCCATAGAGATTTTACAGATGGTTTGTTGGAATTCACTTTCATTTTCTTAACTATTTCCTGAATTAATCTGATCACTTCACTTAAAACCCAACCCCTAACCCTAACCTAACCTTAACCAGACACAACATTTCCACATCTAGTTTATAATGAATAGTCTCAGTATCCGTACTCTGAAGATGTAGTAGATCTTATAGGACCATCTACAGGCCCATCCAAATAAAATGTGACCAATTTGTTTAAGCAGAGGAGACTACAGAGGTCTCCTGACAGAGAGGAACGAAGCCCAAACTCCAAACCTTCTGGCTGGGTGTCCAGGGATCCCTGTGTGTATTTAGTGCAGGCCTTATGCAGCTGCCACTGCCACACAATGCAACCAATGGATTCATATGGGTGTTATGGAGGCGAAGCACAGGTGAGGGGTCGGGGGTGGGGGGGGGTGAGAGCATACAGGTTCTCCTGGGGGGTTGGGGGTGAGGGTGGGGTTGGGGTTGGAGGTGGGGATGGGGTGGGAGAAGGGTTTTGGGGGATGCTAGGTTCACAAAAAGGCGAGAGGGAGGTCACGGTGGAAGACTGCGGGCTACAAACCGTGGTCTGATTTTGGCCCATCAGGTAGAAGCAGGGCTCGCCCAGCTTATCATTCCTCATACACGAAGCGAGATGTGGGGGCATCATCGCTGCACACACGAGGAAGAAGAGGGGGAAAAAAGCCCAGCGAGAGAGAAAGACAGAAAAGGAGGGGGGGGGAAACAGATGGCGTGTAAGAGGAGAAACGAGAGAAAAAGGACGAGAGAGGGCAATGCAGAAATGGAGAGGGAGAGTGAGAAAGAGCAAAAAAAAGAAGAAAGTGAAAGAAGGACAAAGAGAGAGAGAGAAAGAAAGAAAGAGACAGAGAGAGAGAGCGAGGGAGACAAACAGAGAGAGAGAAGGACAGAGTGAGAGAGAAGGACAGAGAGAGAGAGAAAGAGAGAGAAGCACCAGTGAAGGAGAGAGAGAAAGGTGAATGAGAGTGAAAGAGTGAGATTGAGAAGATAAGACACAGAGAGAAAAGTTTAGATCCTCGACATAGATAGAACAGAGAAAAATGTTCTGTTTAAAAATTCCTCCATCAGATTACTCGGTTGAAAGTGTTCCTAAAATAAAAAAGGTTAAAGCGGATAAAAGCCATTAAATGACAACTGCCTCAAAACATTAACCAGAAAAGACAGAAGACAGTCGGTCTATCTCATCCTCCATTGACAGCAGGTCAGTTAATCTCCAGAAAGATGTCATTGAGAGGACATCACAGGATTACAAAATGAGCCATCATCAGGAAGATCATTACACAGTAATTATCATCAACAACAGGGCACCTCATATCCACACAGACTAATAACTTATTAAGAACAGAAAAGAGAAGAAAAGAGAACAAGACAAAGAGAGAGTCCATGTGGTTCAAGGGCAGATGGTGATTGAGTAGAAACAATGAATATTATGAGTACTAGTGTGCCAGCACAGGGGGAAGAAAGAAGACAGGGAGAGATGGAGAGAGAGAGAAAGAAAACAAGAGAGAGAATATGTGTGAGAGAGAAAGAGAGAGACAGAGAGAGACAGAGAGAGAGAGAAAGAAAGGAGACAAATAAAGAAGCAGA
>CM059270.1:13706308-13708808 GCA_030347295.1 Setipinna tenuifilis
ATTCTTCTCCTCTCCAACGCTCTAAACACCTTATTATTTTTCTTGCTTTTTAACCCAGGCGGTGTCAGAAGTGTTTAAAACTGCCACCATGTTCTGTTCCATCTTTTCTTGAAATGAAATACTTTGTGCTCTTTTGAAGTGCACAGTTTAGTTTTTTTAAGGCAGGGAGGAAAGGGTACTGCTATGTGAGTTACCCCTCCATATTTGCGGGATACTACCTTTTAAGTTTTACATTAATTAGATTAATATGTTAGTATCCCCCAACCCTGCTATTTTTGTGTCTTTGAGGTGTACTAGGTCTTGATCAGGGGGTAGCAGACCCCCCCCCCCAGTACCCCCCACCCCCCCTGTAGTTCTGACTGTGATGGGTGGCCTGTGGTGTAAGTGATTTGCCTAAGTCGGAGACCTGCGCTCTGCTGTGGTCTGCCGGTCGGTCATTACTGTGTTCAGCTCTGCTTTGAGCTGTGCTGTGCCCTTCGGCCCCCTCCGGGCTCGCCTGCCACAATAATTGGAAAAGAGGCCGCTCTCCCCTGACCCACCCCCCCCCACTCCCACTCCCACTCCCACTCCCACTCACACACACACACACCAGCCAACCTAGCAACCCCCCCCCCCCCCCCCCCCCCCATGCTGCCCCCCCCCCCCCCTCCACAACCTTAACGATTCCTCCTCTGCTTTCAGCTTCCACTCTCTTTCTTCTATTCTTCCTGCCCTTTCTCTCTCTCTCTTTCTCTCTCTCTCTCTCTCTTCTGTCTCTTTCTTCTCATTCCTGCCCCCACCCCCCTTGAGCTCTGGCCTTCCAACCCTTTTGCAAGCAGCTGGTCAGCATTCAGGGCTCCATCAGGCCAGTGCGGCGTTCATTAATCAGAGCTGAGGAGATGGATTGAGGGAGGGAGACAAATGGAGGGAAGATGGATTAAAATGTCCGTCTCCCTGTCTCACATGCTCTTTAAATAACCAAGATCAGACCTACATACGGTCGGTTTCGCTCACTCCACTCGTGCAACACACACACACACACACACACACACGCACACACACACACACACACACACAGTGAGAAGGAGTGACATTTGGAGTTGGGATGACAGCAGAAGACAGCAGACAGGACAGGAGAAGAGACGAAAGGAGAGAAGAAGAGAGGAGAAGAGAGAGTAAAAGACAGAAGAGAGAAGAAGAGAGGAGAGGAGAATGATGAAAGGATGTGTGTAGAGGAGGGGTGGGTGAAAGGGATGAAAAAAAAAAAGACAAGAGCGCGAAAAAAAAGACAGGACACAAAAGCGCGAGACAAGACAAGACAAGACCAAGAAAAAAAAAAAAAGTGGGTACTCACCACCAGTTTGGGGCTCCTCTTGGCCGGCACCACTCCTGTGAAACAGCGGCAGAGGGAGAGAGACAGCATTAAGGACCGGCAGCGGGGGGAGACCACAGCAAGGAAGAGAGACACAGACTCACAGTCAAAAAATTAAGGGGGGGAAAAAAAAGAAGAAGAAGAAGTAGATACAAAAAAAAAACGAGTGCACAGCCGCCCCTCCAACACAACCTGCAGAGCCACCGACTAGCGGATCCCGCTCAATGTCCAGCAAAAACAGCGGCCAGCCAGCAGCCCACTCTCCTCTCCCCTCCTCTCCTCTCCTCTCCCTCCCTCTTGGTCTCTCTCTCTCTCTCTCTCGCTCCTCTCCTCTCCCTCGCTCTCTCCCTCCCTGTGTTTGCTTCTGTCTGTAGGCTGGACGCAGCAGGGCAGCGTGGGCTCTGTCTGCAGTACCCTAATGATGCTGGCTGCAGAGACAGAGTCTTCCCAAGCCCCTCTATGCTCTCACATCCCTCAGTCCAGTGGAAGGAGAGAAAGAGAAAGAGAGAGAGAGAAAGAGAGAGGGATGAACAGAGTCGAGCAAAGAAGAGCAGGTTTTTCAGCTGCTGTGGAGCACGGCGCGTGTGTGAAGTGTGCCGTTCCAGAGGAACCGAGAGCGATGGAGAGAGAGAGAGAGATGGAGAGATGGAGAGAGAGAAAGAGTGAGAAAGGGACAGAGGGAGAGTGAGAGAGATAGATAGAGAGAAAGAGAGATGGAGAAAGAGAGAGATGGAGAGACAGTAAGAGAAAGAGGGAAAGTGAGAGCGCGGAGCGCGGAGCGAAAGAGTGCTGGTCTTGACGGCAGGCGTGTGTTTCTCTCCGGCTGAAAGCATCTAACTCCGGCGCTAGTCAGCACGATCGCCGAGCGCGAACACACACACACACACATACACACACTCACACACACACACACACACACACACACACACACACCCCACTCCTGCTCCAGTGCTCAGGGAGCTCGCACATTTAAAAAGGCAGCTCCGCGCTCTCTTTCTCTCCCTCCCCCTTCTCTCTCTTTCTCTCTCTCTCCCTCTCTTTCTCCACTTCTCTCACCATCCCCCTCCTGCTCACTGTGGATTGCTTGCTCCCACCCCCTCCCTCTGTCTCCTCTGACTCTCCTTCTCCCTCTCCCAGTGAACACACACT
>CM059270.1:13721308-13738808 GCA_030347295.1 Setipinna tenuifilis
CAGGCCTGTATGCAGTCTAATTTGATCTGAGCACAAAGCAGTCTCATTATGTTCTTTCCTGATGCATTTCCTCAGACTCTGCCTGCTGCATGGTAATGTTGTGTGTCCAGTCTTGCATCATGCTCATATCTTCAGTGTGTGTGTGTGTGTATGTGTGTGTGTGTGTGTGTGTGTGTGTGTGTGTGTGTGTGTGTGTGCGTGCGTGTGTGTGTGTGTGCATGTGTGTATGTGTGTGTGTGTGTGTGTGTGTGTGTGTATGTGAAGGGGGGCATCTTACGTTTAGTCCCCGGCACCGGGGGCACGGTGGGGCCTGGCTGTGGGTCCCTGTACGTCTCCAGGTGGTTGGGAGCATACGAGGCCAGAGGGGCCCCAGCAGACGAGTGCTCCTCTATCCACTCTGTACAAACAGACCAGCGACAGCACATTACCCTCTCTTGCCATCTACAGCACACACACACACACACACACACACACACACACACACACACACACACACACCAAACACATAGCAAGGACACAGTACATCCACACAGCAGCACATAATTAGCAATAAATTACGTTTCAGTCTAAACCTGCAGGTTCAGTTGCTATGTGGCAAAACTCAAATAGAGGTGGACTAATTATAGTGTGTTCCATTTGTCTCAGGAGCTGAGATTCGGGAGGCTGGGGTGACGTCACCTCCACTAAAAACACAGTGAAAACCAAGGTGGCTGTATTTCATTTAAAGAAAAGAACCGTAATTAGCTAGGTTAGCTAGTGGTTTGTTTTTAGCGACATCGACCAGACTGCTAGTCTATTTTAGCAGCACTGCTATTTATGTATTTTAGGTGTAATAGGACTGTAGCAGTACGTCTATTGATTACAGCAACACTGTGTTATGAATATGACTGATGAGTTACACGAAAAAGACAAAAAAGTGCTAAAATAATTTAAAAATATTTAGAAAGATCACAGCTGTTACTACAGCCCATGTCCTGTGGTCAGATGTCCCGAAGATAGGGGAGCGTATTTAGTCAAATCTGGCTTCTACACTCAGTAGGTGACGAGGAAATCAAGCACCGGCCACAAATGGAATGCACTATTAGAATAACTGTGCTGCTTCACACACCAAGATCTTAACACACACTTAACAAAGCTAACACTGATGTTAGATCATAAAAAACAGCACATTAAAAAATCCCAATTAGATTTATATGTGTGTAATGTTAAAGAAAGTTAGCATTTGGCCTTGTGGGGGTGGCAGGCATTGGCCCTGGAAAAGAGAAAATGACAGTTAGCTGTCCTCTGCGTCCTCCTGAGGTTTGGCTGGACCAGAGCGGAGGGAATACAAATGATTTCCACTCCTGCTGTCGGGAAGAGACACAATTACAGGCAAATTATTGCCACTAACGGCTTACTGCCGATGCAGCACATTAACGCTTCATTCACAGAATGAGAACAATATGACACAAAAACTAATCTGTGTGGCTTTAGCAGCCAACTGTGAGGGGGGTTCTGACCGGATCCGATCCAGAGTGTAGGTCTTGATTGGGGCCAGAGAGGACTCAGAGTCAACTGCTGCTACACAGAGAGCAGTTCAGTGATGCCCCAGGGTCACACCCAGAGTGTTTGAGTCGGTGCTTAATCTCGACCATCTGGATGAGCTAACCACCCGAATGCTCAAATAAGCAGAGGTGGGAAACGCTGCCTCACAATGGAAATGGCCATAACACATATGAGGGGTCCACGGGAAAAAAACATTTATAGTCACAAAATCACATTTTTCAAGTTTTCGTGAATAAACGAGCATAGTCTCAAGCTAGAAGCATTTTAAAAATAGCATTTACGTATCACATCAAATTAAAAAACAGTTATATCAAATTATGTCATAATCAAGTTATAAACTGCATTTTCTCAGTTTCTGTATTTTGTGACCATGCCCGTTTTTTCCCATGGACTCCTCATGTTTGTTCCAACCACCCACAAAATCATCTGATTGTAATTAGTACAACTCTACAGCCAGGTGAGGTGAGATAATGGATGAAATCACCTGTATGAAGTGCACAAATAGAACCAATATATGGTGGGGCTTAGACTCTTTGAACCCGGGGTTGCCCACCTTTGCTAATAAGAAAATGGAAAAAAAAAAAAAAAAAAAACCTGAGCATAAAAAGGCCAGCTCAGTGTGGGGGTGCAGCAGTCAAGCTTGTGGCAAGCCCACATGAGACCTTCAGTAATGGGAGTCTTTTTGATCTGGGGGCTTTGCTGGTTCCTGCTTTCAAGACACTCTGGCTTCGTCAGAGCATCAAACAACTACAATTACATCAGACAGACAGACAGACAGACAGACCGACAGACTGCCAGCCAGCCAGACACACAGACAGACATGACATGGGAAAGAAGAAGGAAATGAAAGCGCAGCCGTGCGCGGAACGAACCTCGGATGTAGCGCTCACCTTCAGGTGGCTGATGGGACTGGAGCTGCTGCTTACGGCGAGCCTCCAACACTGGATTCTCATACTGAGTCTTCCTGTTAATGTGACTGGGATAGAGGGATAGAGGGACAGAGAGGGGGAGGGAAGAAGAGAGAGGGAGGGAGGGAGAGAGGGAGGGAGGGAGAGAAGATAGGGTGCAGAGAGAGGGGGGAGGAAGAAAATAGAAAAGCACACAAGATGGAGGGGTAGAGATTAATTGTGGGTCTAATGAAATGTGTCTACAGGGTGTTTTTCACACATACATATGCGTCGATAAACACACACCAATAAATTCTTGGAACAAGTGCCATACATGGACACACAGCATCTCTATCTCTCTTCCTATCTCTCTCTTACACTTACTTACACACACACACACACACACACATCCACACACTATTGCATGCACACACGCGCACACACACACACACACACACACAAACACAAACACACACACACACACACTACACACACTACATACACACACACACACACACACACTACACACACTACACACACACACATAACCCTTTTTTCCACGATAATAAGTCACAAGATGGCTGACAGTTGTTCATTAATATTGTGCGGTAGATCATGTAGCAACAGGTGATGTATTTGACTAAGCTGTATTACATTATGACAGTGGCGGCTGATGCACTTACTCTACATAGTACACTCCATAGACAGGGTCATCTATTCTCTCCCAACCAGGTGGCAATTCTGTGGATGGAGAGGAGAGAGAGAGAGAGAGAGAGAGAGAGAGGAGTGGGGGAGGGAAGGAGAGGGAGTGGGAAAGAGTGAGAGAGAGAGAGAGAGAGAGAGAGAGAGGGAGGGAGGTAGGGAGGGAGGTAGGGAGGGAGGGAAAAGGAGGGAGTGGGAGAGAGTAAGAGAGTGGGATGGAGAGAAAGACAGGAAGATATATATTAGACCCAACATACAGTAGATGATAAATGCTGGTGTATGCATATCCTGGCCTCGATGGAAGTGTGGCACGAGTGACATGAGAGACATGAGTGATATGATGGGGTTGGTGCACATCATACAGAAACACACAAATCTTCAAAAGCCGAGATCATCCTCCAATGCATCACTACACACACACACACACACACACACTATTTACACAACTAAACTAGGCCTATGCAGTCGTCTTCGACTGCTAAAGGTATATCCCCGAAACGCGATGCTTCAAAGCCCCCAACATTCATACTGTATTTCATGAATCTACCCTAGAACATTGAAACACCAAATCTGGGACAAATCCATCCAACTGGTCAGAAGTTATGGGCCAAACCAAAATTCAGCCATCTTGAATTCAGCCATCTTGAAAGTGTTGGCCTCCAAACTCGAATAAGTTCATGAACCTACCCTAGAGCATTAACACACCAAATCTGGGAGAAATCCATCCACCCAGTCAGAAGTTATGGGCCAAACCAAAATTCAGCCATCTTGAATTCAGCCATCTTGAAAGTGTTGACCTCCAAACTCGAATCAGTTCATGAACCTGCCCTAGAGCATTGACCCAAAAAATCTGGGACAAATCCAAACATCCGTTCAAAAGTTATCGCGTTAACACGAAAGACCTTACGCGGCGGACGCGGCGGCGGCGGCGGCGGCGGCGGCGGCGCACGCAAAACCATTACATCCCCGACGCTCCGCGCTTCGGGGATATAATAAGCCAGCAGTCATACTCTGTACTTTCTCTCTCTAGAACGCACACAAAGACACACACACACACAAACACACACTAGCATCCCTGCACTTTCTCTCTCTAGAACACACACAAGAAACAAACACACACTACCGCCACCCCTGCACTTTCTCTCTCTAAAACACACACAAGACAGACACACACACACACACTTACCACCCCCACCAACCCCACCACACACACACACACACACACACACACACACACTGTTCTGCACACACATCAATATTCTCTGCAGTTCTCCAATACAGTTTCTGCTTAACATACAACACACCTGGCGGTGCTGATCAGCAGATCATTGGGTCATTGATGAACCGAGCCGGGCTGCTTTAGTGCGCAGCCACTACAATAATGGCTGCGTTTCCATGGAAATAAATGAAGTAACCAAGCAACGACAACAACAATGCCGACTTGCATTTATTCGGCACTTTATCAAGGCGGCCAAAGTGCTTTACAGTGAAGAGGGGGACTTAAATAACCACCACTACCATTGTGAGGCGCCCACCTGGGTAATGCACGGCAGCCATGCTTACTGCAGCTTACGGTTAGCAGTAAAGATGGTTATCCACCCCCCCCCCCCTTTAGCCTTCTCCTCTTCCTCTCCTCCTCTTCTCTTGTTTAGATCTGGGCTCTTTAACTGTGTCTGACTAACCTAATGAATTGAACAAGCCATGCTCTGGTGGCTGGGATGAACACAGAATGCTGTCACACCTCAGGCCACCCTCAAAACACATGCACTCGTGGCTGAGTTTACAAAAGCCAGTGTGACCCAGGAACACAACATGACACACCACAGCAGACACACACACACACACAAAAGTCCTGTTGAACACAGAGCCAAGCCCAGCTGCTTCCTGTGTTAGGCTGCCTTGACACACCAGCTAACAATAGCTTCTTTTGCATGGCTCTCACATTCACACACACACACACACACACACACACACACACACACACACACACACACACACACACACACCTATCTCCTCATGTGCTTAGGCCTGTCCTTTGGCTCTTTTTGGTCAATTTGCTACCAGCCTTGTGAACAGAAGACCAGGCCAGGTATGACGCCCGCCCCCCCCCCCCTCCCCCCCCACACACACCCTATACCCCACTCAAGTTCAGACAACTGCAAACATACATGTGCCTAGGCAAGAAAACACTGAACATGTCAATAGTTAAACCTTGATATTAAACATCTACCCACACAGTGCATTCATTTGTGTGTGAGTGTATTTGTGAAACGCAGTGTGAAAATGTCAGCGAAACACATTAAACGAGGTGCTCCATGGATGTACTGGAGAACGGACAAAATTCACTTTAAATTATTCAAATGGAAATTGATTTTTTTCTGTCTGAACATGTCAGTCCTAATAACAAACCCAAAGACTGAGGAGAAGAAATGACAAGCATAGAAACTAGAAGAGAGGAGGAGAGAAGAGAGGAGAGGAGAAGAGAAGAGAAGAGAAGAGAAGAGAAGAGAAGAGAAGAGAAGAGAAGAGAAGAGAAGAGAAGAGAAGAGAAGAGAAGAGAAGAGAAGAGAAGAGAAGATTAATGAATGTAGCATACGGACAAGGCAACTGTACCTAGTTCATTGTCTGTTTCTTCAGTGTGTACACCTTCTTCTCCAAGTGGAAAGTGAGGACCCAGACAGGAAGGGTGGTGGATAGATTGAGTGATTGATTGGGGTAAAAAAGGGAGAAAGAGAAGGGGATTTAAGAACAAATGAAAGCAGCATGGCTGGACAAGGGGAATGATTTTGTTACTTTTCAGGTTAGCACATTGTACAGAAATGACAGGAATAAGCTGTTGGAAGCAGCAGCAGCAGGAGGTTGAGCTAGCATGGCGAGTGAGAGCAAAAGAAGGTATAACACCATTTAATATGAAAACTGAACCACAAAAACCACATGTCAGTCTTTATTAGAGTGCCGTTAAGGGCCAGAGAGGCAAAGCACCACCACAAAGGCGAGACATTGAAAGCCTCCTTTACTCCTTTACAGGGCTGTACGTTAAGCTTTTTCACTAGGAGCACTGGTGCTCCTAAATGAAAAAAATTAGGAGCACAGATACAAATTTAGGAGCACAGATAAAAATTTAGGCGCACTGTGAAATTTCTTGATGGAATTTTATTATAACGCAAAGACACATAGCCTACTGTACAAAGGGTAGCTTTTCCACACACGCACATTTAATAGGATTGTATTGGTGTATCTATTTAAGCTTTTACTTCCTTTTTACATCTGCCAAGGAGGTAATGTTTTCAGTTGTGTTGTTTGTCTGCCTGTCTGTCAGCAGGATTACTCAAAAACTCATGAACCACAAAACATAAAAATAAAACATAAAACATAGAACAAATGCTATAAGTGCCACATCTAGGGCCCTATTTTGCCGCGGCGCATTGTGCATTCGCGACATGCGCATGCTGTCATTGCTATTCTGTGCCAGCGCAACGCTCATTTTTTCAGGCAAAAAATCACGTTGTCTAGATAGCAGATGACATTGCGCCGTGACGGGCGGGTCAGCGAAAAGAAGAGGTGTGGTCTGGCGCAAAGCGCACCAGATGCTATTATGAGGACATATAAACCATTTGCGCTTTTGATTAATGAAAAGGTGCTTTTTCGTCACTGGCGCATTGTTGAAAAGCTATTTTAGAGGCGCACAACGCTTTGAACCCCGATGTACCGGCTGCTGCGCCAGAGAGGCGAGCTGAACTGGCAGAAAAGTTGCAACATGTATAGCCTGTATAAGTATGTATCTGTATGTTTTAGTTCTTTGAGTTGTACCGCTTTCGGCGCACAGCGCGTTGAACCCCGATGTACCTGCTGCTGCCCCAGAGAGGCGAGCTGAACTGGCAGAAAAGTTGCAACGTGTATAGCCTGTATAGCCATGTATTTTTATGTTTTAATAAGCAAACAGGCACAAATAATAAGAGTATAGCAATGTTTTGCAGTTTATAGCAATGTTCTGCAGTTTCTTTTGTCTTTTAAATAAACAGCGATTGCAATGCTCTGCAGTTTATTTAATAAACAGCGTGGCAAATTGTAAGAAATGAAATGGACGAATCATCAAAAAGAAAACTAGTGGACTAATGGTTTGATGGACCTCCACCTTTTATTTTTGATGTTTCCTTTGAGTTTAAAGCTTTTGTTTCATGTTTTCTAACGTTGCCGCTTTGAGCACTGTTGGAAAGTTCTCTTCTTGCCAAAGGAGGTCACAATTATTGAAGATATTTCCTCCAATACTTCTATGACCCGCGGAGGTTTGGGGGGATTCTTTCCATCCCCGAATATTAACTACTCACGCGCTTTTATTTCACGCACGAACAGATCGGTCTCCTCCACCGAAAAGCTCCTCCCGTCCGGGTAAATCCGCCATCGTAATAGCAAAAGGCTATGGACAATGCGCCCGCTGTCTCTTAAAGGGAATGAGAGTATAAATTATCATTGGTTAATTGTATGTTACGCCCAAAACACACCCATGACTAATGAAGTAACTTAACCCAACCCTTTTGAACGATGCGCCTGGCGCAATGTTCGCTTTTTCCGCCGTGAAAATACCAAATTGTGTCGGGAACGCCCCCAAAGCAACTTGCGCGACAGACTTTAGACAATGCGCTTATGATCGTGAAAATAGAGCCCCTAGAGTCACAGGTAAGCGCCGAGGGATCCCACATCTATGTCATTAGCCTACCCTCACACACGCATAATGTCTCTGTCCCACTGTTTACGCTCAGGGCAGTAGTCGTACTACTACTGCCACTGCCTGTGGCTATCACCTCATCCTCACCGTCTTCATCATATCTCCTGTTTGCCTCTCCTGGTTCTTTAGGTTTTCGTTGAAAGAAAGATGTTATCATATTTTCCTCACTAACCGTTCGTAGCAATGGATCATTGAAGCTATTTCTAAATGACGACTGAAGGAGCAAGCTAGCTAATCGCAGCGCAAGCCAAGACCGGTCCGTAGCAGCGAAACACTACTTGTGCAGAACTTTTTTCCCATATGCGTTGAGACGTCACCGCGTCATCATGACAAGAACAAAGTTCTTCCTGCTCGATCACATTTGACAAGGGAATGAGAAAAAAAATCAGGGAACATTGTAGACTCTTGTCGATTGGAATGTTTTTATTTTAATTATTATTATATATTTATTTTTAGGAGCAAAATGCGAATGAAAGGGTTGAAATACATAATCGCACAAGTGCGCCCGTTTTATTTTTCTTCCTCGCACAGTCCAAAATGTAGGCGTAATATGCGACCAATTGGTCGCAATGTACAGCCCTGCTCCTTTACCAACCAGCAGGGGGCGATAAAAGCTTTAGCCGTCTCTTAGGGACAGCAGCAGCGGGTGTTTTTCACCCCCCTGAGCATGTTTTTTCCCGCCTTTGCTCTCATTAAAAAGCCATTATTTCTTTATTGACACGGCTGTTGTTATATAGCCTCCACCTCTCTGCTGCTGCTGCTGCTGGGCTGCTGTTGTGTGAGGCACATTATGGTAGCAGAGGAGGGGGGTACACAGTGTTATTACAGGGAGCAAAATGGCCTTGGAGCTGTAACATTACAAAACCTTCATCTTGTGTATGAAGAAATATAGATCTATGCATATCAATTGTGTGTGTGTGTGGGGGTGTATGTGTAAGAGAGAAAGAGCGAGAGAGAGCGAGAGAGAGAGAGAGAGAGAGAGAGAGAGAGAGAGAGAGAGAGAGAGAGAGAGAGAGAGAGAGAGAGAGCGAAAGCGAGAGCAAATATGAAAGTATGAGAGAACGTTTTTTTTTTTTTCAAGTTGAAAGGCTTATTGTCAGGCTACAAAATTAGCAGTAAATAAAATATATACGACATACAATACATTCACTCACATACACACACACATGCATGCACATGTGCGCACACACACGCCCGTGCAATCACAAACAATCACATATATCTGCTCAAGGAGCACAGTAAACAAAACTCTGCTACAAAAGCTCAGGAGCTCCATCTACTGCCCCAGACGCACTATTACATGCACACACTGATGCAGAACTGGTGCCACACCACAACTGCTACTGAAAGGACTACTGCATGCTCACACACACACTCTCTCTCTCTCACACACACACACACACACACACACACACACACACACACACACACACAAACACACACACACACACACACACACACACACACACACACACAAGGAGATGCCTCTGGAACACTGATGCTAAAGAGACACTACTGCATGTACACATGCAGACACACACTCGAAGCCATTTTGAAGACACACACATGCTGTATATACATTAACACTATGGCACTTTCACGTACATGTATGATGACATGTATGCACATATCTACAGAAAAGAAAAACTTTAAAACACACACATACATGCAAAGGCCCACACGCACACACACACACACACACAGGGGAAGTTAGCGTGTCCTACCATCATCCTCACACTCCTCCTGTGGCTTCGGTTCCTTGTCCAGACGGGGGTCCATCCATGAGGTTGTCTTTGTGTTGTGGCTGTGGAGACACACAACAAGACGGACTTGAGCACAAACAGAAGGCACCTTAATCCACCAATCCAACTAAACCTCAACTAATCCACAGCTATCTACCAGCCAGGGAACCTCTGACCCTTCCCCTCCACTGGCCTGCGGAACTGTGTCAGGACAAGCAGCTGTCATGATGAGGCAAGAGAGAGAGAGCGTGTGTGTGTGTGTGTGTGTGTGTGTGTGTGTGTGTGTGTGTGTGTGTGCTTGTGTGTGTGTGTGTGTGCAAGTGTGTGTGCGTGTGTGTGTGTGTGTATGGGTGCACATGGATGAACAGATGTCTCTGTTAGGTGGTGAAGACTTGAAGACAGTGGGGTGACAGGTAATCCTTAGTTCATCACTTTATTAAAATGACACCAGTGCCACAGCGGTGGGGGAAAGTGAGCCAAAAATTCCAAGGGAGCTACACTGGTTCGGACACTTATAGAACATAACAACCAGAAATTGTGATATAAAAGGGGCAATACAATACTGTTACATTGGACTTCAATATATTATATCAATATAACATTACATTTAGCCAATGCACTTGTCCACAGCGACTGTCAGTGAATAAGGTACAGGGACAGTCCCCCTGGAGCAATGGGGGGAGGTGGGGGAGTGGGCATGGATGTGGGTGCAAAAGACCACTGGCTATTTACTCCCACACTTTCCTACTGGTACAGGAAATACCTGCAATCCTCCGAGCTCGAGACCAACTCCCTAACCATTAGGCCGAAGCTAGCAGCAGCCCCTGGAAGTGCTAACAGGCTGACATAACATGGACACCCCTCATGAGATAGATACCGCTACCCAAAGTCACCATAAAAACTTCCACTCAGGGCCACCCGGAGCATCTGTAATTGTGCATGAAGTGAGTGGGAAGTCAAACTAGAGTGAAGCATCTCTCTGACACTCACTAAAGCTCACAGATGCATGGGACATTAGGACACATAGCAGTTTTTTTTTTTTTTTTCAAAAAAAGGGCAAAGAAATGCTGAAACGAGCGATAAAGCTGAATTTATATGGAATAGTATGCCATGCAGATGGGACTGATGGCATCACCTCACACACCCACACTGACAGGCAGTGTGCACACTCAGCACCTACCTACCTGACTGACATGACGCCTGACTCTCGCTCTCAACTACTCATCTTCCCTTACACAGTGCAGAAACCAAAGATATGTTCAAGTTCTCAAACATGGGCAAATGTTTGTGCCTGATTGCCATCATCTTCTTGTTTGTTTTGGGTGCTGAGACTGCAACCATAGGAAGATGCCCTGAGGAGGTACATCTTTCTGTTTAACCATACACTGAAAACTCTGAAGTTTGGTTAAATTGCACAATTTGGAACACACAACACAAAAACATTAAAATTTAGCACTTCAAAGACCACACATTCACCTCTGTTTAGAGAATTTGTGTGCAGTATTTGAGTGCACATCTGTGTGCACATGGCTTCTGCAAAGTAGCTGCAAAGGCCACAGCTGACTTAAGTCTTGTTTAGATAGAAGTCCACCATATGTCCATATCAAAGCAATGCAGAATCCAGATGAAACATTATGGTGTGCTAAAGTAACACGTGTCATCCGTTCAGACACAGTTCTTGGCTCTTGTAGCCTACATCGGGTGATGCTGATGATGCCCTGATCTTGTGGGGGAATGAGTGACAGCATAGTGGTCCGCTGTGCCGATAACCAGGATTAGGCTTAGGGTTAATGTTAGCTGAGTGCCATGCGCTGATTGCATGCTTTAATGGGTCAGCAGCACGAGGATGCTGTTATATATCATTTGTTACTAAATCTTCTACTAATACTTTCTAGTACTCTGCCCCTATATGCCTGCGTAGCAAACCAGCCTACACATTAGCGACGAAATAATTCCACAAGGAATGACGATGCATGATGTGCCGTAGTGAGTTATATTACATTACATTACACTTAGCAGACACTTTTAAACTAAGCGACTTACAATAGAGCAATAGAGGACACAAATCAAGCTACAGATATGCAGTAACCAAGAGCGTAATGAAGTACAGAGTACAGGGTACTGAAGGTAAGTGGAGATTAGCATTGTTAGGAAGGAAAGTTCTCACAAAAAAACGGTCTTTAGGTGCTTCTTAAAGGTAGAGAGGGTCTCGTAGCATCTGGAAGCTGGTTCCACTATGGAGGGACAACAATGGAGAACAATTTCTACCAAGATTGCCTTGAGTGAGGGGATAGCATGGCCAAACATTGTTAGAATGTAAAAGCCATGTAGCTAGCCATGTAGCTGTGTTTAAAATACATACTCATCCACTATTACAGAGGACTATATAAGGAGTCAACCATTGCAGCACTGTAACTGCAGTCCCAACACTCAACTATAAATACTGGTCACCATGTTGTCCTTCATAAAACCATCATGAGTTCTACACAGCACAGTGGATCCCTCAACAAAGGCTGCACACGCATACTAGCAGAAGGCTGTTAACAGGATGCCACTTCATCATCTATTAGCCTAAACCTTCCAGGGATGTACTTCAAATATCGTCTTTAGTGACTAACCAAAATAAGCTAACTCAGAGTATTTGTGAAACCTTACAAACTTCTGAACAAAGTCATAGGTCTCCTCTATTAGATTTCCTAGTTACTCGGAGCATGTGTTAGCATACTCAGGTAAGTGACTAAACCTGCTTCCTGGATACTTCCCTGATTCTTTTTTTCTTGTGGCACAGATCTGGGCCCCCAGCAGAATGGCAACTGTTCACAGGCACACAGGCACCAAATCAACCAACCAACCAAACAACCAGCCACCAAACAGCCAGATGAGCGATGCAGAGCGGCTAAAACTGTCTCGGCAGAGGAGCGTCCCAAGGGAGAACTCTCTCTGGAGAACCTGAGACACAGCAACGCCAGGGGAAGGGTTCTCTTAACAGGTCCCATTTCACACAGGATGTGCATGAAAAGAGGAAAAATAGAAAATCTAAAAATAAATGCTGTGGCTCTTTGATAGCAAATACTCAGATGTGCTTGTTGTAGAGTCTCAAGCTTACTGAAGGCTGGTTCTACAAAGCAGGTCTCAAAATCACATGAGAGGTTGTAAGTTCTATAGCTCCAACTCTAAGCCTGTATGACTTTTGAAGAGAAATGTGAAATCAGATGTAAATCAAATGAAAACGATATTTTTGAGGGGAAGAACTGCAAGCTATTCTGGCTTTTGGTTTACCAGAAAGCAGGGCACAACCTAGGTGTGATATATATGCAATTCTAAAACGATCTCCCTGTATCACAGTGTGAACTCTACCATGACAGGTATGTATCTGCCAAAAAGCCTTCAGCTTTGGATTTGTTACCACAGCTTCATTACCATAGAATACATCACCAAAAACTGCAATTTGTGCAATATTTGTTATGATCATAAGACATTGAAAGTCCTTTTGGAGAAACTATAGCTTACTACAATTGTACAAACCATATACTGTCTTTGCAGGTAATGGTCCATCACTTCAAATTTGTTCACATGAAATATATTTTACCTCTCTGAGTAACTAAGCATTTTAATTTGTGCTGTGCAACACAGAACATCTGACATCTGACAACAGATGATAGGAAAAGACTCCACAGACATTTTTTGGAGTGATGTGGAACCATGTGTTAAAGTGAGTGAACAAAGAAGTTCTTACAGTGAGGAAGAAAGAGTAGCACTCTCTCTGTGAGTGTAACAGTGTTGTCCCACAAGAAAAGACTGTTTATAAAGTAGCAGCAAACACAGCAGGGCCTCTGTGTTAGGGACAGCAGGGGAGTGTGGGTAATGTAGTCTTTTGTGTGTGTGTGTGGATGTCAGTGACTGCGTTCACATGGTGAGATTGGTTTGGTTTGGGATTGGTTCACAACGGGTGGTCTGTCCCCCAAGTCCCTGTTCACATGCAGTTTGTCTAAGCGGATTCGGCGAGAGTTCCGGCCCTTTCCGCTACGCTAGGCGGGGGCGCTGTAGTCAACTTCTATCTTTCTATTATTATCTTTTAATACAAGGAACGTCTCTTCCACGCATAACTCTTGAACCACTCATCCGTTTGATCTCAAATTTGGACGGCGTCATCATAATATTACCAGTGTGTGCAGTACCGAGTTTCGTGTTGTTTGGGCAAAAAATGCCAAAGATATCGGTCAAAACGTGCCGACCCAGCCATGACGACCCAGGCTGATAAGATTTACAATGCTAGCTGCTACAATGTTGGACATAACGCGACTAACGACACATAACTAAAATAATGGACATAACACGAGTAAACATTTGCCCACAACAAAGCTGCTACGTAGGTAAGATGTATCTTATCGTATACGCAACAGCAGACTACAGCACTGCACACATATGCCTACAGTGCATACAGACCACGCTTAGAGGAGACTGAACTTTTCACCTCTCATTCCGGTTATTACTCATAGCAAAACAGTGGCTAAAGAAAATCTTACAAGTCAGTCAGTGCAAATGTATTTACATAGCCTTCTCCTTTCACCTGATATTATTACCCACTTAAACAATAAGGTGGTCTAAACAAAAACGTAATACTCTGGCACATCTTCTATGGGCTCTGCACTGTTCCTACTAAATAAAGACAATAAACAAACTTTCTGGCGGCATACGAACATGGTGTTCCAGGAGTTTGACGCATTCGCGTACGTGTTGTGCATTCTGCTGTGTTAGAAAGTCTGTATGAAGGAACAAACTGCGTTTTTTATTTCGTTGATACATGCGCAATACATGAAAACCAATCCGATCCCGTTCACATGGCAGTCGAAGTGGTTTCGAAAGAGCCCCGGCCTGGAGTCGCAGGGGGATTAGGAAAACCAATTCCAATCCAAACCAATCTCCGTTCACATGAAGCTGGTTCGATCCCAAACCACTTCCAAGTGGTTTCGACTTGTCCATGTGAACGCACTCAGTGGCTGGCAGAGGTAGGGTAAGTCCTCTGTGTGATGTGGGTCAGTGACTGCGTTCACATGGTGGGATTGGTTTGGTTTGGGATTGGTTCACAACGGGGGGTCTGTCCCCCAAGTCCCTGTTCACATGCAGTTCGTCTAAGCGGATTCGGCGAGAGTTCCGGCCCTTTCCGCTACGCTAGGTGGGGGCGCTGTAGTCAACTTCTATCTTTCTATTATTATCTTTTAATACAAGGAACGTCTCTTCCACGCATAACTCGTGAACCACTCATCCGCTTGATCTCAAATTTGGACTGCGTCATCATAATGTTACCAGTGTGTGCAGTACCGAGTTTCGTGTTGTTTGGGCAAAAAATGCCAAAGATATCGGTCAAAACGTGCCGACCCAGCCATGACGACCCAGGCTGATAAGATTTACAATGCTAGCTGCTACAATGTTGGACATAACGCGACTAACGACACATAACTAAAATAATGGACATAACACGAGTAAACATTTGCCCACAACAAAGCTGCTACATAGGTAAGATGTATCTTATCGTATACGCAACAGCAGACTACAGCACTGCACACATATGCCTAGTGCATACAGACGACGCGTAGAGGAGACTGAACTTTTCACCTCTCATTCCGGTTATTCCACATAGCAAAACAGTGGCTAAAGAAAATCTTACAAGTCAGTCAGTGCAAATATATTTACATAGCCTTCTCCTTTCACCTGATATTATTACCCACTTAAACAATAAGGTGGTCTAAACAAAAACGTAATACTCTGGCACATCTTCTATGGGCTCTGCACTGTTCCTACTAAATAAAGACAATAAACAAATTTTCTGGTGGCATACGAACATGGTGTTCCAGGAGTTTGACGCATTCGCGTACGTGTTGTGCATTCTGCTGTGTTAGAAAGTCTGTATGAAGGAACAAACTGCGTTTTTTATTTCGTTGATACATGCGCAATACATGAAAACCAATCCGATCCCGTTCACATGGCAGTCGAAGTGGTTTCGAAACAGCCCCGGCCTGGAGTCGCAGGGGGATCAGGAAAACCAATTCCAATCCAAACCAATCTCCGTTCACATGAAGCTGGTACAATCCCAAACCACTTCCAAGTGGTTTCGACTTGTCCATGTGAACGCACTCAGTGGCTAGTATGACTCTCAGTGTGAGGCTGGCTGCCGCCACCGCCACCGCTCGCTCCTTACTCTATGAAGTAGACCTCTCCGTTCTCTGTGTAGGCCATCTCCCAGTTCTCGGGCAGCGGCCCCAGTGGGTCCTCCTCCGGGGGGAGCTGGGCATGATGGGGGCTGGCGGGGGTGACCGGCGGCGAGGCGATGGCGTTGTTGAGCGCGTAGGAGGGAGCGTTCTCTCGCACGACGCCGTGCACTTCCTGCCGGCCAGTGTCTCCTGCACACAACAGGGGAGAGGGGAAGAGACTACGCGCTAAGAACTCTGGGTAATATGGTGGAGGAGGAGGAGGAGGAGGACAAGGAGGAGGATAAAGAAGAGAAACAGTTTTTTTTTATGTTTCTGTTCCGTTGGACTTGGAGGCACATGCACTTTCTTTCACCCTAGCATACTTAACAGGACACACACGGACACACATATACACACACACACACACACACACTCTTACTCACACATGGAAACACACACACACACACACACACACACACACACACACACACACACACACACACACACAAACACAGAGCGCAGAAAGCCTCTGATCTTGCACCGCCCACTCTGTCCATGGCTCTCTGCCCACCACTTCCATTCAGACACGGCACTCTGGGGCAGGATTCAGGCAGAATGATAATGAAACCACACACACACACACACACTCGCACACACACACATGCACACATACACACTACACACACACACACACACACACACACACACACATACACACACTCACACACACACACATGCATGCACACACGCACACACACACACACACACACACACGCATGCATGCATACCCACTACACACACACACACACACACCACACACACACACACACACACATACACCAAGTTATGCATACAAGTAATTTTAATTTCTTAAATGTCTAAATAAAATCTATGCCTTTTACAAACACACACATTTCATCTGCTGGTTACTGAGATCAATGAAAGGTTTTCACATGCACACACACACAGACACACACAAACAGACAGAGAGAGAGAGTGAGAGACACACTGAGACACACACACAAACATACACTTGCAATTATGTTAATGCTGCTAATATGAAAAGTAAACGGGCATTAGCACCCAGTTATATCAAGATGCAAGACACAACACAGCCCAAGATAATCTATCTATTTCCTGTCAGAGATGCCCACTGCATCAATCTCACACCCCTTCTATGTCCTGTTTTTCTGCAAACTGTCTGTATTTACACACTGCTTTGAATGTTCCCAAACTTCAACTGAATCATACATATTCATACATTCCAGGATACATTTGTTAAATGGGCAAATGGCATTCCTCTTTTGAACAGCTTTCAGAGCAGTGGGCCAATTTATCACAGGGCTAGGAACACACACACACACACACACGCTCGTGCCCGCTCACACACATGCTCACGCACACACACACAAGCATACACAAATAGACACACACATACACACACATACACACACACACACACACACACACAAGCACACATACACACACACACATACACACACACACACACACACACACACACAAGCACACATACACACACACACACATACATACACGCACGCACACACACGCACTGAGGCCCTCTAGTCCCAGCATGAGATCTGATTATTCAAGCACACCCCTTCTCACAGCCAGATGGCACTGTTATGTGCCCTGACAAAGACAAAATCACCATCACAAAGACACGCGCTAACCAACACACACACA
>CM059270.1:13753808-13768808 GCA_030347295.1 Setipinna tenuifilis
GAGTGAGTGAGTGAATGAGTGAGTGAGTGAGTGAGTGAATCAGTGAGTGAGTGAGTGAGTGAGTGAATCAGTGAGTGAGTGAGTGAGTGAGTGAATCAGTGAGTGAGTGAGTGAGTGAGTGAGTGAGTGAGTGAATGGGAGAACGAGTGAGTGCACGAGTTGAGTGAGTGAGCGAGTGCAACCAGGCCAGCATCCAACCAGCAGCTGCCTCTGGCTCTCATTAAGAGAAGTGCTCACGTCAGCACAGAGTGTGTGCACATACACACACACACACACACACACACACACACACACTTGCTCACATGCTCGCTCACTCACTCTCCTGCTAACCAACACACACACATACACAAAAAGTATACCTCACATACATGGCCCTGACACAATTACAACACTGAACAGCTGCCCACATTACATAGTACTTCTATCTCCACAACCCATGATGTCCTAAATCTGAAACCGCAACATCAGCAAACATGTAAATCATCAACATTTACCTCAACGCTTGTGTAATCAGTGTACAGTTCTAGCTCCCCAAAATGTTATATACTCTAGCTCACACACACACACACACACACACACACACACACACGCACACAGATACATTGTTTCTGTACAGTCATAGGTTCTCGTGCTGCTACAACTGTTTCTGACACAATGCACACACATCACACAGTGCCACACCTTACACACGATTTACCTGCACCTACACACGCATGCGCACACACATACACGCACACACACACGCACACACATACATACACACACACACACACACACAGCAGTGTGTCCTTGCATATGTCATGCTGCTCACTCAGTCCAACTTAACACACTGGCTTACACGTCTCATTGCTTACACACTCACGTACACACACACACACACACACACACACACTCACGCTTACACACGCACATACCAGAACACCTCGCCCTGCTCACAGACACAGCAGATTTATGAGACAGAGCCCAGGGATAATCAATGGAGGAGAGGAGAGGAGAAGAGAGGAGGGGGAGAGGAGAGCAGAAAAGAGGAGAGGGAAGTGAGGGCAGAGGGAGGGGGATGGGAGAGAGAGAGAAGAGAGATTGAAAAACAGACGACAGAAAAAGACATCAGGCTGAGGGGAGAGATACAGAGGAGATTATCGACGAGAGAAAAGAGGTGAGAGGAAAAGACATGAGAGAAATAACTTGAGGCATGAAGCAAACATGGAGAAACGATGACCAGACCCAACGAGAGGACAGGACCAACCTGGAACTCGCTCATCGTTTTGACCAATAGCTATAGGAACCATTGACTGACAAAGCAGGGACACCAATTGGACAGATATGTGCTGGATGGGGCTTTGGAAGAAAATATCTATGTGACTTCTTTTGGGACAAATAATGTAATTATGAGCTGATACCAATTTTGGTAACGCTTTAGAATGAGGTACAAAATTAAGCATCAGTTAAGCATTATGCATCAGTTAAGCATTATGCAAATTAAGCATCAGTTAACCATCACTCAGTTAGGCATTATGGGGCACTGTTCCAACATTAATAAGTGATTATTGAAAAAACAAGTGCTTTAATGCTTAACTTCTTGTATTTATTGTATACCTTATTCTAAAGTGTTACCCACATTTTAAATGCCAAATTCAGTTTCATCCTTTAAGCTTGGCCACCTATGATTAATAATGAGCATGCCTGGTACATTAGGAATCACAGCAGTCCTGATAGCCTAGGTGAGCTATACTGTCTGTCACACATGGAGAATGACAGAAAAATAAAAATCGTAAATGTTCCTAGATTAACCACTGGGACAGAGTAGCAAAGCTGCGTGATTAATTGTAGCCCTTGAGATTAGCTAATTGCATTAGTTCCAATTGCCATTTCGATTATAAATCGATAAATTGTGCAGCCCTAGTGCTTGGAAACGGTTTTCCCTAGAATTCCAGCACACCTCTAGCATACACATGCAAATAGGCAGTTTGACCCACTGCTGTATAGATCATTTCAGTAACTCTATATACATGGGAAAGTAAACAAACACAACAGCTTGCTGAAATTTCACATCACTGTCCATGGGTGATCTGGGGTCATTGTAATAAATTCAGTGAGATGCTCGGCAGACGCAGTAGCAGTAGCAGTAGCAGTAGTAATAGAAGTAGTAGCAATAGCAGCAGTAGTAGTAGTGGTGGTAGTAGCAATAGCAGGGGCAGCAGTAGCAGTATTGGTACTAGTAATAGTAGCAGCAGTAGTAGTAGTAGCAGTAGTAGTAGCCGAAATAGTAGTAGCAGTAGAAGTAGTAGCAGTAGTAGTAGTAGCAGTAGCAGTAGTAGCAGTAATAGTAGTAGTAGCAGCAGTGGTAGTAGTGGTAGTAGTAGTAGTAGTGGTAGCAGTAATAGTAGTAGAAGAGGTAGCAGTAAAAGTAGTAGTAGTAGTAGTAGTAGCAGTAAACTTAGCGCTAGAGATTGAGAAGACTGATTTGTGCCTCTCGATTTGCTTAATGGCAAAAGGAAGGTGTAGGCCTACAAATGAGGCTGCGCTGTGCGGTGACACCATACCGACAGCAGATTGAAGTGTTTAGGAGGGCTGGTTTGTGGTGAAACAGTAGATCAAGGTATTGATAGCGGCTCAGTGAGACAGTCAGACGAGGCATCACAAAGCGCCTCTTTGTAGAGGCAGCAGATGAGGCCACTGATAAGTGTAAGGCCTGCTAGCTAGGGCTGTAGATTAGCGCACCGGAGGCAACTGCACGTGTGGATTGATAATGGTTAGCAGGAGGTGGGGAGGTATCGATACAGGTTTGTAGTGAGCTGGATGGTTGAGGTACGTATCTCTGTGTTGTCTGTGGGAAATATGGTTAGGCTATAAAAAAAAACATCCCGGGTAGCTGGTGGGTTTCCTCACACACGATCAGACTGAGTAGTCTTTATCACTTGATCCTTAGCAAATTACAATTCTCTTTTTTCTTGGCAAAAAAATATCTTACACTGCGGTCTAATGTCACTGAGGATCTATGCTCAGTGTTGATGGATGCCACCTCAGACCTGTCCAGTGCTCTTGGAAAAAAAGCAATACTAATGGAATTGCTTAGTCTACTGCACTCTACTTGGTGCCCCACTGAAATACAACTCACGATGCAAGCTCTGAACGATTCAATGTGACAAAATTCTTCAAAAACAACTGAGTTTCTTTGCTGTTGTTTAGATTTAATTCGTTCGCTCACACCATTGACCTTTCACACATCATGAACAAGCAAACAAGCCCCTATTATTTTGCTCTGTGGCAAGACAGCTTGACCTGGTGGTTATGTGGGCATCATGCTAACAACAACTTTTACTTTACTACTACTACTACTCCTACTACTGTAACAACAATCTGCATGTATATATCACATTTCATGCAAAGGATGTGGCTCAATGTAAGGCTGTAGCTCAACTTTATGCATTTAGAGAGCTCTATGGAGCACTTGATTTTGATTGGGCAATCGAAGCAATCTCACATCATTTAGGCTAGTCTTTGATGACTAACCTGAAACGAATACATTTTCATTGCCAATGGCAGCTAGTGACTGTCAAATTGCTAGCCATGGTGTTAATGTAGCCTGATGGACCAGACTCTTCACTTTGTGCAAAGAAATCTGACTTAACCCCATAAGCATATATTAGCTTCCTGGTGGGCAGATACTTTCTGTGTACTGTTAAACTATTTGGCCTGCCTTTAATGAATTGCTAATGCCTGAATGCAGCAAACTACTCAAACATACTCAAATCTAACACTTACCAGTAAGTTCAACGTCATTGCTTTCAGCTGTCACACAAAGGGACATAGCCTTCCCTCTGTTCACTAACTGGTAAGCCAAAAATTGAATGCCTTTAGTAAAGCAACCTGACGGGGTACTCAGGGTCGTAAACCGGGATTTTAAAACTACTGCGGTCTGTGATGCCCCCCAAAAATGTTTTAACAAATTTAAATGAGTGGGGGTGAAATGCACATCTCACGAGAAATGTATTAATAACCTAATCTAAATTCTCCTTTAAAATGTCTGGACACTATTTTTATTGACCCCATAATAATCTTAATTCAGCCATTGCTGTCTGACATTGTATAAGATAGCTTTGTAAAACACTGGTTATCCAAATCAAGGCCAGTAGCCTATTTTTAAAAAAAAACTAAACCTTTACTGCAACGCCAGAGCCATGTTCAGATTATCTGTATATGTGTCAACCTTATCTTTACACCACAGCAAAATCGAGTCTGAACGCTTCTTACAAATATTCCTTTGGCTTACCAAATGATTTATTATTAAAGTTCACAAACATAGCACATCCGTACAGCTTAGAAAAGTTGTAGGCTAAATGGTAAAAGCTTCATGATGTCCTGATAATCTTTATTTTTATCCAGTTGAACATTTAGCACCCACATTTATTTTCAGCTCTTAAAAATTACTGAGACCTTGGTGGCCTTATGGCTGGCTACAGCCATGAGAGAGCTGTAGCAAAATACAATATTGAGCGCAGGTACTATGCTTGCACTAGCCTGGCTAGTTTTAAAAGACAATCTAGAGACTTCCTTGAAACAGGAGTTATTGAAACATGTTTGTAGGCTGGTTGGGTGAGGTATTAATGTGTTTCTGTGTGAAATATAGTAACGCAGGAGAAGGATAAGCTGGAAGCCATTTGGTTTGCTTTGACATGACTAGAATTGTACTTGTAAATAAGGATGCTGTTTTTTTTTCTTGTCGTAACATCTCAAGCTGGCTTTCTGGCATAAGGGTGACAGGACAGAGATCAACGAGAGGGCAGAGTAACACAATGCTGCCTCTCTTACCACAGGAGAATATACTCAGACACACATGCACAAAAATGCACGCCTGCTCTCTCTCTCTCTCTCTCTCTCTCTCTCTCTCTCTCTCTCTCTCTCTCTCTCTCTCTCTCTCACACACACACGTGTGTATGCACATACAGACAAGCACATACACATAAATACAACAGAACGATTATCGAGCCATCTACACATTTACAAATAGAAAATTGTTTTCTTGCTCACTTTCCCTCTCTCTGTCTCTCTCTCTCTCTCTCTCACACACACACACACACACGTATAAACATGCACACACACATAACACACACACACAATGCAGTTGCACATAAAAAGCCACTCTGTCAACCAGTGCCACAGCTGAGCCTCTGCTTTCTGCTACCTCCCCCCTTCCATCCTCAGCCCTCCCTTCATCCCTCCATTTTTGTGTGGAGATGGAGATAGGGGTGGGGGGTGAAGGGGGGTGGGTGGGTGGCAGCTGTAGAGGACGGGTTATGGCACAGAGAAACCGAGCAGGGAAAACCACAATCTAGTAAAAAAAAAAACATCATCATCATCATCATCATCATCATCATGGGCTTAATTATCCAGCCAGCCAGTGAGTGAGTCTCTCTCCATCCACCACCACCCATGTTACTCCTTCTTCCCCTGTCAATCGGCCCACGTACGTCTCCCCACGACCCCCTTCCTTTCTGTGTCAGCCAGGACATGGGCAATGAGAGCAAGGGATGAGGAAAACAGTAGAAGGGAAACAATCAGTCCACCACTTAAAGGGGGGGTGGTGGGGTGGGGTGGGGGGGGGGGGCGAGAAGGAGGGAACGAAAAAGAGAGAGAGAAGGACAATAACGGCGAGGGAGAGAATTTATGAAGGGGAAAAAAGAAAAATGCAGGAGGGGAGAGAAAGAGAAAGAGAGAGAGAGAAAGAGAGAGAGAGAGCGATAAAGGAGAAGGAAAGAAGGAGAGAGCGATATATCAGCTCCCTTTTCTCTGGCCACCCAGCAGCCATGAGGCAAAACGTCCTCTAACAAAAGACAAGTGTGTCAACAGATCAGCGTTAAATTCCGCCCAGTGCACACACACACACACATACGCACACACACACACACACACACACACACACACACACACACACACACAAGACCACACGCGTTACACATAGGCACAAACACAGTGGCACAGCATTTGCTCCACCATCATGGCGAAACACATCACGGTTCATTAATATCGCACCACGCCACACTAGCAGATGTACCGATGTGCCGGAGATTTCAGCTCAACACAACACAGCAACGTTCCCATCTCTCTATCTCTCTTTCTCTCCCTCGTTTTCCCTCTCTCTGTCTGTTGTCCCCTTGCCTAGCACTCTTGCTCGTCTTCTCCATCACTACATCCCTCCATCTATCCCACTCTCCTTCTCCCTCCCTCCCTTTATCTCTCTCTCTATCCCTCTCTCATTTCCCCAACCCCCACCTCCATTTTAATCCCGGAAGCTGCCGCGTCTATTGCTTGCGTGCTCTCTCTTTCTCTCTCTCTCTCTCTGGGTCTGTGCAAGGCAGCTACCGTGTGTGTGTGCGTGTGGGTGCATGTGTGTGTGTGTGCATGTAAATGTGTGAGAGATGGAAGGACAGAGAGAGGAAGAGAGAGAGAGAGGGAGCAGTGAAGATGAAGAGAATGTGCGAGAGAGAAAGAGCGAACGAGGGTAAACGTAAGAGCTTTACCTTTCCGCTGCAGCTGCTACGCTTCCTCTCCTCCTCCCCTCCTCCTCTCTTCTCCTCCTCTCACTCCTGCTCTCATCAAGGCTGCACTGAATCTCAGCCTCACACTCTTTCAGCTGTCTCTGAATCCTGCTCTCTCTCTCTCCCTCTTTCTGCTCTCTCTCTCTTTCTCTTTCTCCTCTCTCTCCCTCTCACAGCTCGAGTGCTGCTGCCCAGCATGCAGGCTTAGCCCAACTGAGGCACACACACACTGCGCACACACACACACAATCACACACACACTGCCATATACACATACATATGTGCACGCACACACACACACACACACACACACATACACAGTGCTGTTCTCATCTAAGGACCCTCCCCCCAACGCAACGCAACGCATGCACTCACTTCTGTTTGTGCACATTCACTCACTCACACACAAACACAACACACCACACACACACCACACACACACACAGGCAAATGAACACATACACATCTGCTTGAAGCTGCCCACCCCTTCCTCTATGTTTTCACTGAATTGTGTTTTACTTCCACTGTCTGTTCATGGCTGTTCCCCTCTCTCTCTTCAGAGCACGTCAGACTTCCCGCAAACACAAAGAATTGTGCAAAAAACGATAAGATAAGCCCACATCACACACAAACATACACAAATACATGCAAACACACAGACAAACACATAGTCACACAAACATTCAAACACCTGCCCTAGGTCAAATTGCTGCTGGGGGCCGTGCTGCACCATGGAAAGCAGTGTGTGTGTGTGTGTGTGTGTGTGTGGGTGTGTGTGTGTACATGCAAATGTGTGCAAGTGTGTTTGTGTGTTTGTATATGTGCGGAATGTTGTGAATGTGTTGCCTGCTGTCGTCAGGGAAATGTTAGTAACGTCCATGCGGTGACAATGCCGGCCGTTGTATTTGTCTATCCCTAAAAAGTGTGCCACAGCCGCTCGAGGCACTGAGGCGAGACTGCCTACTGCTGCCTACCGCATCACAAGACATATTAGCGTGTCATCAGTGAGGTCATCAGCACTCTCTCTTGGGCTGTTTTCAATGTGCTTTCTGCTCAAAGGCGCCCAATGAAAGAAAAAAAAAACATGACTAGCGAATCTCATAAGGATATGAGGATCAGAATAGAAACCGTTTAAAAATGCAACAACCACTGGTCCTCCTCCCCTCCTTCTGACAGATCTCATGAACGTTAGCGCTTCAAGAATCTAACTAAGAGTAATGACAGAATTGTCAAAGCAGGGGAATGCAGTTCAGTGCTGATGGTTTAAAATGATAGTGCAGTTCCATCGTATACTCCTAATCTGTGGATGACGACAGGTTAGCCGAGCACATTTACATCTAAATGGTGCTGATGGTCTGAGGTATCTTACAGCTAGATAAAAATAGCACGCAGCTCTGCAGTCATAATTGGGATCAGGTGGGATTGTTGGATGAAAATACAGAGATGATGTCCAGCTGGCTGTACGCTAGTCAGTCTCACATGCTTACAGCACAAGTCAATTTATTTGACAAGGTACGTTAGATAGAAACATTTTTTATGGCAATTTGCTTACAATCTTCTGTGTCATCCACTGGAAATCCACGGCTAACAAGCTGGCAATGGCAGTGGTGAATTATGTATTTCAGGTCAGTTATTATTAAGAAATAACTCACATTCGATCCCTTTGATGACGAACCAACCAAAATCAAGGGCAGTACTCAGCACTGAGTTAATCAAGTGAAGCTTGGCGCTAGCATCACATGAACACCGGCCTGTTAGCCGTCCAGCCGGCAAAACAGAAGAAAAAGGGGGAAAGAGAGAAAAAGGGGGCTCGATTTTTTTATTTTAATACTTTAGCTCAGAATGTTTTAACAGCAGGACCCACTGTGACAATAAAAACAGTCACTGTTGTAAAAGATAACGGCGTGGGATAAATAAAATCTTATGACTTGACAACTTTGGTAATTTTAGCATACTCCCTTCACAGTTAGCATCATAGAGTGCAATACATTGGGACACAAAGCAGCATGTAGCCTAGGTGCCAAGACTTAGTTGCAACACTGGCAGAAGTTTTCAGTGACAGTAACCATCAGTCTATTAGCATTTTTATTGACAACAAAGGAAATCGAGAGTAATGCGTTATGGATAAAGTGATGGAAAATAGCGATGATAACAGGGGTTACAGAAAGGGGTCAGGTCCTGCTGAAAGGGGTTGTGGGAAGGAGGCATCTTACTTATGGAAAACACCCTCTAGTAATATGAGATGGCTGGGCCTGTGGTGGTACCTATCTTCTGTCGGGTTGAGAGAACAAACCACCCTCGAGCCCCCCTCATGTCATGTATATATCTCACCCAGATATGTGGGTGCCATGGTAAGAGGGCTGAGGAGTAAGTGGTCAACAAATTGGTGGCCAAAATGTGACATATTCATCAAAACATGATTTGATTTAACACTTTCTTTCCACTGCACAGCACTGCGGGCTCATGGCTTTTCAATAAATTGTATCTTCCTTACACCTAACGTGATGCTTATGTTTATAAGGAACTATGTTGACAACCACGCGAGGAAATCATTTGGTTAGTGTACTGGGTGGACCAAACACTACACCTGGCTGTTGAGGGATTTCACAGAACAGCCAACAAGCCATCCAACCTGAACGCATTTGCATTAAATCCAACTCTTTGCATAGACACTATGTTGACATAGACACTGCACAAAAAAACATCTGCTACGGCCATTTTGATAAGACCTTGCATCTGGCCATACATGCTAGTACAAAGGTTTAACACACTAACAATGAATGTGTTTGTTTTCTATGTTCATGTGATGCTTCTTAAAAAGGTCAAAAGCCTGCATTTTTAAATCCTCCTCTCGCCTGCCTATGATAGTGTGCCGAGCTTGGAGACTTCTGACTGTAGCCCATGTGGGGGCCTGTGATCGTGAACTATTGTCAAGGTCACCAGGCTCTCACTGTGGGCATAGAAAAACAAGATGCTGTGAAAACACACATACTGTCAAAAGACTTTCCTAAGGCACACTTGACCAGAAAAATAGATGAGGACTTTTCATGGGTTTTGTTTGAGCTCTGAAGGATCTTCACAAAACCTTTCCACAGAAGGAAACACGATAGGCACAGATACTGGGTCAATATATCAGTGCGTGGCTCTGAAGAAAGTGCAATTACACAGATAGCCAAAAGAGAATCTGTGTAGTGTCCATTTCACACAAACAACTTGAAAAAAAATCATACTGGGCTGTAAAAAGTAAGCAAACAGGCTACAGTCGATGACTGTGGTGAACTAAGGTGACCTGAGTGTTTGTGTACAAACCTGCAGTCTGGCTCAGCCAACGCCTGCACAACAGCTGTCTCTCCAGCTCGCCCACTACCTGGGCCAGTGTCCTTCCTCATCATACGTGTTGACAAAACAGACAGAGAGAGCACTATTTGCGTATCCACACGCTCTCATGATGAAATATTCGAGAGCCACGCTTGTGATATTCAAATTCACCTCCCTTCGACAGGGCTACATCTGTAGCGACGGTAAGGTCAGGTTAAAAAATGGCCTGCCTTAAACCTTTGGCTTGGAAAAATCCATTAGCTCTGTTTTTCCATTAAAAAAAGAAGAGATCTGGTTCTGTTTGATTGCAAGGTCCATGTAAACAACCTGTCCAGCAGGGCCTCTGATGTTCAGTGCTTGTCCTCTGGTTTCATGTGTAAATACAAGGAGGACAAACCTGTGGTGGACAAACCTGAGATGTAAGTGCAGAAGGGCTTTCAAGGCTGAACACTGTGTTTTTTGTGAATATGCAGGTAGTAGGATGTAGCATCCGTCTGTCACATGACATGAGAACAGTGAAAGCACCTTTTGACTTAGATGTTACACACACACACACACACACACACACACACACACACACACACACACACACACACACACACACACACACACACACACACACACACACACACAGATAGGTCCAGATGTGGAGTACATGTCCACATGATTCAATCACTCTGAAGTGTTAAGCCTAGCTCACTTTGAACAAATCCACAAAGCATGCCAAACAACACATAGTATACACACATGCACAGACACACCAAACACATACATACACACACACACACACACACACACAAATCAAGGACATAGATTCACCGACACTGTAAAGCCAAAATTTGAAATCAAAACTGGGTCATCACTAGACTTGCATGCATCTGCTCACACATGCACACACGTCCACAAACACATACACACACACACACTGGTACATGTCCCAAAGCTGTGCAAACAAGAGTACCCAAAAGAGAGAGGTAGCTATATTTAGAACAGAGGGATGAATCATCCCTCACCCAACCATCCTCTCATTGTTTCACAGTAGAATTAAAAAGTCATCAGAGGAAACTGTTTTTTGGCTGTTTTTTAACCCCCCAACAAAATCAATCAAAAATTGCTTACATTGTGTGTCTCACTACCTTTCTTTCTCTCTCTCTCTCTCCTAATGTGTCTCTCTCTGTCTCATGCCTGTTCTTCTTCAAGTGAGAACTTCACAAAGTATATTGCAGATGTACAGTACTGATGGTCATGACTTAGTGTCTCCACATTAACCAAACGCCTCTTGGCATGGAGCAGACACGTCACATGAACCCCAAAAGGTCTCGTCGACTGGGCCCTCTGATAAGGGCTATATTTTTTCATGACTCCGATGGATTTCATAATATTTCCGGAGGCCTGCGGTGGTTCTCTCTCTCCAGCACTACGTTACACAGTCTGGAATTTTAAACTCCGTTTATTCAGCATTTTTTAATCCACTCTCTACCGCCACCACCCCCCCCCCCTCTCTGACACCACCACCACCACCACCACTACCTCCTCCTCCTCCCTCTTCTTCTTCTTCTTCTTCTCCTCCACCTCCTCCTCCTCCACCACCACCCCTCCGTTCTCTTTCCGTTCCCAGAAAGAGAGACCTACTTCCAAATTGGCAGAGGAGAGGCAGCCGTGAAGAGGCAGAGGACATTTTTTACTCGCCATAAGCACAAGCTGAGAAGAGGAAGACGGAGGAGATGGAGACAGAAAGAAAGAGAGAGAGAGAGAGAGAGAGAGAGAGAGAGACAGAGAAAGAGAAAGAGAGAGAGAATGATGGAGGAGATAGAGAATGATGGAGAGAGGGTGGACAGACAGAAAGAAAGCGAGAGAGAGAAAGAGAAAGAGAGAGAGAATGATGGAGGAGATGAAGAATGATGGAGAGAGGGTGAACCAACCACAACCACATTAGGCCCCTACTAAATTCTCAATTTGACACTCTCATTCAATATTTATTTATCTGATCAATAGGCATCCATTTAGCGGCACCCTGTCCGTTAAAGGTCCCCTCGCTCTCCAGGGCTCGGGGGCTGAACTGAGATCAGTCACTGTGACCCACGGCAAAAAACAAGCCCTCATCCACCCATGTGCATGTCTTCAAGTCCACACCCAGGGCCAGATCCAACCCTAACTTTGGATTTAACATGGTCATTTACAATTTCATACTTTCATCTCCCTTTCTCTCTCTTCCGCTCTCTCTCTCTCTCTCTGTCTTTCTTTCTCTGTCTGTATGTATGTATACCTAAGAACTGCTTTTCACATACTAATTACTCATCTATTTAATGCATGAATAACAGGAAGAACATCTTCTTCGCAACAAAGGGAACAAGCTATGCAACGTGAGCCATGTGCATGCATCAGTATTTGTGTGTGTGTGTGTGTGTGTGTGTGTGTGTGCATTTATTTGTTTGTTGTTTGTTAGAGTACCGATCTGGTAGCTAGAAAAGGCCTGCCTTGACACATTTTCACTGCTACCCTGGGAATTCTACGAAGACTACATTTCACGTCTTTATTCACATTGTTTGAGCCAACTCAAGACCAGCAGTGTAGTATTACACTCGTCCACCCACCTACACACACACACACACACACACACACACACACACACACACACACACACACACACACAAGAAAAGAATACACACAAGATGCACAAATAGATAGACAGACAACACGCATTCCAACACTTACAAAGAGCTAGAGAAGAGTTTAGTGTAATTCCACAATGCAAAAAAGTAGGTCTCTACTATGCACACATAATACATATATACATATATATTTATCCCACATGTCAGTGTGTCTACTTTGAATACAGCACAACATGTTGGCGTATGGCAGGACATGACAGTTGAGACCCAGTTTCAGTAAGAGCTCAGACAACAGTGGCATATCTGTGTCTGTTTGGACTGACACCTGGCAAATAAATTCTAAATTTCTCCGTATAAATTCATAAACAGATTTAGCGATGGAACACACAAGCGAAAAGAAAATTAGGGGAAGGAACAGAGAGGGAAAGTGTGAGAGAAAGAAAGCAGGAGAAAGAGAGAAAGAGAGCGAGGGGGCAGAAAGCAAGGAGAGAGGGGGACAGAGAAAGCAAGTGAAAGACAAAAAGAGAGAAAGGAAGAAAGAGGGACAGAGAGTGAAAGAAGGAGAGAGAGAGAGGGTGAGTATGAAAAAAGAGAGAGAAAAAAAGAGAGGGGACAGAGAGAGAAGAGAGCAAGAGAGAGAGAGAGAGAGAGAGAGAGAGTCAGCACCTGTCCTCCCCTCATTGCTATTCAGCACAGATCTCATTGTTTTGCTTCCAATATTCCCCCTCCGGTTCCCCGAAGAGAGAGCCAGGCTAAAATCTACACTCTGGCACGTTAGCACTGCACATGCTAACGGTGCCGCTATGTCACACTAACCCCCACCATTACTGTGTGGAAATGGCTGAAACACACCTTCACACACATGCGCCTGCGCACACACACACACACACACTCTCTCTCTCTCTCTCACACACACACACACACACACAGCTGAGCAGCCAGGAGACGGTTACACGGATGAATGCTGGCCATTAAAATGGAGCTCCCCAAAAGCACCCTGCAATGCAGTATGCTCTCTCTCTCCCTCTCTCTCCTTCACACACACACACACACACACACGCACACACGCACACACACACACACACACACACACACACACACACACACACATACACAATGGCGAGTGCCACGCTTCCCCCTGCTATTCTCTGAGAAAAGCCCTTTTGTTCCGGTAGCATCTGGACCTGACCTCCACTGCTTGTGCCTGATGACCCCTCCTCCTCCTGCCCATTCTAAAGAACCTGCTCCCCCCATTCACACACACACACACACACTCACACACACACACACACAAACTCACACATATACACTCATGCACAAACACACTCTCACACACACTCATTTTCTCTTACACACACACCAACACACACACACAGATACACACACACACACACACACACACACACACACACACACACACACACACACACACAGCTAGGACTGCAGCCATCACCCTCTCTGTGAAAAGAAGGTCTGTGTACTGGGGACCTAAAGAATGAATTAGAAATCCAAGTGCGATAGATAGAAGATGGATAAGAGATAGAGATTGAATTCAGTGAGAGAGTAGAAAAAGCGAGAGAGAGAGAGAGAAAGAGACTGATAGAGAGATATAAAAAGGGAGAGGGAGAGATAGATAGAGAGAAAGGGGAGAGAGAAAGAGAGAGAAGGAGCAGAGCGCACTAGCCATCTGTCCTTCTCTGGCTGAACGTGCCTGCCTGTGCCTCCCTCCCCCTCCCCTCAGTATCCCCCTAGCCCACATTCATCTCTCGCTCCCTCTCTGCCCCCCTCCCTCCTTCCCTCTCTCCCTCCCTCCCCCCTTCCCTCTCTCCCTCCCTCCCCCTTCCCTCCTTCTCCCTCCCTCACACACACAGGCATACTCTTACATACTCATACCTATACAAATACTTCTACAAAAACGCACACATACTCATGCAAACACTTTAGCACACAAAGAAACAAGTAGAGGCTCCAACACACACAGCTAAATATCTGTAACACATCCATATCACAACTACATTGGCCAACAAGAAGTGAATTGCACCTTTTTATTGAACACACACACACACACAATGGAAGGACATGGTAGCTCCAAGGGACTGGGTTTCAAGGCTCCATAACGACACTTTCTTCCTATATCACAAGAACATATGGTCCACTTCATACACGATGACCTCAACAACAGTGGCCACGGCCACGGCCACGTATGATCATGTACACAATACACAATAGTCCATATCCTTCTGATGCCCCGTGCATAAACAAAGTCAGCTTCACATACAAACTAACCAGCAGTTTTCTTCTGGCACCAATATACAGGCTAGTTCAAATCCCTGATAATCATTGAAGATACTTGCTTAATATTATTGCGTCATAACAAAATGATACTATCAAATCATTAGCAGCAAGCTGTGTGCTAAGGCATGGGCCTAAACTCAGCTCATGTGTCCAATAGCTATTCCATAATTAAAACAGTGCAGGGCTGTGCTAAGATTTTTTGCTAGCTGTTTGCTAGCGGTCAGTCAACTCTGCTG
>CM059270.1:13773808-13776308 GCA_030347295.1 Setipinna tenuifilis
TGTACACAACACATCACAGTGTATGTTTTTACATCTTCTACTCCCCCTCAACATGCAACATGGCCATCCCATAATCACTTAGGAACTAAGGAATTGCATTTCTAATATATCAGAACATCATAATCCTACACACCAGGGGATTTACCATCACATGAGCAAGAGACTACAGACTAGAGAGAGAGATGAGAGAGACATAGGGGGGTTGGGGGGGCTTCAGGCTTCAATCCATATTTCTAAGGCCATCATGTCTAATATCGTATTGCTTATCTATTAACACCCTATAAAAGCATACATACTTTAGCTGATGTATTTAAATGACAGGATTGGATACACTCGACCTTCCTGAATATTGTGCCTGAATCGAAAATGACCGACAAAACAGAGGCACTCACATGCACTCACACTCACACACTCCCTACAGAAACACATTTAGGGAAGTAGGCAAACATTCTTCTTTCTTTTGTCCCCCCTAACTAAGTCACACACACACACACACACACACACACACACACACACACACACACACACACACACACACACACACACACACACACACACACTCCTTGTCTCCCTCTCTGGCTGTCAGACACTTGCACCATTCACCACAACCTCAACCGAACGTGCTCCAGATCAACACTGCCACCACTGCCGCCCAGCATCCAATCAGCAGTGACCTGCGTGTATTTATCCAGACATCTCCATAGCAACAACCCTGCGGCGCTCCAGCGCGCTGGGGCAGATTGACACTCAGGTGCAGCCCTGGGGACCGGGCACCGTGAGGTAGGCACTGTTTCATCAGTCCGGTGCAACAACACTTTGGAGGGAGTAGGGGGGAGGGAAGAGGCTGGGCGACTGGGAAGGCGGCGGTGGTGGTGAGTGGTGGTGGTGGTGGTGGTGGTGGTGAATGATTGGGGGAAGAACAGCCACTGTGTAGTGACGATACTGAACGAGTCACATGACGTCAGCATTCCACCATAGAGGGGGGGGGGGGGGGGGGGGGGGGGGCGGGGGGGCGGGGGGCTGCTGTTATGTCTTTGGGTTTGATACTCGTGCTCAGTGTTGTGCGTGTTGTTTACCTCACAGGAAGGAAAGATGGAGAGAGAAGATTTCGATTTAGAGGGAGAAAAAGAGAGAGAGGGGGTAAGAAGTATGAAATGTAGAAGTGATTGCAGTCTGAAGAGCAAGAGGATGTCATGCTTGAAGGTAATAAGAGGAAAAGGGGACACAGGAAATGAGATGAGAGTTGGCAAAAGCAGGAGAGGGGAGAGGAGGGGAGGAGGAAGCAAGACAGGAAGTAAGGTAAGGAGTGAAGGGGACAAGGTGACAGGAGAGATGACAAGAGAGGACAGAAGGAAAGACAAAGATGATGACAAAGGACAAATAAAGCAATGAAAGAAATGGAATTCAGAGTATGATGCAAGTAGTGTAGTAGTAGTGGTGGTCATGAAAAAAAAGAATTAGAAGAAAAAGCAGAAGAAGAGGAAGAAGAAGAAGAGGAAAAGAAGCAGAATAGGAAGAAGAGGATGAAGAAGAGGAATACAAGGAGAAAGAGGTGAAGGAGATGAGGATTATGGCCGAGAGAGGTACTCACAGGGCACGGCGTGGCGGTACAGGTTGTCTCTGATGATCTGCTGTAGCTCGTGGTCTGGGGAGCACTTGTGGAAGCGAAGGCTCAGGAAGTGTTTCAGGTCCTTATTCAGACGGTGTCCTGCCAACCCACAAACCAAACACACACACACACACGCACACACACACACACACGCACACAAACAGACAAGCAAACGGTGATTAGCACACATAGCCCATATTCAGTCTTCAGTCAACAGTAGGTGCTTATTCGAGCAAACACACACACACACACACACACACACACACACACACAGTTCCTTTTTTGATGGAGCCTAACTCATGGGGCCCAGTCCTGCTACAGAGCACGCTCAGTAAGTAGTCCAGCCCAGTCCACCTCGCGGTCTGAGGAAGAGGCAGTCTCCCCGGACGACCAAACACGCCGCACACCAAATGCATTGTCAAGGGAGGGGCAGATGAGGCACTCTATCAAGGCGGCTCATTATGGGATGCAGAGTCGTTTGTCCTTTTCCTTTTCTCCCTTGTCCAACAAAATTCCGAGACAAAACAAGAGATCGCCCCCTCCCCCATCTCAAAGATACAGTAAGCCACTTCCAACAAAAATAGCAAAAACAACAACAAAACAACCTTGGTAGATTAGCCGAAGTTAACACTAACCGCTAGCTACATAGCATTAACACTGACTCACAGACTAGCACTCTGTACAAAACACAACTCCTTCCTTACTCAGAGTTTTATCCTCCAGTGCAGCTACCTGGTAGAACTGGCGCAGTACCACGCCAGCCCTCCAGGAGCACAGGGGAGACACAAACATTTGTGCTTGGTAAACATTACCAACTCCCCCTCTGCCAGACAAGGCTCCTACACTCTCCCTCCACCACGCAGCCTTTGCTGAGTGCCAGTCTGAAACCCC
>CM059270.1:13781308-13796308 GCA_030347295.1 Setipinna tenuifilis
CACACAGACACACACAGACACACACATGGCCCCATCAGGTGTGTCTGGCAGTGTACTGCTATCCAAACTGGCACTGAGTGATTTTGGAGTGGAAGTGCTGGCAGCTCACAGTAGCAGTGTGTGTGTGTCTGTGTATGTGTGTGTATGTGTGTGTGTGTATGTGCACACACGCATGTGTGTGTGGCTCTTAGTACTCACTCCTGACTAATGAGATCTCAAACAGCTAAGTTTCAATATAACACACACATATACGCACAATAACAGACACATAGATACATACACACACACACACACACACCACTACTACTCCTCCATTATGAGTATCATGAAGTGTAACTATGTGTGTCAATGCCTAAGTGCCGGGTGGAGGATGTCAAAGTGAGAAATGTTATCCTCCTAGTTGAAAACCATCGATATGTGTATGCCTACTACTGACTAGAATTTGCTTTGGCTTCTCAGCATGCATCTACAATGCCGCCATCTTGTCACTGTACGCCACGCTACGATTTCTAGCAGAGATTATACATATGCTTCAAACATGCTCAGATCAAATGGAAAAATACCAGCCTTTTGCATATGGATGTATATGGAAGCCCGTTTTCCCCTGTAAAAACTTGGCGTTGCTGCATAGCCTACAGAACAAGCGGCTAACAAACATAACAAAAGTTAAAGCTTTCTCTTAACAATTATGTTATCTTGTTTGATCCATGCATATTACAATATATATAGAACATAGAATATAACACAAATCAAATGAAAATCAGGACATTTTCATCACTTTATATAAAACAAAAACAGGACAGCCAGGACACGATGTGAAAACAGGACATATCCTGGGAAAACAGCACTTTTGGTCACCCTGGTTTACATATTCCATCAAAAGAACTCTCCTGGCAGCACGGCATCTAGTCACTATACATATCTATGGCTGAAGACTTGAATACACTGCCGCCTTAGTTCCAGCACTCTATGGTACTTCAGTGCTATTGGTGTGTGTGTGTGTGTGTGTGTGTGTGCGTGTGTGTGTGTGTATGTGTGTGTGTGTGTGTGTGTGTGTGTGTGTGTGTGTTAAGTGGTTATGTGTGTGTGTGTGCGTTATGTGGCTGTGCGTGTGTTTTATGTGTCTGTGTGAGCGTGTGTGTGTGTGTGTGTCCTCTCTTGAAACGTTGTCTGATGGACCTTAGATTGGAGCAGGGTAGGGTTTCCACTTTTTCATCTCACTAATGACATTCCACAGACGGGGGGCAGGAGAGAGACACCGAGACAGCGAGAGAGAGAGAAAGAAAGACACAGAGAGAGATGGATAGATAGAGAAAGAGAGAGAAAGACAGAGAGAGAGAGAGAGAAAGAAAGGCTTGACTAAGTTGGTCTGGGGGCAGTGATGGTGTTTGTGTGTGTGTGCGTGTGTGTGTGTGTGTGTGTGTACGCATTTGTGTGCGTGTGTGTGTGTGTACGCATTTGTGTGTGTGTGTGTGTGTGTGTGTGTGTGTGTGTGTACATGGTCTGAGGGCCTGGGCTTTGTGCCGGCCAGAGCGGTGAAGTACCTCAGCACCACACTGAGACCTGCACTCAACACCCTCCTCACATTACACAGCAGGGCAGCGCAGCGCGGAGCACAGCAGGCCCGTCTGGGCCACACGGCACAGGTCCAGGGGGAGAGAGAGAGGG
The DNA here is from genome assembly GCA_030347295.1 of Setipinna tenuifilis. Taxonomy (NCBI): domain Eukaryota; kingdom Metazoa; phylum Chordata; class Actinopteri; order Clupeiformes; family Engraulidae; genus Setipinna; species Setipinna tenuifilis. The sequence goes on from CM059270.1 coordinate 13,782,977, forward strand.
ATCAGAGAGGAGAGAGGGGAGAGGGGAAAGAAGTGAGAGATAGGGAGAACATGAGTAAAGAGAGAGAGAGAGAGAGAGAATGGGAGAAAGTGATAAAGGTAACAAAACGGAGGTAAAAGAGGGGAACAGCATGAAGACAAAGACATGGCCAAGCAGCAGACAAGACTTGGATAGATGCCTTAGAGAGAAAGTAGGAGACAGAGAGATACAGAGAGGTAGAGAATGATCTATAGAGAGAGAGAGAGAGAAAGGGAGAGATACATATAGATGGAGAGGGAGAGAATGAAGGACAGAGAGAGCGAGAGAGCAAGGCAGAGATTGGGAGGCAGAGAGTGTGAGAGAGAGAGGGAAAGCGATAGAGAGAGAAAGTGAGTGATGGAGATGTAGAGAGAGAATGAAACCAAGAGGAACAGAGACTGAAATATAGAGGGGGGGAGAGTGATGGAGAGGGAAAGAGGGTGAAATGGAGATGGGGCAGAGAGAGAGAGAGTAACTGAGAGTGGAGGAGAGGAAGAAATAAGAAGAAGACAGTGAGATTATTTTCCGCACCTCCCCTGACAGTAATCTAATCAAAGCCTGCAGGCCTTCAGAGCCCCCCTACTCTGGGGTCCAGTGTCCCCTGCAGAGGAGGCCAGGAGCACAAACAAATGATCCCAATAAAAAAGCACTAAACGCATTCAGACGCTGGGATAATACGCCACTCCCACATACACACACACACACACACACACACACACACACACACACACACACACACACACACACGCATGCCACACATGCGCGCGCGCACACACGCACACACTACAGACATGCCCACACACAACCACACACACCACAGACATGCACACACAACACACACACACACAACCACACACACCACATTGCATCTCCACTTAGCCCATCAAATCAACACCTACAGCCCCACTAAATTGAATCAGCAGTGGACGACAGTGTAGAAGTGTGGGAAAGACTAATGGAGTGTCATGTAGAATGTGCATGCTTTCATCCAGCTCCTGTAATCATGTTTTAGAAGACATGCCTCTTAACCACACCCATTCAGCAAAAAGTAAGAGTTTGTTTACTGTAAACAAAAGTACATCCTTGATAGATAATTAATTGATGACTGTTTAAATACTGCTGCTGGGTAGACTGGGATATCAGCTGGGACGACATGCACGTACACGTTCACTACATCTTGGTCCTAACAGTCTTACTGTAAAGTCATTCCAATATATGGTGCACTACAGTACTACCAGTAGACAATAACTGGTACACTTTAAAGTGCACTGTACGGGGAGTATAAGTGATATAGTTAATGACAAGTGGGATGGCTCAGGGGTCATTAGAGTGTGCTTGAGCAGAAAGGTACACAAGGGTATACATCCGACCATGCAGTAGAAAGAATTTTAATATTTAATGGGGTGGTGGCGGCTAAGGTAACAGCCCAGTGACCGGAGGGATGCAGGTTCGAATCCACACACCACTCCCCAGGCACCATCATGAGTCCCCCCTGAGTAAAACGGATGGGCTAAATGCAGAGCTGTAATTTGTTTCCTATTGAGGGACTCATAAAGGAATTAAAGTTAATGTTTAAGACTGCTAGTAGTTGTCCTGTCTCAGTAACGGCCCTGTGTATTCCTGCACGCCCACCTGGCGTCCGGGAGGCCCAGAGGCCCAGAGGCTATCTTCAAAAGGACATGAGCTGACACGACTGCAGTTAGTGTGAGACTTCAAAGCGCACGCTTGTAAAAACAACAATGCAGTTGCAGCTTAATTTTGGGGAAGTTTTCATTTGCTGTCTACCGTGGGCGTTGCCTCCAGGGAGGTTAGGCCTCTTGCATCACTGCCGTTATAAAGAAAACAAATCAGTGTGTGGATGACGGATGCGATTAGGGAGGTTTTGGTCACGGCAGAGCCCCCACTTGAGGTCAAGGATGAGGGGTAGGCGCTAACAAACACAGCTGGGCAACTTCCTGGGCTTCACGACTAACCGAACCCATATGGCCACCAACCCCACTATCACCACCCCCCAACCCCCCACCTCACCCGAGCCGACCTCGATTTCTTGTTCTGACATGGCGGTAAATCTTCTGAGAACCTCCTTCCGTAAAAAAGCCCTCCATTCACCTTTTCCCATGACACTCCCACAGCCAGACACACACACACCTCCGTAGCCCCAGGGGGGAATGGAACAACTGAACGGCTGAAAGCATAACGGTGCAGTTATGGGGTACTTTGAGCAATGGAGGAGTTGAAACAAAGTGAAACAAAGCCTGCATGTGTGGGCAATGCTAATTACAGGAGAGAGAGAGGGAGACAGAGAGAGAGAGAGAGAGAGAGAGAAAGAGATAGAAAGAGAGAGAGAGGGAGACAGAGAGAGAGAGAGAGAGAGAGAGAGAAAGAGAGAGAGAGAGAGAAAGAGAAAGGGAGAGAGAGAGCGTGGAGCTTTGATGACGGGTTGGAGGATGCAGGCAGGCGTGGTGGGAGAGGCCCTGGCTCCCAGGCGGTAGCACGTGTGCTCGGAAGGGAAGACCTGGAGGTGGCGTGGAGCTCTAAGGCTGATTTATGACGCCGCTTTTCCTCACGCCGCTGCTGCTGATCCTGCTGCTCTGCTACTGATCCCAGACAGGGCTGGTGGGGCAACATGAAGGGCATGTTCGGAAGTGCTGGAATACAGGACCTCTGCATCAGGGGGAGTAGGGGTGAAGGGGGCTCAGAGTGTCTGTGTGTGTGTGTGTGTGTGTGTGTGTGTGTGTGTGTGTCTGTGTGTGTGTGTGTGTGAGTGTGTCTGTGTGTGTGTGAGTGTGTCTGTGTGTGTGTGTGTGTGTGTGTGTGTGTGTGTGTGTGTGTGTGTGTGTCGGAGTGAAGAGACAGCCTGAGATGAAACAGCGTGTAATAGCAGCGGCTAAACTCCTTTATGTCTTGAAATGATGTGCATGCCGGGGAGGCCTGATGGCGACCAACAGCTGTGACCTCTAACAAGCTCATTACTCAAACTCTCCTAGGTCCTATCCCTCTCTCTCCCTCCCTCCTTCCCTCCTTCTCTCCCTCTTTCTCTCTCCCTCTTTCCCCATCCCTTTCTCTTCCTCCCTCCTTCTCTCCCTCGCTTTGCCTCCCTCCCTCTCTCTTCCTCTCTTCCCATTCCCTCTTTTTCTTTCTCTCTCTCTCCCTTTATCGCTCACTCCCTCCCTCTTTGTCTTCCTCTCTCACACGCTCTCTCTCCCTGTGATGACAACCTTTAGACCTTTAACCCTTTCCCCTGACCCCAACCAACCAAAGCAAACCTGCACACCTCTTCCCCCACCCTCCCTCTCTACATCTGCCATGTCTCCCCTCTCTCTCTCTCTTTCTCTCACTCTCTCTCACTCACTCTCTCTCTTTCTCTCTCTCTTTCTCCACTCCCTTCCTCTTCCGTCCCTTCCCTTCCTCTGCTCACAGTGGCGTGGCGTGCAAGCAGAATGTTTCCTCAACCCTGGCCTCAGCCTCGCCGTGAGTGTGTGTGTGTGTGTGTGTGAGTGCGTGTGTATGTGTGTGTGTGTGTTGCTGAGTCAGAACAGGGCATGATGGGAGCGCGGCGGATGGCGGGCGGCGGCGTGCTGGCTACACGCACCATACGCGGCACACATCTGCTCTCGTTGGCTAAATTTAGGACTTGGACCTACAGCATCAACCCGCATGACTGACTGAGTAGGCCAGAGAGAGAGAAAGACAGAGAGAGAGAGAGAGGGACAACGAGAGAAAGAGAGAGGGACAACGAGATAGAGATAGATAGAGAGAGAGAAAGAGAAAGAGAGAGAGAAAGAACGGGGTGAGAGAATTAGAGAGGGCTGCATGACGAGGGGGTTGAGAAAGTGGGTGAGAGGGAATGAAGCAGAAGAGATGGGGAAGAGGGTGTGTAGAAGTCACACGCATGAAAAAAGGAACACATGCACCCACGAGAATGAGAACAGCAAAAGACAGAATAAGCAAAAAATAAAGAGAGGGAGAGAGAGAGAGAGAGAGACCGAGAGAAATGAGAAATTCTTCATGAGCATAACTGGCCTTGTTCCAGGTGGGGCATTGTTAGCACTGATTGACCCCCCCCAAGCAAAATGCCCCAAACATGCAGGGTTGACTGTCTCCATGTGCCCCATTCACTCTATGTCCACTAGATGAAGTCACGCACGCAAAAATATTAGTTTTCTCACAAAGCTTTCCTCTCAACAATGCCTCAACAACATCACGCCAGCCTTCCTGTTCCGAAAGCCTGCCAAAACCCTCCTCTCCTCTCCTCTCCGTTCTTCTCTTCTCCTCTCCACCTACAGCTATTCTGCTGTGGCCCAGTTGTGCTGTAGTGCTGGAGCTCACTGTCTTTCTCTCACACGAACAGACACAAAGACACAGACACAGCTACACACACACACACACACACAAGTGTGCATGCAAACATAATTGACAGACTCACAGGTTTATACATATGCAACCACTAATTTACACATCAGTCTTAATGATAGACTAGGTGGGTGTGAGCATGTGACCAGGTATTGCAGGATAGGGTAGTGTGTGTGTGTGTGTGTGTGTGTGTGTGTGTGTGTGTGTGTGTGCGTGAGAGAGAGAGTAAATTATTGTGTGTGTGTGTGTGTGTGTGTATGTGTGAGAGAAAGAGAGAGAGAAAGGGTGAATTGTGTGTGTGTGTGTGTGTGTGTGTGTGTGTGTGTGTGTGTGTGTGTGTGTGTGTGTGTGTGTGTGTGTGTATGTGTGTGTGTGTGTGTGATGGGCGGGTGAGGGAGTCTAGACAGGGTAGCACCGTATGACAGTTAAACCACTCAGCTGAGACCAGCGCTAATAGACTGGGCCCATCCCATCCTTCCTAGCGGCTGTGTGTTGGTGCTGAGGGCAGAATACTAAAGTCAAATCCCCTCTCCCTCTCCCCTCCTCCAGCCACACACACCCGTGGCAATGACAGCCATCAGGTGATCTCTCACAACACTATTGAGTGAATGTCACACACACACATAGGCACAGAAACACACACACACACACACCGCACAGATACACACATACATTCTTACACTCATTTCCTTAATACACACACATGCACACCTATGCACACTTGTGCACACACATATACACACAGACACACACATATACACATACACCCACACCCACACTCACACACACATATACACACCCACACACACACACACACACACCAGAGAGGCAGTGGCCCATGAAGGACAGGTAATAAACACGAGGGGATCACCGCTCGCTGCTGCTTGTAAACGGCTCCTCGCTCGCTCCCGGTGGAAAAAACCCGTCCCCATGGCAAAGGACACGAAAGTCACCTTTAGCCCCCGCCCAGAATTTCTACTGGCGGTCGTTTGTAAACTGATCGGGGAGACAGTTATGTTTTTACAATCCCTCCACTAACTGACATAAGAAAAACAATAGTTCCTCTTCTTCTCAGTCCAAAATGGCTACTTTCATTTACAATGTGTCTGGGAGTTAGGATTTAGGGCTGACAAAATGTCACAGAGCACTAACACTGTTCATTATTTATTATTTTATGGCAGTGATACTAATACCACGCAGCACCTGTGAACAGTCTTGGCAAAAAACAACATAGTCGATGTCGTACCAACATAGTAGGGGTGACAATTTTACAATACAATACTATTACTACTACCTATTACTAATACCATTGCTATTATTACAATATTTGAGCCACAATACAATCGTTTAAATGTGATTCGTTGCTTTTTTAGATAGAGTGAGTATTATGATTCAACTCTGCAATATTACTTCTGCCACACATTGTGTTTTGTATACTGGGAGCTTTGGCAGCCATCTTGGCATAGTTCTGGTGGAGACAAGAATTTCATCTTGTACCATCATGTAGACTTGAAGGTGATGCCATTAAAGTAGGCATATGAACCACAATAAAATTAACATCATACGATTAAATATCAATCAATCAATCAATAATAATCAATGACTACTTGCTGCCACAATGACACAGTATACTTTGCTAAATATATAGCGATACTATGCTGAATCCACTTTTTCCCCACCTCTGCAACATAGTATTTGTGACATGCACAGTGGACACAGGCGGACAGACAGATGGACAGTGAGACAGACATAGAGACAGACAGACGCTGAGACACAGGCGCGCACACAGACACCTGTTTTCTCTGAGAGGGTCTTTGTTTGGTGCACGGACGCCACAAAGCCCCCTTTCTGTTCTGGCATCAGAGGCAGCTTTTCATGTTCTGAGACCATCACCAGTTCACATCATTCCCTCTCTCTCTCTCTCTTTCTCTCTCCTTCTCTCCCACTCCCCTATGTGTGTGTGTGTGTGTGTGTGTGTGTGTGTGTGTGTGTGTGTGTGTGTGTGTGTGTGTGTGTGTGTGTGTGTGTGTCTGAGCAGCACATGTTCTCTTTCTCTCTCTCTTTCCTGCGCTGTCTCTTTCTTTCTCGCTTTCTCTCTCTCTCACACTCCCCCTCTCTCTATCTTTTTCTGTCTATCCCACTCTTTCTATTACACACACACACACACACACACACAAGCAGAGGCAAGAATGTAAACACACACACACACACACAGATAAAGGCATACACAAACATGCACACAAAAAGAGAAAGAGAGATAGGGAGAACAAGACAGAGAAAGAAAGAGGCATAGGGAGTGAGGAAAAGAGTGTGAAAGAGGGAAATACACACACACACACACACACACACACACACACGTGCCGAGATGAGGCTTTCATCTCCTCAGTCCAGCCGCTGAGATGTGATGTGTGCTATAATTACCTGAGATGCTGGGCCGCTCTAATAAACAGGAGCAGACACAGAGGAGAGAGATGGGGCCTTACACTACAAAGCCAACATAAACAGCCAGACCAGTGACTCTGCCCAGCACGGTGTGTGTGCAGGGACTCCATGGAGCTGAAAACACAGCCAAATCCTGGCAAATAAATATCTATGAACACACAGACAGACCCTGTGTGTGTGTGTGTGTGTGTGTGTACCTGTGTGTGTGTGTGTGTGTGTGTGTGTGTGTGTGTGTGTGTGTGTGTGGAAGGTTACTGCTGAGAAACTAAAATGTGCATGCACATGTGTGTGGGTGAGAGGGGCTACATGTGTGTGTGTGTGGGTGAGAGGGGCTGTGTGTGTGTGTGTGTATGTGTGTGTGTGTGTTCATGTGTGACTTGGTGTGCTAAGCGTGTGATTGTGTGCGTTCTTGCATACTTTCAGGCTGTGATGAAACACAATGCAAGAGATACTTAACTCCTTTGTCTGGAATGAATGGGAGGAAGTGGGGTCCTCTTTGGCTCAAAAAAAAAACTTCACTAGTCTGCTACTGCTTGTGAGAACTCTCACTGGACTGGTTCCGGTGTGTGTGTGAGAGTGTGTGTGTGTGTGTCAGTGAGTGAGTGAGTGAGTGAGTGAGTGAGTGAGTGAGCGAGCGAGCGAGTGAGCAAATGAGTAAGTGAGTGTACGTGAGTGAGTATCTGAGTGAGTGAGTGAATGATTGAATGTGTGTTCATGTGAGACAAAGTGTGTGTTAACAGGCTCGTAAACACAGGTTTTATAAGGTCCCCAGCATGCTTAAGGGCTGCTTAGTGGGGCTGTGGCACCGGCAGCCATGTCTGCTTGTTGGACCAATCACAATCACAGGGGGGTTTGTATGAGGATTCACTGCTCCACTGGACCAATACGGAAGAGTGCTGAGTCTTTTGTGGCAGATAATACAGTCTGTGGGTTTGTGTAGCAGCACAGGGAAATGTATGAACACACACACACACACACACACACACACCACACACACAGTACTCAGACACAATTATGCACAAAGAGAGAGGTAGGGGGGGGTAGAGAGAGGGGGGGTAGAGAGAGGTAGAGAGAGAGAGACAGAAAGACATAGAGAGAGAGACAGAGAGAGAGACGGAGAGGGTTTCTGTCTCTTTCTTATGATTGCTTCAGTAATTTTCTCCTCCCTGTGTCAGTAACTGTACGTCTCTCTCTCTCCCTGATTCATGCCGATGTGTCTACAGGTCTCTCTAATTTCCCCAAAGGAGCTGCATGACTGGCGGAGAGCAGGCAGGGTAGAGAGGCTATAAAGAGAGGGATTGTGTGATGGAGGGAGGAAGGGGAGGAGAGGGAGGATGGGTAGCAGGTAAGTACCTGCAAAGGGAGGAGCAGTGAGAAAGGGCGAGTCGGGTGATCAGACACTACCCAAGTAGAAAGTGACTGAAAGAATAAAAAAAAATCACATGAATAAATAAAGTGGCTCTTGCTATGACAGCCGTTGCAATGACATCAAGGCTGGATAGTCCTTTTTATTAGTCTACAGACAGGCAGCTATTGTTCCAGCTGCCAATTTTATAGCTGTAATGTTTATCAATTACTTTTTTACAACAAAAGGAAAGTAAAGGGTCAGGCTGGGGCGTCTCATTTCAGGAACGGTTAGTTTAATCTCTGAGGCCACAGAATGTAGAACCTACACTGAGACACAGCTATAGTTCTTTATACAATGGCTTGGTTAAATTTCTCATTGTGATACGCTCTTTAGAATGACAATTTTCTATATACACATACCTATGAAGTAGTCCCCGTTTTCCGACCCTATAACGCTTGTGTATCAATGCGCCAAGTTTGTGGTGAACTGTAAATAAACTGTAAAGATTTAGCAAATGACGAGCAGATGTAAATACACAGACTATCAACATGTTAAATGCCTCTGAGATGGATTTTTAGTGCTGTCAGGATGCATTTGGACTCCCAAACAACGTGATTTTGCTAAGCTATGCTTAAAAGAAATTTGGAATGACTAGCTTGACAACCAAAGGCATAACACCAACAACTGGGACTTGGCCATCGCAACCTCCAGTTTGGAATTAGTAATAGCAGTTTGTCCAGTACGTTGTGAAAAAACACATCTTGTGGCGGAGGGAAGCAGTTCTGTTTTTGTATTAAAGTTTGTTTTTGCATTAAAACATGCAAATTAACATAAGGCAAGTGTGGTAACTGCGGTGTAAGTGGGATAATGGACTTCACTACATTCATGTATCACAAAGTTAATGCACTTCAAGGTGTAACGCCTGTGTAAAGGCTAAACGGTCAGACAAGGGCAGGTGTAGATGAGTCACAGGAAATCAACTCACCCTCAGGTGTGCCTGGCACTGTAGCTCGTTCCACACCCAACAACGTGTTGCCAGGAAGGCTAATGGCATGTACGAAACTCAAAATAGAAGTGCAGCAGTTTGGAAATATAACAGACTTGTTACATCAACAAAGCCTGTGATAGCTTACCAAAACGCTACCAAAATTATGTCATTAGAGTGGTACTTGATATCAGGTAATAACCAAAGTCCAGGTATATCCATTTCAGTTTGTGTAAATGGATAAATAGGTAGAACTGGTTGCAAAAACAAAGCCTAGGCAGTCTTGTGCTTGTCCAGTAGAAGAGACAGATTAAGTGAATTATTACCACGGCAACCGCAAATGGTCCCTCGTTAAATGTGAAGTTGCTCCCTCTCCAGGTGGGCCACTTATCCTCAACCCCCCCTCCCCTACACTCAGGTGTGAAATGTGTGCAGCCGTCAGATAGAGGACAGTATGACTGATGTATTTTCCCAATGTCCATTCTCCCACGATACACACACACGCACAAGCATGCACATATACGCTACGCACACACACATACACACAAATGATACCCTTGACACATTCAAGAAACAAGAGAATTCTGACTGCACATCACTCCTATAAATGTGTGTCAAAAACACCTGATATGAAAAGGATAAACAGAGGACCCCCACTCTCCCTTTCCTGACCAGACACACAGATGACCATGACCACACACACACACACACACACACACCGGCGGTGTCGATTACGACAAGTAAAGGTGTTGGGCCCAGATAAGCCTTTCAGCACGTCACTCATCCTGACAAACACAAAAGCTTCATTGAGGGGACAAAAAACAAACACACACACACACACACACACACGCACGTGTCCAGGAACCGCTCACGTCCTCCTTCTCCTCCCTGGGAGGGCGCGGGACTCTCAGTCTGCGTCCCGTCTCTGTCTGCCTTCTCTGCTTAGAGGACGACACACAGCTGCTTATCATTCACTCTCCCTCCCTCACTTACACACACACACTGCTCACTCAGACACACAGGCACACACACACACCTTGCTCAGACACAGACTCACACACACACACAGCTCACTCAGACAGATACACACACGCACTATGCTTGGTCAGACACACACAAATACACATTGCACGCTCACACACACATCGCTCGCTCAGACCCATACTCACATACACACATTGCTCGCTCAGACCCACACACACATCTCTCACACTCACACACACACACAGGGGGGGTGGGGGTGACTTAGATCTTGCGGCCGGGGAGGGGAGGGCCCACTGGAGAGGGCCACTGGATGCGACTCACACCTCTTTCACAGCTACACAGAGAGAGACAGACAGACAGAGAGAGATGGACAGAGAGACTGAGAGAAAAATATAGAGGAACGCAGTGAGGGACAACATTCTGAAAAAGGCACTTGTGGCGAAGTGCAGGGTCACCTTGTTTCTGGATGTGCAGCCATAGCTGTGGTGGATGTGTAGACTGATAATGAGCCTGCTTGGAGATCACATCTGTGTATTTGTAGGACAGTGGGGTGACGTGACTCAGCGTCACCGCACCACGTGACTTTAACGCTAGAATGGCGGCTGCCTTTGAAAATAGTTGGACTATGTTTGCCTCGTTCAACTACTTGTATGACGAAGCACAACTGTTAACATCGAAATGACTATGGTGTAAATATACATTAACATCATGCTGCTTTTAACATGCTACTAACATCACAACGTGAGTTTTTAAACACCGTTGTTGGTGAATGCACGCACTAACATGGAGCAGTAAACACACTTGGCTAAAACTTTAGCGTGGTACAGAAAACAAGCACACTGGGTATTTCAAACAAAGTTTCATTTATTGCTAAAACAGTGAATATACAGGTCCACAACGCATTTCAAGCAGTTAGAAACTTACCTTACCCAGTTGTAGTTCTGTGGTGGCAAAGAGAGCACGCACCACCACTTCAGTGCTATTTTTCCGAGGGCAGAACGTGAGGCGCGTTCGAGCCACACTCGTGCATAGGCTGTGCAATAGTATCGCCCAATTTTGATTAATTTGCGCCTACACAGATTTTATGTATTGATCTTTGCATTGTTTGAAACTTAACCGTTTCCTGTGTCCGACGAATGAACTGTATTGTTTATATGTAAACGTATGAGGACATTTTCAGGCATTCCTTATGTTTTCCTCACGTGATGACTGTGTATTGGTATGCTCCAATTAGGACAGGGTTGGGAGTAGGACTTGAAATGCCTGTGGTTTCATTCAGTCTCAGACTTGCTTTGCCTATGGTTAAATTCTGTGTACAGTCTCTTTGCTTAGTTCTGTGAGAAACTGTTACTGTGAATACTTCCAATGGTATTTTTTTTGAGTAATTAAAGAATCTCGTTTGTGTTTCTTTTGATCCCGTGTCATTGTTCATTTACTTTTGTTTTTTGTCTGCACTGTAAATATTTTGCACGACTCATATTGGTGGCTGTTTTTGGGGAAAATAAATCGTACCCTCTGTTTTTTTCATCAATTTCCTCTGCCCTCGTCATCTTTGCTAAAGACCTGCCTGTAACGGCATACCATTTTTTCACATTTGGTGGCAGCGGTGGGATCCATTTGTAGTGAAGGAGAGAAGTCACCCCACCAGGATTCAAACCTGGGTCTCAAACATGTACTTTGACCGCAACGCCAAAGAGCCAGGCTCGTTGTTATGGCAGTCAGCACACCCGCAACCCTAGTGATGGTCACTCCATCACAGACAGAGTGTCTTTTTTTGTCTATTATCAAACTGCTCTTTGCAGCGCAAAAGGCATGCTTGATATTAAATTATAAGTTCTATCCAGTATCCAGAACTGTGTGTGTGTGTGCGCTAGCATTGCTGTGGAAGCTTTCTACCCTTCCCCATGGATATATGAGCTAGGCAATGCACAGTCCTGCCCCCCCACCTCTCTTTCTCTCTCTCTCTCTCTCTTTCTCTCTCTATCTATCTCTCTGTCTCTCTCCCTCTTCACCTCGCTGCACTCTTCCTTTAGTCTTCCTCCTTCCCTTTTCCTCATTCCTCTACATGCTCTGCTCATGCTATTCCTTTTCATCCCAAACAATAGAAAGATGGAGTGACAGAAGGGGAAACAAAAAAGAGAGAAAGAGGAGCGAGAGAGAAACACAGAAGAGAGGGAGAAGAGGGATGCAAAAAATAAGTTATTGGCTTCCCAGTATGCACTTCCACTCCATTGCTGATGCACTCATATGGCTGAGTTAGGCCCCATGTACTGCCTATCCTGTCACACTGTACATGACATGTAGAAGATGAACATGACACCACTGGGGGGGGGGGAGAGGAGTCTGAAAGAACTCATCCATCTGTCGCAAATCTAATTCAACACGTTTCATCCTGCATGGCAATATTATGCTGTCAAGTAGAAACTTGAATATGTAAATAAACACATACACACACACACACACATGCACACACGCACATGCACACATACAAACATGCACATATACACATACACACACCCCTACGCACACACACACAAAATACATTCACACAAACAGATGTTTGCATAAAAATAAACACTGAGGAGCAATAAAATAGTTCGTGATTACTTGACGTCACTGCCCCCTCTGGATCCGGGGCTCAATATGCAAATTTGCCCTCATAACCGAAGGACGGCACTGCAGTAAATATCTACGGTTGTAATAAAACATTATCAGCTCTGAAGAGTGACTGTGCATCAGGAACAGGTGCTGCGTTGTTTTTGTCTTTGAAATGAGTTCTGACTATATTCAGATGTTTTTACAAAACAAGTTCATTTGGTAGACTTGTATGTATACTTTCACTAATCTAATTTTTGTGTGTTTCTTTCTGTCAGTCGTGCTGGTAGTTTTGTATAAACACAGAAGAGTCTGAAAGAGTGGTCTGTGGAAGAATTTTTCACAGCTGGATGTGTGTGGAGAGGAAACAACCAACCAAACAAACAAACAAAACAGATGGAGATAAGACTGAGAAAGATAGATAAACGACAAATAACAGGAGTAAGAGAGAGTAAGGGAAAGAGAGAAAAGTAGAGAGAGAGAGAGAGAAAGGTAGAGAGAGAAGGAGAGAGAGGGAGAAAAGAAGACGGATACAATTACGGGCCACCCACAGCCTGGCATCTGGCCCTGGGAGTGTCAGGAAGGAAGGCCACACTAGCTTCATGGC
>CM059270.1:13803808-13808808 GCA_030347295.1 Setipinna tenuifilis
TAGCTGACCTAGCTGCACAAAGAAACAGATTAGACATGACTGGAGTTAACTCCTCACATAAAAAAGAAGTTCTTTCTCTTGTTCTCTCATTCTCTCTCTCTCTCTCTTGCTCTCTTCTGCTCTTTCTCTCTTCTTCTCTCTCCATCTCTCCATCTTTCTCTCTTTTAAACACACACACATACACACAATCTGTCTGTCTCTCTCTCTCTCACCCTCACACACACACACACACACAGTGTGTCATGAATAATAGAACACGAGGCCAAGAGTGAGTGTGTCCGGGGTAGCACATTAGCGAGCGGAGCTGTCGTGCTCCTTGTGTGGCGTGACCCAGTGAGTGCAGCACAAGCTCTGGAAACAAAGAGCACGGCCAAACACCCAACTACAGACCTCTGTTTACACTCCACTGTCTTGTCTGTTTACATCTGTGTGTGTGTGCGGATGCGTGTCTGTGTATGTGTCTGTGTATGTGTGAAGGAGAGAGCTTCAGTGTCTGTGTGTGTGTGTATAAGAAAGAGAGAGACATTCTGTGTGTGTGTGTGTGTGTGTGTGTGTGTGAGAGAGAGAGAGAGATTCTGTGTGTGTGTGTATGAGACAGAGAGAGAGAGAGATTCTGTGTGTGTGTGTGTGTGTGTGTGTGTGTGTGTGTGTGTGTGTGTGTGTGTGTGTGTGTGTGTGTGTGTGAGAGAGAGAGAGAGAGAGAGAGATTGTGTGTGTGTGTGTGTGTGTGTGTGTGTGTGTGTGTGTGTTGGCCTATGTCAGAGGGAGAGAGAAGGACAGAATGTGTGAACGTGTGAGGGAAAGAAGGGAGTGGGTGAGAAAAAAGGAAAAAAAGAGCACGGGAGAGGATATCTGTGGAAAAGGCCTGTAGTTAGGGAAAAAAAAGAGTGCTCAGTCTCAGTGCTGTTCAGTTGTGGTTTGTGAGTTAAGCCCTCAGGGGAGGGGGGAGCTCCAGCCAACTATAATTAAAGCCGATAAATGAGGCCAAAAAAGAAAGACAAAAGAGAGAGAGAGAGCAAGAGCGAGCGAGAGAGTCCATCCATCCTTCCATCCGTCCAGCCGTCCGTCCATCCATCGGCTGAACGCCAGAGGCGGATGACAAAGATGGAAAAATCAACAAAAAGACACATGAGTCAAACTTCAGCCGCCCCCACCCTTGTCGTCATCTTCCTCACCCCTCTTCCCCTCTTCCTCCACCCCCAGCCAGCGGATGCGAGAGTGAGCGCGGGGGCCATAAAAAAGACAATGGGCCCATGCAGATGTGCTGAGATAGGGGGAGCGTCTGCTGCCCTGGCCTGCCCTGGCTCTGGGGCTAATGGCCGTTATCTGCTGCTCCTGCGTGCTGCGTGCCCGTCCCTCCTCAGCCCGCCGGCCACTGCTGCCCGCTGGACGCTCTCCAGCTCGCTGCCAACACGGACAGGACAAGAGTGCCGCCCTACACACCGCGGCACAATTCTACGCTCAGGCTGCCAGGGGATTTATCCCCACTGACCAAGATGGCCAGCTCTTTGTCTCTGCTCTGTCTTCCTCGCTTCCTTTCTCGCTCTTTCTCTCTATCTGTCTCTCTATCTGTCTCTCTCTGTTTCTTTCGTTCTCCATCTTTCTATCTGTCTCTGTCTTTCTTTTTCTGTCTATCTCACTCTATCTGTCTATCTATCTCTCTTTGTCTATGTCTCTCTCTTTTTCTTTCTCTTTCCTTCTTTCGATCTGTCCCTCTCTTTCTTTCTTTACTTGTCTTTCTATCTCTCTCTCTTTCTGTGTCTGTGTCTGTCTCTCCCGCTCTCCTTCCCTTCCTTTCTCTCTCTTACTCTCTCTGTATATCTGTGTCTCTCCTTCTTTCTTTCTCTCTCTGTCTCTCTCTCTCTTTTTCTGTCTATCTTTCTCTGCTGTCTATCTGTGTCTCTCTTTCTTTCTCTTTCCCTCTGTTGATCTGTCTCTCTTTTTCTTTCTCTATCTGTCTACCTCTCTCTTTCTGTGTGTGTGTGTCTCTCGCTCTCCCTCTCCTTCTACACACACACACACAGATGAATGCACACACAAATGCTACAGCTGAGCCGCTGTGGAGTGCACACATGAGCTAGTTAGTCATTATGGCCGAGATCTGGGCTCAGTGCGGGAAGCCACAGCACAGCCCTGCCACACACAACACACAGCAGCTACCAATCCACTGTGTGAGATCAGCATGGTAGAGATGGCCAAGACCTTGTGTGTGTGTGTGTGTCTCTATGTGTGTGTGTGTGTGTGTGTGTGTGTGTGTGTGTGTGTGTGTGTGGATGGGTGTGGTATGTACATGTTTTTGTAAGAAAATTGATTGTGTGTGACCGAGTGCACAAGTGCACAACTTTAGTCATATGTGACTGAAGTGCAAAAGTAAAAGTCCTAACATACTCTTAAACCCCCTGACCCTATCCGCAGACACAGAAACACACACACACACACACACACTCACAGACACACACACCAAGCTGCTCTCCCTCGTTAATTTTATCTCCTAGGGCTAAATAACACTCTCAGATGACACAGACCCCCAGAATGCTGTGCCCTTGTCACCCAACCTTCCTTCCTCTGCACCAGTAAGGGTGTAAGATGTGCATTTGAAAAGACTGCATTTTGGCCTCTGCACTGCACCAAAACTTGTCCTATGTGTGTCTGTGTATGTGCAAAGTTAAGCAGTATAGCAGACACATATCAGACTCAAGTTAAAAAAAGAAAGAGTAAAGGGGTGTGCATCCCTCCCCAGTGAGGCCAGGTGCAGGACAGATTTTGTACTAAAACAAAAAGAGATGTGTGTCTACACACACTGGTATAGATCTTTCTTAGGGATTTATACCAGTGTGTGCCAAAACTCTTACAACAAGACTGTGCAACCACATGCTATGGCCGACTCCTGGCAGCCATGGGCATCAGACCGCATTCCCTGCGGAGTGTGTGATTCTGTTTGTGTCACTGGCACCAGTCGCTTCGCCCTTGGGGGGTGTGTGTGTTGGGGGGGACCTGCCCGTTTAATGAACTCCCTCCCCTCCGTACCCCTCCTGAATGTGGCGGAGTGCGGCCTGCATGTGGTTTATTTCTGCTGATTAGATATGCCAGACTGAGACTCCAGGAGGCATTCCTCTGCTATCTCCACAATATCCAGCCCTGTGGAATAACCCTGGTTGTTGGCACACCTTTTACTGTTTTGTAGCCCCCCTCTTTGGTACTCTGTCTTTTTGTCTTTTTGTCTCTTTGTCTCTGGTCTCTGTCTCTCTGTCTATCTCTTGTTTCTCTCACCTTTCTCTCGCTTTCTCTGCTAGACATACTCACATACATAACATAAACAGATACTGTACAGCCAGTTTCCTGTGTAAACCACTTACTCTTTTCAATGTGCTTTTATTCACACACATACACACACATGTTTGGTAGGCCACTTGTTCCTATATTAACACCCGCTTCCGCAAGGAGAGAGTGAAGGGGGCAGTAGGTGAGAGAGAGAGAGAGAGAGAGAGAGAGAGAGAGAGAGAGAGAGAGAGAGAGAGTGAAAGAGAAAACGGGAGATAGAAAGATAGCAAGTCAGGGGTAGGGTAGGGGTAGGAGGGGGTAGAAGAGAGAGACAGATAGAGAGAGAGTGAAAGAGAAAACGGGAGAAGGAAAGCAAGATAGAAACAAATCGAGAGGGTGAAAGAGAACAAAAGAAAGACAGAGAGGTGGTAAAAGAGAGAGGTAATAAGAGACATAGTAAGTGAAAGACAGAGAGAGAGAGAGAGAGTAGGGTGACTGACTGAAGGAAGTGATGGGGAGCAGACTGCTCACTAAGGCGTACCAGGATCCTCCATACTCCACCTCCCAGGAATGTTCGGCATTCCTCCCTCAGCAGGGAGCAGCCTGTCCTCCTCTGCCCCATGCCTCCATCCCATCCCATCCCATCCCATCCCATCCTACCACTGGTGCTCCTCTTTTTCACCCATTCCTCATTTCCTCTTTTTTTCCTAGTCCTGATTCACCCATTCGTGAGCTGCTGCAGCAAGTCAGCTGAGGAAAGCAGAGCAGTTCATCAGAGGAGAAGAGTGAGACAGAGAGTGAAAGTAAGAAAGGGAGAAGGGAGTCAAAAGGAGGCAGAAAGAACAAGAGATGAAAGGGAAGAGAGAGAATAAGAGAGAAAGGAAATGAAACTAGAGGCCCTGAGTAAGAGACAGACAGAAAGAGAGAGAGAGACACAGACAGAGAAAGAGGTGGTCAACGGAGCCAGAGGAACGGAAGACTTGCTGAGTGAGCACTCTAACACAGCACTTCCCTCCACACACACCCCCCACCCCCCACCCCAAAAGGCTGAAGAGGATGTGTGGGGGCGCCATCATTAGGATACACCCTATGTTAACCCCAAATAACAACACCAAACACTCTAATCACACCCAGTGTGTCTGACTGTGCCTCAGCTGACTCCACAGCTCTGAACAACGACAACAACAACAGCAACAGCAACAACAGCAGCATCGTACAGAAGCCCATTAGGCCCAAATCACATTCACATTCCACAGACTCTGTGTCCCTCTCCAAACTAAGTGGCCAAACAATGAGACTCTTCTCACTCTGTTAACACCCCGGCCAGAAATACACAGCAAATAAGCATGTGGTGGACTAGGAGAAAGGGAGGCTTTTGAACTGTTCTATGTATACCCTATGGGCAGCACATAACTTCGTTGGATAATTGAAGCCCTCTTTAAAAATGCATTTAAAAAAAATACTTTTGTCCTCAGAGTAATTCTCACACTGTCTCTCCTAGAGCGACACACTCAGCAACTGGGCTGAAAGCTGGACTGGTGCCAGTGGCATGATGACTAATAATGGTATTGTTGGATCAAATTGCTGAAGCAGCAGTAGTGGATCTGGCAGACTCCAAATGACGGTGAGCCAGCTGGCTATGGCTATCTCATCCAGACATTACTCCATTAGAAAACTTCTGGAGGCAGTTCTCTCAACCGTTGAGTTTGAGCTGGACCTGCACCTTCATCGTGTCTTCA
>CM059270.1:13813808-13816308 GCA_030347295.1 Setipinna tenuifilis
ATATATACCACTGCCTCAATTCTCCCCATACACTCGCCCTGTGACGAACACAGACAAGCACGATGGGCACACTAAGTTTTTTTTTCGCTCTGCTGGACAGTAGTGCCCGTTAGTGGATGAGGGGAGAGCCAAAGGGTGGGACGTGTCCTGTCCGACTGAAGCCCAGTTTCTCTGGGCTCTCCCTCTGTGAAGGTGCATGTTCAGAGTACAGGCAGAGCAACTGAGAAAATGCATTCACAAATTTATTATTAAATATTCCTACTTTATGAACTCTGTGTGTGTTCTCACAGTGTTTGTGTGTGTGTGTGTGCGCGCGTGTGGGGGTGGGGTGGGAAGTAATATGTTCATATCAGTGACATGATAAGACAATACTATAGATAATTTCCAAGTGGTCTAAGTTGTAAGTAACTGGACTTTTTTTTATCTCCTTCTCTTGAAGGTTCTAAAAGAAGTCAAGTGCCTAAAAGAAGTCCAGTTGTTTACAACTTAGCTCCTTTGACTACCATGACCTGGATCAATGAACATCTTCACAGACATAATTTCCAAGTGGTGATTTCACAAAGTGATTATGTTGCCAGAGACGACTTTTGGACACCTTACCTTGTCTCACGGTTTTAAGCCGGATAGGACTTTTGCAAGTCTGTATGATTGTCAGAACATCATATAGGGGCAGTCCGGACACGGGCAAGCCCTCGACCTCCAGCACTAATTCCCCATCCGACAGCTGGCCGTATTGATAAAGCACCGCATCCTCTCGTACTTCCCCGATATAAGGAAACTCTCCTGTCTCCGCGCCGCCACGCAATTCCACGGTCAAATCTCCGCGTCCGTTTTTGCATACCGAACACTCATTAAGTTTGTTGGTCCAGTGGTTCTTCTTAAGTATTACTTTAGACATTGTGCTGGATGGTCTCGTCCCTTGTCCCACCGGCGTGTTGATCACAGCTCCGAGTCATAAGGAGCGGTTCCCTCCTGAGCGCAGAAAACTTCAGCGTGTGGAAACCACAACAGTTGAACCATCTCACTCTCTCTTTCTCTGTAAAATCAGGCCATTAAAATCCAAGGATCAGTTTGAATAAGCGCAAGTCTAGCGGTCCCGAGTTCTTGCATTGTTGACTTTTGGTGTTTCATGTTGTTTAATCACTCGCGCGCGGTATTTCGGTCTCCCTTGAACTACAGTTAATCCAATCGAATCTCCGTCGCTCAATTTCACAAACAGAAAGACTTTTTCATCCAATTACCTTAACCTGACCTGGCTTAAATTACTCATACTGCATAATATTGTAGTTTCATTCTATTGTAGCGACTTTAAAAACTGTTTTCTATGTATGTCACAGTCTCTAACGTCTCTCTCTCGAGGACTGCAGTTCCTTTAAGCAGGTACATCAGGGTTAACTCCTGTTCACGTTCTCCGATTGGGATCCAGTGATAGCGGCAGAGACGCATGCGTTGTGCTCCGCGCCCGAAGCCCTTGGGGCAAATCCTGGTCACACCTATTACTGGGTCCTAATGCTCTTCTTGCGCTAGATCCTAACGCATCTCCCCAGCAAACCCTAAACCGGATTATACATGCATCTAATCCCCCCTGAATCTTACTCTTATTCATTAGACACGTCACGGCATTAAAAAAATCACCACCATTGCTATGCGTTCATGATTCGAGTGTACATTGCTTCATAATATTATTGCTACCTCGTGATAAACTTGTTTCAGTATGTCATTTCAACGTTCATTACAGCAACGTAGGGGACATGATTACTTCAATATAGTTTTAAAATTTACAAATTAATTAAAGCGGTGGAGCACAGACCCTATTGCATTTGTAAATTAAACTAAATAAATAATTAAAACAGTTTTTGAGAGAAAGCAGGTCAAGTTCACTCTTTATCTTGAGACTTTTTTTTACATATCCATATTCTTTAATTCAGTCCATTCAGGCCCGGACATCATTTATTATGATGAGCAGCAACAACAACACAGGCAAAAATAATAATAATAATAATAATAATAATAAGAAGAAGAAGAAGAAGAAGAAGAAGAAGAAGAAGAAGACTGACTAATAATAACACTAGTAATAACACTACTCGTAGTAGTAGTTCTAGTAGTAATAATAATACTATAATAATTATTATTATTAGTGTCTCTGTGTGTGTGCATGTGTGTGTCTCGCCATGACACACATGTTTCTGAGGTATCAGGTGGGTGACCAGGCATACCACTGGGAGTGTGAAGCCCATGATTGGTGTACTCGCTGGCCTGAGTCTCTCTCCCACCCAGAACAGAAGGGTTTTGATTTCATTTGGAATCATCCAGCAAACAAGCAGGGCAGACGCCCAGTCGCTCCAACAAAGGGCGCTTGTGTCAAAGGCATATTTTTAAAACACGAGATTAGTTGAGAATTCAGGGGCACATGATTGCTAGACACTGACACACCAACTAGATCCAGTCCACTCAGCTTGTGTGTGTGTAGGTTTAGCTGTGATCAGGGAGTCGCTCATCT